>QRFJ01003437.1:115467-279896 GCA_006176705.1 Cocos nucifera | reverse complement strand
CACATTTTGTTATAGATGATTTTTTGGATAAATGATCATTGCAACTACATGAGGTGATCGTAAAATGCAAACTGCATGTATATGAACCATCCCAAAACTATATGTCTCTTGATGCAATTCTTAAAGTTCTTTAAGCAATTTTACTTATGCATTGTAAGATTTAACTAAACGTGGTTGGTTCACATATATGAGGTTTGGATTTTATGATCATCACCATATAGATAATTAAAATAGTAATAAAGATTATTTATCTAAAAAATTATTAATATAATCAAATTGTTGTTTGATCTTTTTTGTTAGATATATGTCCCTAAGAAATGTTGTTTGGCCTACTGATCACTCATTTTTCATTAAATGGTCCAAATTATCCTATACTAAATTGACCATGAAAATGATATTCGATTAAAATAAATATTGATAGTTCACTACAAATATCACCAAGATCATCATTGTAGTTTTTAGATTTATTGATGGTCTTTATCTATCAGATTATCATGTAGTCATTCGTGATCATAAAAATCATATTTTACTAATCGATATAGCTAGAGTTATTGGATTAAGACAGTCTTTTATAATAATATGCTAATGATAATTATTTAGATAATGAATAGTAAAGATAGATTTTAAATTCTAAAATTATATCATATTTAAAAAAATAAAAAAAATTATATTCAATTATAAAATATATGTGCGACTAATTTTTTGGTTGCAAAATATAAAAAAATTATAATTAAAAAATCGATCATAAAATATTTGAATTATTTTTTAAATTCATAAAATATTTTCATCATAAATAATCTACTATTTATTTTTATTTTTTTTAATTTTTTATAATATTTATGATGAAAATTTATGTCATAAATAATTTAGTACTTACGATGGAAATCATTCCTCCATCATAAATACTTAATTATTTATGATGAAATTTTTTCTATTATAAATAATCTAGCATTTATTTTTTAAAATTTTTTATTTTTTTATTGATTATTTATGATGAAATTTTTTTTATCATAAATAATAAGTATTAGCAACATAAACATTAATTTCATCGCTAATAATAATTATGAGTGATGGAAATTCAATATTTCATCATAAATTATTTTTTTAAATTTTTTGGTTTACTTAAACATAAACATTAATTTTTAGTGTAAAAAATCAGCAAAAATTATTAGTGATAAAAATTAATTTTTTTTTGCTAATAATGTTTTTAGTGATGGAAATTTTTTGTTGCTAAAAGATCTTTAAATACCAGTCACCTCGATGTCCCTTTGATTCTGCAAAACACTCGAACCCTCTCCTCTCTCTCCTGCGAAACCCTCAAAATCCTCTCCTCTTTCTCCCCCTCCTCCCAAGCTTTCACTAGCCAGCGAGTGCGTCTCCCATCACCACTGTCGGCCCTGCCCCCACCATCGTTGCCGCTGCCACTATCATGAATTGAAGGTAAGGGTCCCTATTTACGATGGTCTTTTTTTTCCTTCTGCACGTGGGTGGTGCTGATCGACGGAGGTGACGGGAGGAGGGTCATGGGGGCTGGTAGGGGGTGGGTGCCCAGGCAGGGAGGAAGGAGAGGGAGAGAGGGTGTTTGGCAGGGGTGGGGTGGTGGTGATGGGCGTAGACCCATAGGGTGGGGCAGAGAGGCATTGCTACGGGGGGTGGGGAGGTGCAAGCGGAGCGGGCTCGACACCATATGTGAGTGGGGTGGGGTGGAGGGGCACTGTAGGGGTGAGAGGTGGTGGTGATGGGCTAGGTGGGGGCCTACTAGGGGTGGGGGATGAGAGAGGTGCCATAGGGGGTGGAGGGTAGTGAGGGGACTGGCAGGGGGGGTGGGGGGGTTACAGCATGTGGGAGAAGAAAGGAGGGAAAAATTAAAATATTTTTTTAAAAAATGAATAATTTATTTATAAAAATAATAATAATTAAGATAATAATAGCTATTTAAAAATAATAATGATAAATAAAATCAAATAAAATATTTAAAAATATTTAAAAATAAATTATTTTTGTAATGAAAATAGTTAGTTTTTAAAATAATGATAAGATATTATTTTTAAAAAATAATTTAATGCTTTTTCTTGTTATAATTTAATGTTTTTGCTTGTTCAGTCCTTGTGTTTTATTAAGTTTATGATTTAATATTTTAATTAGGAGTAGTTGAATCCTTTAGTAAATTTTTAATGCACATGAATTATTTTGTTTGGGATCTGATCTAGGATCCAAGTCAGGATCTGGTCTGGGATTCGGGTCACGAAGTTGAAGCTAATTTTATATTTAATCTTGATGATTTGGAGGACGACGATCGATTCAAATGAAGATAAGATAGGAGACAATACATTAGTTGATTATTGTGATTCAAAGGAGGACCTACAAATCAAGGAGAATAGGGATATTGATAGATAGATCTATTTTTATTTAGCATATTTTAATTTTTTAACTCTTTAAAAATTATTTTTACTAATTATTCTAAAATTATAAAGAGATGCAGAAAGTGATGAGCTTTCTAATAGGATCGAGATCTACCAATGGATCGACCAGCAATGGTCAAGGAATAGGATGGCAAAGAGTTAGGAGCTTTATGTAAGTTATTTCAACTATTTTTTTATTAACATTTCGAATTTTCATACAATCTTAGAATAGCTATAACTTTAATTTTCAGAATCGTATGATAGACATTAGATCCCAACCTACCTCTGAGAGCTCGACCACCTCCATAGATGACGAGATTTATGATCAAATGCTTGGTACAAGATCCTATTATATTAGGAGGCTAGGGCATGGGATTAGACACTACAAGAATCCAGACTATTAGCGAAGGCAAAATTCTATCGGTAATAGTCCATCAACCATCATTAATAGCCATGCCATCGCTAATACTATTGTAAAAGACAATCTGAAAAATTTTTGTTGCTAATTGATACCATTAGAGATGGTAAAATTTTCCATCACTAATAAGATAATTAGCGATGGCTTTAAAGATGAAATAATTTCATCTCTAATTATTTTTTAAAATAAATTTTTAAAAGTATTTTAAAAAATAGTAGCAACGACGGATTTGTTGCTAATGTCATCACTAATTATTATTAGCGACCAACTATTCCATCGCTAATGCCATCTCTAATTTTATTTAATTCTTAAATTAAATAAAAAATTATTTTAAAAAATATTAGTAATGGTATTTTAGTATCTAATGCCGTCGGTAATATTTATTAGCGATGGCATAATACTGGGGGTAATAGTTAATTTTATTTTTTAAAAAAAATAATAGTAATATTTTAAAAATTTATTTTAATTAATCATAATAAATTATAATTTTTAATACCCATTATAACTAAAATCCAAAGATAATATGAAAATCAAAATTTAAAAACTAATTATATTATTTTAAAAATAAAAATTATATAATTTTCTTACAAGCAATATTAAAAAAATATAATACATTAAAAGAAATTAGGTCTGATCCTCATCATTGTCCGCCTCCTCCTCTTGCTCCTCTCTAGCAGCCGGTGGATGAGAGTTGAATGTCTCAGCATCTCATAATTAAAAATAAAATAATATTAGTAAGTTTCGATATGAAGATGTTGCAGGAAATGTGCTGGGTTCTAGGTATGCATTTCAAAAATTTTTTGAATTAATATACAGCAAAAGACTAAGATTAATTTAATATTAATCTACACATGCTAAGATCTAATCGTAATATCCTACACTAGGATCGAGACATGTATATATGTAAGAAAAAATAAATGCACTAGATCAACGAATCATATTTATTAACCTACTCATGTTCAGAATATGATACATGAGCATGGGTAGACAATCTCTGCAATCTAAAAATGTTGAAAAGAAGTTTCTCACATCATAATGTAGTCGCACGGTCATCCGACCTCTATGGATAGCCCATATGGAGTTCCTATTTTCGATCAGCTACACCGGAGTGCTAGCTTTCCATCGGAACCTTCAAAGGCCGAACTTTGTCAATCTCAATTGACCACCTTCTCTCGATCTTCTGAATGCTCCAGGAGACCAGAAGATGTACTATGGAGGATAATAAGGCAATGTGAAAATTTTTTAGGAGATTCAATGCTCACAATACTCGAACTCTCCTCCCTATCCCTAGGTCGAAACCCTAGGGCTATCCATACTCGAAAACCCTAGAGTTCCCACTCTTAGGATTTTTTAATGCTTAAAATACTTGCCCAGATATCCTCATGCCCCTCTCTATTTTTTTCATAAAACTTGTATCATAAAAAAAACCACACATAATTTTAAACTATTTAATATTGAGTGAGATAAGAAGGGAAGGAAGAAAGGGTGCACACAATCTCTCTCTGGAATTTTCTTGCACCCAGAACTAGTGCCTCCTCTCATTTAGAGTTCTCTCTTTAGAAACCACTCACCTCACCCACATCGACAAAAAAATCTAGATTTAAATGGGTGACACATGATGGGAATTGCACGTGGGAGTGGATAGGGATGGGAGGTTGAACTTGTTTCAACCACGTGGGAGTGGATAGGGATGGGAGGTTGAACTTGTTTCAACCTCCCACTTGAATTCAAATTCAAGTAAGCCTCTATCCACTTCCAACACCCATTTTAGGTGGGTGATGAGCAGGAGGACTCTCCTTCTATGCATCCACTCTAAAATCATTCCAAAATAATGTGCAACAAATCCATATGGGGCATAGAAAATAGATAAGGTTGAGGTTGGAGTGGTTCCAACCTCCAACCACTTAAGTTGAATTCAAAATTCAACATTAATTTAAATCAGTCCAACTATTGGATCAGGTCAAAAGGAGAAAGAAGAGGGGTGCCAAATCTCTTCTGGGCATGGGAAAACTTATGCAAATTCATAATGTGCATGGAGAATGTTATGGGTCAAACAGTTAAGGCACAGGAAGAAGAATTCAAAAGTTTGAACTTGTCCAAATTGGTTTAATCCAAAGAAATTTGTCCAAATCCAATTAGACTAGGATAAACCTAATCAAATTATGCTTAATCTAGTCTAATAAAATTTTAATCAAATTAAAAATTAATTGAGTCCAGATTTTGATCAAATCAGGGTAGAATCTTTCATAGCAATTAGGTCATCTTATAACCTAATTGAATCAAATCTAATCGAATCAAATTCAATCAGATTTGATCGAATCCTCATCGCTCAATTAAATTGAGTTAATAAATAATCTAACTACTAATTAATTCTTTAATAATATTACAATCCCAGTCTATTGGGACTCGAGAAGGCAGAGTTCCAGTCCAATGGAACTTTCGATCATAGAGTCCCAATCTAGTAGGACTCTTGACCACAGAGTCCTAGACCATTTGGACTCTTGATCAGCCATAAGATCGATAGGAACTCCAACTGTGTATGACCCCATATATTTGAATACTAAGCTGGTAGCATAAAAAATTAATTTTTGTACCAATCAATGTGACCATCTAGCAATGGTACTCGATGTCCGGATAGGTCGAATAGTCACAATGCAATATCAATAAACCTATGGCATATGATTACCATATAATTTATTCTCTTAACCTCAATGCTCAAAGGATAACCTAGGATTTAACTACCAACCTTGGAAAGTCATCCACATTATATTTTAAATTTTAATTTCCATCATATGGACTATCCTGGCTGAGGTTTTGCTAAATTAAAATACAACGATGCATTTTCTCCAACACTTGGAGTGGTCAATCCCATCTTGACTCCACACCAACTAAATAAGTACTTGATTGCGCCTAGAAACCTTCTATCACTAAATTAAAAATTCAGGTAGTCTGGTACCAAAGTATAGTGAGTTGCTTGTAAGTCACCATGGTGATCTTAGGTCTAAGGAGTACTTATAATGATATCCTTTACGAGCAACTCTTGATAGCAAAGAGCTCCGTAACTGGGTCAAATTTAGTGAAATGTATCCCTGCACTTTACCTGCATGCCATACCAGTATCTCCATACTCTTTGGTTAAGAGGACAACCAATCCATATGGCATGCAATGACCTATACTTGATAAATGTTGTTATCCTAGGAACAACATATCATTTAGTCACAAACAGGTTTAGCGACTAAATGATAAATTCTCTTTTATCGATTCTAAATAGTTTGAAGAATTTTATCATAAAAGAGTTCATAAAAGAAAGATGCATAAACGTGATGAAAAGTCAGAATAACAATTTTATTCATTAATAATTGAAGTACAAATTACATAGAGATCAATCATCTATAACCTAAATGATTGACTTTAAGATATAATTTTTAATAAATCCTACTTAGACTAAAGCTATTCAAAATAGTATCGAATACCCATCTTCTATTTATGATTATCGAACTCTTTGATTCTGAGGGCTTTAGTAAATGGGTTGGCTAAGTTCTCCTTTCCGTCAATCTTCTGAAGCTCAACATCACCTTGTTCTATGATTTCTCGTATAAGATGATAGCAACGTAGAATATGCTTGGTGCACTGATGTGCCTTTAGCTTTTTCACTTGAGCCATGGCTCCAGTGCTGTCATAGTAAAGTAGAACTGAACCATTCAAGGAGGGTGCCACTCCTAGCTCACCGATGAACTTCTATAGTCACACAACTTTCTTCGCAACATCGAATGCTACAACATACTCTACCTTGCATACAGAATTAGCCATAGTGTACTACTTGAAACTCTTCCAGAAGATCGCTCCACCATTCAAGGTAAATATATAATCGGACATACTCTTACTATCATTATGATCTAACTAAAAACTAAAATTAGTATATCCCATAAGTTTCAAGTCGGCATCTCCATAAATGAGTCACTGGTTCTTAGTATTTCTTTAATACTTCAAGATTATTTTTATAATCTTTCAGTGATTCTTATCCGGATCAGACTGGTACCTACTCACTATCTCTAGTGAGTATGCTACATCCGGTCTCATACATGTCATGACGTATATAATAGAATTCATTATCGAAGCATATGGTATTCTACTAATACACTCTCTCTTGTGGAGTTGTCGAACGATCCCACTTTGAGAGAGTAATTCCATGTCCTATTGAAAGATAGCTTTTCTTGAAATTCACCATGCTAAACCACTTCTGCATGATATCAATGTACGTAGACTAGGATAATCCAAGCAATTTTTTAGATCTATCTCTTTAGATCTTCATCCCTAGGATGTAGGAAGCTTCTCCCATGTTTTATATAGAGAATTAAGACGACAGCCAAATCTTTATTCCCTATAGTGCAGGGATGTCATTTTTGGTTAAGAGAATATCATTCACATACAATACAAAAAATACTACTATAGAATCATTAGTCCATTTATGTATGTAGGGTTTCTCTCCATTCTTAACGAAGCCATATGTTCTGATCACCTTATTAAAATGCATGTTCCAACTTCGAGATGCCTTTTTCAATCCATAAATGGATCTCTAAAGCTTGCACACCTTGGACTTGTCTGTGAATGTGAATCCCTCAGGTTGTATCATATATACCTCTTCTTCTAGCTCTCTATTTAGAAAAATTATCTTCACATCCATTTGTCAGATCTTATAGTCTAGGTATGCTACTATTACAAGCATAATTCGAATGGACTTGAGCATCACCACCAGAAAAAACATATCATCATAGTCAATGCCACAATGTTGACGATATCCCTTGGCAACCAAATGAGCTTTATAGATCTTCACATTTCCATCTGCGCCCATTTTTCTTTTGCAAATTTACTTACACCCAATAGGTTTTATCCTTTTAAGTGGATCAACTAGTATCCATACACTATTGACTTTTATAGATTTCATTTCAAACTTTATAGCATTTAGCTTTTTATCAAAGTCAGACCTTTGCATCGCATTCATGTAGGTGATCGAATTCTCATCATTTTCTTCGAGTTCAATAGGATCATCATCTTGGATCAAGAAACCATAGTATCTATTTGGTTGACATAGTACTCTACTAGATCTTCTCAAGGGTGCCTCTGCAATGGGCTCTAGGTTTGATCTTATCAAATCTAGTTCTGTAGGTTCACTATAATGTGTCAGTTCTTCTATCTATCAAACTTCACCAAGTTCAATATTAGAAGCAACAGTTCCTTCTTTAAGAAACTCTTTCTAAAAAGACTGTCTTGTTGCTGACGAATATCTTTGGTTCTTTAGCAAGATAGAAGTAATAACCCCTAGTTTCCTTGGGGTATCCTATAAACATGTATTTATCAAACCTAGGTTCAAGCTTTTATTAGAAAATGTGTCCTAAAGCCAATCATCTAAGTTATAGATGACTGAAATTAGTATATGAATTATCAAATAATAATCATTATTTGGCTTACTCATCATAAAAGTTCTATCTTTCTTAAATAAACTTCTAAGTTATGATAAAGTCCTTAGAACCATACTTAATCAATAAAGAAGGATTTATCAAATGGTTCTTAAATTATTCATAATCAAATGATAAGTTATTAACTAGGATGATAACTTATCGAGTATAGATCGCTGTATGTCATATGCGTTGATTGTTCTCATAACCAAGTAGTGTGGAGACACTGGTATGGAATGTAGGTGGGATGTACGAGTATATCTGCACTAAATATAATCAATAATGTAGCACTCTACTATCAAAAGTAGCTAGCTAAGGTCAATAGGTATAAGTATCCTTTTGATCTGAGATCGCCATAGTGACTTGCAAGCAACTCACTGCACTTTGATGCCGGACTATCTATATTTTTAATATAAGATTGAAAGATTTCTAGATACAGTCAAGTACTTGTAGAGTCAATGTATGAGTCAAAATGGGATAAATCACTCCTAATTAATTTCAAAAAGTAAATATCTCGCTGTATTTTAATTTAGCAAAACCTAGGTCTGGATAATCCACATGAGGAATCACGAGATTTACAAACGTTGAAACATAATATGGATGACTTGTATAAGTGTTGATAGCTAATTCAAAGTCATCTTAAGTATTATTTATCAAAAGGATGAATTATACGGTAACCATAGGTCAGAATTCTAAGAATATTTTTTTGCATACATTCGACCTATTCGGATATCGAGTACCATTGCCAGATGATCATTTTGATTGGTACAGAAATTAATTCCTATGCTATCAGCTTAGGTTCAAACCTATGGGATCACACATATAAGAGATTACTATCTAATCGAATGGTTGATCAATGATTGATAATCGTTCAGTGATCGAATCATCAATGCAATTGATGATTGATCAAGTGCAAGTATTGTAGGAGGATCAATTAGCAATTTGATTGCTAATTAGCTAAATTTGATTGAGCAATTAGGCTAAGCTTATGTCTAATTGAATTACATTCAATTAGAATTAGTTTGGACTTAATTGGTTTAAGTCCAATTGGTTTAAGAGATAAGCCAATTAGAGAAAAAAATAATTCCTTGTTAGATTAGGACTTGAGTGCACCTTATTCCTAATTGACCTAGGATTTAATTTAGATTTGAATATGGTCTAATCTGATTTAATTAGACTCATAGTTGGACTAGGATCATCCTTAATTAGGTTGCATTTAATTTGATTTAAATAAGATTTAAATTGGATTTGACCTAGTTTATATTGGAGAGTCCTAGTTAGATTAGGACTGCTCCTTTTTTCCTTACGCCTAAGAAGAGAAGCCAATGCCTTTTTTCTGGAACATTCCATGCCATTTATTCTTCTCATTGGTGTGAGATTTCTCATGCCAATCTAAAGAGTCCATGTCCCTATTCTCTTATATCTTGGAAAATGTTTGAATTGGTCAAACATGGAAAGATAAGATAGTGTTTTAGATTTCTAACACTCTCTCCCTCCCTTATGGAATTTTTTCTCCATGCCTCCCTTATTTCTGTGTGCCATCTTTTTCTCCTTTTGTGCATGGGATTTTGGTTACTCACGTCTGATTTTTAGGGGTGGTGTCCAAGAGTTGGATGCCCCCTAAAATACCTTATTTTGAATCCCTAAAAGTTAGGGATTTGACCAAGCCATATTTTATTATTGGGCGCCTCCTTTTAAGGAGTAGGCATGAGAAATCCCCTAGTATTCCACACAAAATTCAGAAGATAAGAGAGGAAGGGGCATGGGGAATATGGCGCCAATAATCTTGGAGGAAAAGGTTTCTTTAAGACATGAAGCATTCATGTCTTGTTGAAAAGAAAGAGAGAAAAGATTGTCTTCTCTAAGGTTTCTTTCTGAGTTCTTTCTTTTCTATATTTTGATAGGCTTTTTCACTAAAAAAATCAGAGAAGAAAGAGAGAGAGAAAATTGTCTTCTCTAGGATTTTCTTTTTGAGTTCTTTCTTCTCTATCTTTTGAGAGGCTTTTCCACTGGAAAAATCAGAGAAGAAAAGAGAGAGGGCATGGGAGGATTAGTGCTTCAAGTTGTTGGGCATAGTGATCTCTCTAGGACATGAATTGTTCATGTCCAGATGAGAGCAAAGGATGAGAAGATTAGTCTTCTCTATGTTTTCTTTCTAGATTTTTCTTCTTCATCTTTTAAGAGATTTTTCTATGAGAAAAAATCAGAGAGAAAGAGACCTAGAACATAGAAAAATTTTTGAGGAGAAGGTCTCCTCTTGTCTAGGCATGAAGATCTATTTAGGACATCAATGGTTGATGTTTTGAAAGAGAAGATGGATCTTCTTTTGATGATTTTTATAAGCCTTTTTTTTTCATATTTTTAGGAGATCTAAGGGTTGGTCTTCTCCTTCTTTCCTCCATCTTATCTTTATCTCTTGGAGGGTTTAAGAGATCTAAAAAAATCTTTTACAGATCGACCATTAGGTGGGATTCATGAGAAGCTAGCACTTTGAGTGGATCTTTGTTCGACAAACCTTTGATCTGCATAGTGACTTCGTGTGGACAACCTATAAAGGTCAGACATGTTGTGCAGCTTCAAGCAACAAGGATAAAGATATTTTTTAGCTACGGCATTCTTGATCCATGTAAAGATATGAGATCCGATCTCTTATCTAACCTAGATGCGATCTAGAATTTTTAGAAGTATTCTAGATCTAGGGTATTGATATGATGAATACCAATCACTAATTTATTTTTTAGATTTATTCATGCATTTTGATATATTATATGTCCTACATCTTGGGTTTAGTGATTAGATTATATGCATAAATAGGTTAAATAGTTTAATCTACATCTTCCGCTGTATCTAGTTTCGAAAAAGTTTTGAAATATATGTATGAAATCCTACATGATTTTTTAATAGTGGTATCAGAGCTCTAAGTTATTTTATGACATGATCATATTTATAATAAAATAAATCTAAAAATAAAAATTAAAGATCGCACATACTGAACATAAGGTTATCTTGTTGCAAGGTTAACCCTTTATAATAAAAAGATTGTTCTAGTATGTATTGATCTAAATTTTTAAATCATGAATAAGTTAGATGTGATCTAAATAGTTTTATAATTTATTTTTTTAATTTTAAATCTAAAAATTAAATAGATATTTGATTTGTTATTTATTATTTAGATTAGATCTAAATAATGTAGGATCATACATATTGATTATAAGATTGTCCTGCTGTAAGGTTTATCCCTTATAGTAGAGAGATTGTTCTAGTATGTGCTTCCTAAATCATAAATAAGTTTGATAAAATCTAAAATAATTTATGATTTATTTTTAAATTTTAAATCTAATATTAATTAATTTATGATCTAATTTTGATCATTTAGATAAGATCTATATGATGTATTTCATGTTTAGATCTACATCCTCATATTACATATGCTCGATATGTAGTTTATTTTTAAATCTAGAATGTATATGTATTACATATATGCTTTGTAAAATTTAAATTATGAGCTTACCTTCTATAAAATCCTAGATTCAAAATCCTAGGATATGATCTAATCATTGAAATAAATCAAATATAAAACCATGAATTGAATGTGATTTAATGTAAATTACTTACAAACTTGTAAATATTTCAAATAATAAAATTAGAAACTAGTTTTGAGATTTTGAATCCCAACCCATAAGCCTTGAACTTAATTAAGAATTAAGTAATTGTTTAGGATCTATGTTGACCCTGAGATTGATTTTGATGATTTCAAAATATTGAGTATATTATGTATCTAATCATGTATTTTAAGAATTTATGTAAGATTTTTTAAGTATCTAAAATAAAGAATTTATCTTAAAAATAAATCCTCTCAAGATGCCATGCCAAAATTCTTAAAAGAGCAAATTCACACATATTTGGATGGCTTGGTATGAAAAAAGTATGATTGAAAGAAGAGAAATTAAAATTGAAGGAAGCAACTATGTTTAAAAGAGTTTGGGGTCAAGAAACTCAAGTTTGGAAGGTCAAACATTGAGGAAAAATAAAGTCAAAATTTTTTGAGATGTCTCAGATTTTTTTTGAGGGCTCTCGAGTGGTTCGGCATAATGAAATAGTATTCCGGTACAGTCTCAAGAGGTCTTGAGTTGAACTCGAGATGTCTCATTCTCAGGAGATAGAAACTTCATTTCTATGCTCTGAGAGTGAGAAGTCTCATAGATTTCTCGAGAGGTCTCGCGGTTCTGACGAGATGTCTTATAAAAAATCGAGAGGTCTCGAAATCTGGTGAGAGATCTCGTGAAAAATCGAGAGGTCTCGATCTGCGTGGATAGTCTTCAACGGATAGTTTTCTAATGGCTACTTTAGAGCTCTCAATGGCTAAGAACTCTCACTCCAACCTTCTCTAAAGGTATTTAAAGGTGGAGAATCAGTTGAAGAAAATAGAAAAAAGAGATTAAGGGATTTAGAGAGAGAATCTTTTAAATTTTATGAGGAACATTGAATATCCAAAGAGAAGAAAAAAGAGAGGAGTGTTATGCACAGATTTTAGCAAGCCTTCAAAGCAATCTTCTCCAACATTTTCCACATCCTCTCAAGCATAATTTGAAGAAAAGACAAGCTTCAATCGAGCACATTATCGACTTATTCTTTAGGATTTAAAAGAGCTTATACTCTATTTTTTATATTGTGCTGAAACTTTACTTGTATTTTTTTGATTTTTTTAAAAGTTTCTTTTGGGGAAAGAAACTTGGGATTTAGGCCCGTCCATGCCTAAAATTAGATATTGTAGGTTTTGATTGATGATCCCGAAAAACCAACTGGGTTGTTAGTGAATCCAAAAAACTAATGGTGTTAGGTTTTGGTTGGTGCTCCTGTGAAAACCAACTAGGTTTATTTGTGAGCCTGGGAAAACAAACACACTATAATCGAGGATAGATTATAGTAGAATTTTTAAGAAAAGCTTGGAGAGTGGACATAGAAGTGGGTTGCTCCAAACCACTATAAATATTTATGTGTTTGTGTTGTGTTTTTTTATTCTATCTCTTTATATACTTTGTATGCTTATAATTCTTACTTTATTTTTATAGTTTGATTTTGTTATCTTAATTTCACTGCTCATATTATATACATCTCATCCTCACCACTTAGACTAAAATCAAAGCACATAATTGCTTAGAGTTAAATTTGGCCAAAGCTTTTATAAGAACCCAAATCATCCCCCCCTCCCCTCAGGTTGCTACCTCTGGACAATAATTGGTATCAGAGCAGGTACTCTGTTATTGATTATTGACCTAACCATTTAGAGCTAAAGATTATGGCAACCCAAATGGAGTCTTTATTTATTGAAGGATATTCTATAGATAGACTTCTACTTTTTAATGGCTCACATTATAGTTATTAGAAAGCACGCATGTGCATCTTCATACAAGCACATGATTATAACCTATCAAAGATTATAATCGATGGCTCACACATCCCTAAAGCATTGAAAGAGCATGATAAAGAAATAGCCCAACTTAATGCTAAGGCCATGAATATACTTTATTGCTTCTTAGAGTTAAATATATTTAATGCAATTTCTTCATATATTTCAGCAAAATATGTATGGAAGAAATTGGAAAGAATTTATGAGGAAGCAAATCAAATAGAAGAATCAAGCTCCCAAGAAAAAAAAGAAGCTCACCCCAACCTATGCCTTATGTCTCATGAGGATGAAAAGAAGAAAAAGAAGAAGAAACAAAAGAAGAAGAATGCATCAATTAAGGGGGAGCAAAGCAAATAAGAAAAGAATGAGAAAAAGGAAGAAAGCATTGTAAATCCTTGCTTGATGGCTCAAAATGATGAGGTAAACATTGATAATTCTTCTGAATTTATATTTGATGAGCTTCAAGAAGCCTTTAATGAACTTATGAATGAATTTAAAAAGTTAAGGCAGAAAAGTATGGAGCTTAAAAAGAATAATTCTAATTTAATGGAAGAAAAAAATTCTTTAGCTAAAGAAAAAAAAATCTGGTTAAATCTAAAAATTTTTTAGATAAAAAAATTCTTGAGCTTAAAAAGAAAAATGATATTATGAAATCT
Organism: Cocos nucifera; assembly: GCA_006176705.1. NCBI lineage: Eukaryota > Viridiplantae > Streptophyta > Magnoliopsida > Arecales > Arecaceae > Cocos > Cocos nucifera. The sequence goes on along the minus strand of QRFJ01003437.1, from coordinate 265,554 downwards.
TTTCTAAAAAAAAATGAAAATCTTTCAATTGAAAAGAAAGAGCTCTTGGAAGAAAATAAGAAATTAAGAAGAGAAGTTGAGGTTTTAAAACCTATAGCTAAAAAGTTTATAATTAGCTTTGAAAATCTTCAATCCTTAGTAAAATTCGATGGGGCTGTTTTCAATAAAATAGAAATTGGTTTTAATATTTCAAGAAAACAACAAACTACAAAAGGTATTTTTACAAGAGCTTCCATCAAAGATCATTCTTTTAAGTGCTTTAAATGTAATCAAATTGGCCACAAGATTTCAGAATGCAACTTTAAAAGAATTGGTCAAACCTTGATAAGATAAATTTGGATTCCAAAAGGAACCTTAAATACTAACTCCTATGAACCCAAGATGGCTTGGGTACCAAAAATTATAAAGTAATTTTATAGGTATACCAAGGATCCAATGAAGCTAAAAGAAGAAAATTTTTATGGATGCCTTGGAAATGAAAATAGATGGATGGTGCTATTTGATAAAATCTAAACTATTCTCACACCATGCCATCTTTATTTGCTAAATATATTTTGATTATTAATTAGCATAATTATTAAGTATGTTTGATTAATTTTGATGATTTATCATTGCTTAAAATGATCATACTCTATGAATTGAAAGTTTGATGTATTAACTTTAATGATTTGTTAATATGTTTGCATATGATAACTCCTTTCATGTTTTGATAAGTATGATTGATTTTGATGCTTGCAATAATTTAAATGCTTTGATTTTAAAGATTAATATGCTCTACTCTATATATCATGCTATGGATGAAATGGTTTATTTTGAAATCCAGCATAATATTTTAAGTCTCCCCATATCAATTTTATAATTAATAAATTTAAATTAAAAGATTCTTATTGGATATGAATGTTTTAAATTGCTAAATATTCATAGAGAACTTCAGTTTTAATTATTTGATATCAAACAACTTACTATTGCCATGTATCTGATTGATTTATCTTTTGATAAAAAGAGAAGAATGTCTTTGTTTCTAATATGATTTTACAAAGCTATATGTTGGATATGATATAATTTAAAACAAATTCAAAAATACATACCTTTTCTGAACCTAATTCCTTAATATTTCTTATGAAAAGAAAAAAATGATCTTTTTGAAGAATGACTAAAAATTTCTTTATGATTTGCCTTAACTAATTTGCTGATATCAATTCAAATTGATTTATCATTCTAAATTCTTAAATTGTTTAATTTGAATCAATTCATCTTGATTTAATTCAAAACTAAAATCATTGGTATCAAGCTGAATTAGCAAATTAATCTTTAAATGGTATTGAACCAAGAAAATCATGATTTAATCTAAAACTTAGTTTAATTGGTATCAAGAAAATCTTTCAAAGAAATGACTCTATTTGTTAAAGTAAGGAGGAGAAAATATTAAAGAAGAAGTAATCATTTAATAAAAAAGTCCTTTAAAATTAAAAATATATTTTAAATTTTAAAAATTTAAATTTAGTGGTTAAATTCATGTTGAATTTGCTTGATTTGAAGTAAAGAAGGAAAGAAAGTTGAAAAGTAAATTAATCTTGCTATAAGTATGAAAAATAGGGAGAGAGATATTTTCTAACTTGATTTGATTAAAAAAATTTTGACTAATTTGAAAACATATTCTTACTCCAAGGAATAAATTTTGAAACCCATTTAAAAATTCAAATTTGATCCTAAATTTCTCATGTGCATTGGAAAATTCTTATGAATGATTTATTTTAAAATAATATTTTACTTAAAGCAATGAATTTGAAAATGTGACTATCCTATGCTTTGATACTGTTTATTTTACTTTGCTCGATACATTCTCGATAAATACTTTTTCTAAATCTAATTGACCAAAATTTCTTAAGAAAAGAAAAGTTAGAATATTAAAGTATATATTATGCTTGATTTCATATTCAAATATTTTGAAAAGCTCTATTTCTCTTAAAACTTAAAAGTACATATTTGAAAATCTAAATAAAGATCATATTCATTCAAAAAGAGGAAAAGCATATAATAATTAAATTCAAGCTAATTTTAGAAATTAAAATAAATATTTGAAACTTATTTTAAGTCAAATGATAAATTTTTAAAAGGAAGATGATTCATTTAAATTGATTTCATGAATTTAATACATCTCTCAATTTAATGCTTTGATGTTGATTTTGTTGACTCATATAAATTAATTTTCTAAACTTAATGCAATTCTTACTTTGATACAATCATATTATTAATTTTGATGATTATTTCTTTTTTTTTTTTCATGAGCTTTTTGATGCTGTCAAAAAGGAGGAGAGGAATGTTGAGTATATGTTTGAAGAAACTCATTCGAATTGTATTGATGCTTGAAATGAAAACTTAATACTCACTGATATGAATTGAAATACTTTTTTTTATGAGTTTATGAAATATGTGCAATGAACCAAAATAATAATTGAAAATATTCATGAAGTACTCATTCATATGTTTAATCTATACTTCATGATACTTTTTAGCAAAATGCATAGAAATACATTATTTGCTTTTATTGTGCATATACTCAAGATTTTGTCATCGTTAAAAAGGGAGAGATTATTGATCTTGAGATTGATTTTGATGATTCTAAAATATTGAGTATATTATGTATCTAATCATGTGTTTCAAGAATGTGAGTAGAATTTTTCAAGTATCCAAAATGAATAATTTATCTCAAGAATAAATCCTCTTAAGATGTCATGCCAAAATACTTAAAAGAAAAAATTCACACATATTTGGATGGCTTAGTATGAAGAAAGTATGATTGAAAGAAGAGAAATTAAAATTGAAGGAAACAATTATGTTTAAAAGAGTTTGGAGCCAAAAAACTCAAGTTTGGAAGGTCAAACATTGAAGAAAAATGAAGTCAGAATTTTTTGAGACGTCTTAAATTTTTTTTGAGAGCTCTTGAATGGTCTGGCATAATGAAACAGTATTCTGGTACAGTCTCAAGAGGTCTCGAGTTGAACTCGAGATGTCTCATTCTTAGGAGATAGAAATTTCATTTTTGTGCTTTGAGAGTAAGAGATCTCACAAATTTCTTGAGAGGTCTCGTGAAAAATCAAGAGGTCTCATAAAAAATTGAGAGATCTCAAAATCTGGCAAGAGGTCTCGTAAAAAATCGAGAAGTCTCGATAGTTTTCCAATGGCTATTTTTCGATCCCAGCGACTATTTTGGAGCTTCAAACAGCTAAGAACTCTCACTCCAACCTTCTCTAAAGGTATTTAAAGATGGAGAATCAATTGAAAAAAATAGAAGAAAGAGATTAAGGGATTTCGAAAGAGAATCTTTCAGATTTTGTGAGGAACATTGAATATCCAAAGAAAAGAGAGGAGTGTTGTGCACAGATTTCAGTTAGCCTTCAAAGCAATCTTCTCCAACATCTTTCACATCCTCTCAAGCAGAGTTTGAAGAAAAGCCAAGCTTCAATCAAGCACATTATCGGCTTGTTCTTTAGGATTTAAAAGAGCTTATACTCTATTTTTTATATTATGCTAAAACTTTACTTGTATTTTTTTACAAGTTTCTTTAGGGGAAGAAACTTAGGATTTAGGTCCATCCAAGTCCAAAATTGGATATTATAGATTTTGGTTGGTGATCCCAAAAAACCAACTGGATTGTTAGTGAACCCAGAAAACTAACGGTGTTAGATTTTGGTTGGTGCTCCTGTGAAAACCAACTAGGTTTGTTTGTAATCCTGGAAAAATAAACACACTGTAATCAAGGATAGATTATAGTGAAATTTTCAAAGGAAGCTTGGAGAGTGGACGTAGGAGCGGGTTGCTCCGAACCACTATAAATCTTTGTGTGTTTGTATTGTGCTTTTTTCTTCTATCTCTCTATATACTTTGCATGCTTATAATTCTTACTTTACTTTTATAGTTTGATTTTGTTATCTTAATTCCGCTGCTCATATTATATACATCTCATCCTCACCACTTAGATTAAAATCAAAGAAAATAATTGCTTAGAGTTAAATTTGGCCAAAGCTTTTATAAGAATCCAATTCACCCCCCCCCACCCCCTCTTGGGTTGCTACCTCTGGGCAACAATCTAGGTTTGTGATTTGAAGATCCTAAGTCAATTTCATAAATCATGGGTTAACGGGTTATGGGTTAGCTTTGATCAGGTCATTAACTGGGTTAGACCTATGCTTAGATTAAATATAGATTAAGTTAAAAAAATAGATCAAATCTAATTAATAGTTAATTAGGATTAGGTCATTTCTTCTCTATAGATCAATTCAATAGTTATAGTTAATAAAAGTCCATACATCTAACAAATGGACCTGATCGTGGCTCGGTAGTTGAGCCCAAATCTTTAGGTAGACCTAATCAAAATTGATAAACCAATTGGTGTTCAAGATAAGTTTGGCATTCTTAGATCGATGATTTTTAATTGGCAGTTCACTTATCTGGCCATTTCTGATGGTGTCTAAGATAAGCTTTGGCAGACCCTCCCATCAATCTTACTTATCTAGCTAATATGGTTAATCAGCTTTTGATTAGGTTGCTCATTGATTCATGCTAACCCATGTCACATAGAAAATCAGTGAGACTGATCTAGGTGCCTATAGATCAAAATTGATACTAATCTTCATCAATGACTTGAGAAGTTAGTGAGAGGATATGACTTGGTAAAGTCAGTAGGAGCAATTTGGTCCATATCTTTTTTATCCTCAAATCACTAATAATTTAATTTTTCTTAAATTATTAGATTCTTAAAATATAAAGTTATGGGGATAACTGAATCATAGCCTTTCATTAAGTTGGATGATAATGAATCCATTAACTCAATAATCATTGGAGGCCTAAAGGCTTGGTGTTTATTAACTAATGAAATTATCATTCATAGTATGATAACTTAGAAGTGTCTCTCTAATGGTGGTTAGGATGACCAACCAAAGTTGGGTTTAATCATTCATTGGTTAGATACACTAAGTATGGTCATCTTAATAGTTAGATCTAATCGGATCTTTTCAGTGGAGGCCAAAGCCTACTGATTAGATTTCTGGGGCAAAATTAAATTACTAGAAGTTGCTTGGAGAAATAATTGATTAAAGAACCTAACCATAGATGCACATGGGTTGACCGACCAAAGTGGAACTTGTGTATAGTCTATGTGGGTTCTAGTACCTGCTAGAAAATTAAAGTAATTCCTCGAATTGGAGATAGAGATTATCAATTCGTATAAAATAGTGGAAGAACCTTTAGACTAGAGTCCAACTCTTTAGGTTTAAAATAATTCATATATAATAGGTCTTTGTTCTCTTTTCTATTCAAATTAAGGCTAAACCCTAATTACTCCATTCACTGTTAGACAGTGATTGACTTATGGGATCCAACTTTGATAATTAGTATCGAAAGTTGAATTTAGTTCAGCAGTATGAAAGGATTCATGTTGAGGCTTATAAGTCTAGTCAAAACAAAATATCCAAGAATGACCCAAATCAGGCAGAGTGCTTCTATTGTTAGAAGCAGGGTCATAGAAAGAAAAATTTTCTTGCTTCCCTTGACTCCGACAGGCTGAATAAGAGAAAAGAATAAGAAGTTGCTTATCAAGGATATTATATGATAATATCTTGAAATTTCTCTATTTGAGATTCTACTACCTGGGTATTGGATACCGATAGTCCCATACAATTTGTTATAAGGACTTCAGGTAAGTAGAAAGTTTGAAAATGATGAAAAATTCATGAAAGTTAGGGATGAAATTCTTATTCCAATCATAGCTTTAGGAATTATCGACCTCATTTTCAATAAAAGTGTTGTCATTTTGAGTGATTATCACAATTGTCTTTTGTTTATGATAAATATGATTTCTATTGGCCTTTTGGTTAGAGATGATTATCATTTATCAATAAAAAAAAATTATTATGATATTATTATGAATAAAATTATAATAATATATGGATAATAAAGAAAATAACATTTAACATTTACATAGTCTGTTAGTATAATGTACACATCTAATGAACACCCAAGTTAGATAATATCATAGATGTCTATCTTTGGCATTTAGACTTAGTTATATTAACAAGAATAGGATAAATAGGTAAGCTTTTGGGGAAAACCTCAACATCAATGATTGTGAATCATTGTCAACCTATGAGTCTTGTCTTCTTAGAAAGATGACAAAGTCACCTTTTACTAAAAAAGGTGAAAGAGCCGGTAAAGTTCTAAGTCTCATATATAGTGATGTATGTGAACCTATGAACTCAAGTTTTAGAGAAGAGTATCAATATTTCATTATGATTGTAAATGACCTATCCAAATATGGGTACATTTAGTCTAAATCATTTAAAATATTCAAATAATTCTATAATGTAGTAGAAAAATAAACAAGAAAAGTATTAGAACTCTTCGATTAGATCAAGGAGGCAAATACTTATCCAATGAGTTTTTGACATATCTAGGAGAGAATGGAATTCTCTCGTAGTGGATTCCTTCTAAAGAACCATAGATTATTGGTGTATCAAAAAGAAAAAAATTAAACTTTATTAGACATGGTTCGATGTATGATGGAGTTTACTAGTCTACCTATTTTTGTTTTAGGGTTATGCTCTTGGAACTACTTGTTTTACTCTAAATAATATTCCAAGTAAATCTATTGCAAATACTTCCTATGAGATATGGATCCGATGTAGACCTAAACTCTCTCACCTTCGAGTTTGGGATTGTCTGACCTACGTCTAATGTTTGTACATCGATAAACTTGGACCTCGATCTAATTGGTGTTTATTTGTAGGCTACCCCAAGGATACTAGGGATTATTACTTCTACCATGCTGAAGAATAAAAGTTGTTCTCAACAGTAGAGCATTCATTTTGGAAAAGAAGTTTCTTAGAGAAGGAACTGATGTCTGAAAAGTTGAATTTAAAAAAGTTCAATCGGTATAAAGTACCAATAATCTAATAAACCTACAAAACTAGATTTGATTAGATCAAACTTGAAGTCCATTAATTTGGCATCATAAAGGAGATCCAGTAGAGTACCGTGCTAGCTAGATAGATACTTCAATTCTAGGTTCAGGACGGCGATCCTATTGAGCTCGATGAGAACAACAAGGATTCGATCGCTTATAGGGATGCAATAAAAGGTTTGACTCTGAGAAGTGGCTTGGAGCCATGAAATCTAAATTGGAGTCCATAAAGATCAACAGTGTGTGGATACTAGTTAATCCACCTGAAGAGATAAAATTCATTGGGTGCAAATAGATTTTCAAAAAGGATCAGAGTGGCGCAAATGGGAAGGTGGAGACCTACAAAGCCCATTTGGCTATCCTCTTAGAGTTGAAAATATGCATGTTGAATGTATGTCTTCGTTTTGAATGAAGAGGAACCCTACATCTATAAATGAGCAAATGGTTCTATAGAGTTATTCCTTATGTTGTCTATGGATGACATTCTCTTAATTGAAAATAACATTCTAGCATTATAAGAAACAAAGATTTAGCTGTCATTTTAATTCTTCATGTAGGATCTAGGAGAAGCATCCTATATTCTAAAGATGAAGATCTCTAGAGATAAATCTAAAAGGATGCTTGGATTATCCCTATCTATGTTTGAGACTAGATATGACATACTCACTAGAGATAGTGAGCAGATACCGATCTAATTCAACTGAGAACCTCTGGAAGATTGTATTGACAATCCTTAAGTATTTGAGAAATACTAAGATCTAGTAACTCATATATCAAGAAACTGACTTAAAACTTATGGATATTTTGATTTTAGTTTTTAGTTAGATAAAGACAATAGTAGGAGAGTGTTCAATCATGAATTTACCCTAATTGGAGGAGTAATTTGCTAGAAAAGTTTCAAGCAAAATACTATAGCCTATCTATTAGTGATGTAGAGTACATCATGGCATCTGATACTGCTATGAAGGCTGTGTGGTTGCATAAGTTCATTAGCGAGATATGAGTGGCACCCTCCATCGATGGTCTAGTCCTATTGTAACATTGGAACCATAATTCAGGCTAAAGAACCAAAGGTGCACCATAGGTCTAGCATATTCTGCATTGCTATCACCTTATCCAGGAGATTTTGGATTAGAGTGAAGTCAACCTTTAGAAGATCGATGAAAAAAGAGAACTTGGCCAAATCAAACGGCGAAGTCAAACTTAGCTCAATTCAAGTCAAAAAATTTCTTGTAGGTCAAGCTTATCGGGACAGTTATATCTCTAGAAAATTCTTCTAAAAAATTTCTATCTCATGAAAAATGTAGGTATTTAAGTTTTTTAAAGGAATAAAATCAATTTAGTAGGCTTTATTTTGTGTTGCATTCTCCTTGCTCCAAACATCTCTATTGTCATATTGTGGAATGCTATAACACAGAAAGCCATAATGTCCAAAAAAAAAAGCAAGTGTAAAGCCATAACGTAGCAAGGATGTATAGTTAAGCGTATAAGATAAAGACCAATTTATGCTAACACATTAACATCCTAGTAAATAATGGTGTAACTCAAACTAAAAACTCTAGCAAATAAAATATAATTAAAACAAAAAATAGACTCTTTCCAAAACACATTCACTAAACTCCCATCCCCTTCTCTATAAATCTCCTTCATACTCATTCTCTTCCAATCATATCCACCACCTTTATCACCAGTTCACCACCACCACCACCCCCATGGTTAACTCATCAAACTTGCTCCTCCTTGTGATCATCACCTTGAAAATGACTACAAGAGTAGTCTGGAGCTTAGAACAAGAAGAGAGGATTTTGTTTGTGGGGAGCGACCCCAAGTTTAAAGATTGTTCAAAACCCATCATTGCAATCAAAGGGTGCACCCCCAACATCTTGTCTTCCTTGCTCACCTGGCGCTTCTAGCTAACCCCCAAGTGCTGCAAGGCTATCAATAGCCTCAGCTAGAATTGCTTTGATGATTTATTCTCCTCTAACCCCCTCTATGGCTCTCTATTCCCTCTCCTCCTTGAGACTTACTATGCTGCAAAGACTTCATCAAAGCCAATCAAAGAAATTTTACCTGCACCAAGAGTTTGAATTAGTGATAATGACTAATAAAGTTTCAGATCTATTGGGATTTTAATGAGCAAGGGAAGTAGTGTGGCTCTTGTTTTATTTATAGGAGAACAGTTTGCATGGGTTGTTGCAATACTATTCTCATATTACAGTTCTATAATTGGCTTATGCAGACTTGTAACTTGACTGATAAATTAATATATTTGGTTGGAATTCTCTCTCTCTCTCTCTCTCTCTCTCTCTCTCTCTCTCTCATGTTAGTAAAAGCAAAAAAAACAAAACAAAAAATGAGAGCTTTCCTTTGGATAACTACAATTTAACTTGTTTATGGCCTTGGATTTTGATGATTATGTTATATTGACTCCATAACTTAATAAAATAAAACTTTTTTTATTAAAAGAAAGACTTTTATTTAGATCAAGCCTAACTTTATGTAAAAGTATAAAACTTCAAATATTTAATTGCTTAAGCACTAATTATTAAAATTAAAGTCAAAGGGTCAAATGATGAACAAAGTTTTAAATTTATTAAATCAATTTGAAATGTTAGACCATTATTCTTTGTTTAAAATATATATGTGGAATTTTAATTGATAGTTTCTAAAAGTAGCAAAATGAATGAACATAATAAATAGGTAAGTAGGATTATGGATATTTTTTATGCTTTTTTAGAAGTTAAAATCCTAGAGTTTTATGTTAGCACATATTTGTCTGCATGGAAATATATTAAAATTTTTATGAATAAATATTAAAAATAAGACCTAAATATGATAGTTTACTCTATCAACTAATTTTTGATATCTTAATTAACTCACGTAGGTATGAGACTATAAACTTCTGGTTCTTCTTTTTTATATCTCTAACTTTCCATTCCACTAAATATTGATGCTTATCGATATCTCAAAATATATTTGGTTGGGGAGAGTTGGACTCTAAAATGAGAATAGAAATAAGTGACTCACATTTTAGCCATTTGATTGGCAGGAGTTCCATTTTGATTTCAATTTCAAAGGAAGTGGGAATACTCTAATATTTCAAAATCTAATATCTATATTTTTTTCTAGTACTTAAATATCCATTTGATTCCAATTTCGATTCTGAACCAAATGTATTAGAAGATGTGGCTATTCTAATTCTCGTCCCAATTCATTATGATTCCGACTCCAATTCTAATCATGGACTAAACACATCATCAATTTTATTTGAGTCAATCAGCCACCTCTGCAGATAAATATTGGGATAGTGCATAAATCTTGAAAATGTTTATATGTAATTGGATGGCATCATCATGTTGGTAGCAGCATGCATGAATTGCATTTGCTTTGGAGTGAAAGACACTTGTTTTTGGCACAACGTCTGGCAAGATGGAACATTTTGATTGTCACAACCCACCCCCTAGATAGAGCAAGCTAGAGGGCATGATAGCTGAGTAGACTTTGCTAGTATCTTATGCTGCGGTTCATAAGATACAGTTAAATCCTGTTCATCTATCATAATCTGTTATAAATTGACTTAAGCACAAATTCTTAACTTGGTAGTATAATCTTCTCTATTTAGCTCAATATTATGCAAAAATAAGCTTGGGTTTTCATTCATTATTCTATAAGTGGATATATAAAGTTTTAAAGTATAACTTAGTAACATGTTTAGATTTACTCGAACCACATATACAACATACCTGAAAATGTTCTCTCCTTACTAACAAACTCAACCAACATGAGTTTCGCACACTCTAAAGTATGACCAACCTCTTACAGTATGAATGTTGAAGTAGGTGCTGATGATGATGCAACTTCTATATAGAGCTATAACACTGAGGATTTGCAAAGAAAAAGCACAATAGAAAAAATAATGAGACCCAAGTCCCAGTGAATGGATAATACATCTAATAGTGAAAATAATGGAAAAGCTTAGTTTAAATCCTCCATATAGCACATAACACATACTATTAATATATTTCTAAGTCTTATATAGGCTAAATAAAAATAAAGCCATCTAAAAGAACATTTTAAGCAAAAGCTGCAAGATTGTTTTTGACTACACCATGGGGCACCACTCTCATGGGCAGCTGATACAAAACAAATGATACTGCTGAGCCCCACAGGGCATATTGTTTGTATTGCTTCACTAGGTATACTGTTTATATTTCCCCATTAGGCATATTATTTATATTGCCCCACTAGGCATACTATTTATATTGCCTCACTGGACATGTTGTTTATAATGCTGCTGATTTTCTACTATTATGGTGTTGTTGTGTAAAAAGTGATACTATGGCCACATACGATAGGTTGATCACTCCTATAGGTCACTTTTAATGAAAAAAATGTTTAATTGAACCTCAAACATTAATAAGCTGACTCAAACCTTTCAATTCAAAATGGATATTGTGCTATCAAAAAAATTTACACAACATATATACATGTTGTTCCATATTTATATGACAATATGTATCTTTTGATAGTAAGCCAATGATAACCTTTTTCATAGCAAAAATACAATGAAAGCATTCTAAAGTTAGATGGAGAAGCTACTCACCTCAAAATAACTACTACACTACCTTAGTGCTTGACTTATCCAAAGCACCCCTCGGGCTTTCCTCCTCTTCTATAAAAGTGATACACATATATTAACATCATACTACCGACTTCACAAACATTATTATGCATGCTTTGCTTTTCTTCTTATTCTTTAGCCTTTCTACGTCTCTTCTGTTCTATCTACTTACCTTAGTTTAGGTTTGGCTAGACCTCAACATATACATCAAGAATTCAGCAATTCAATTATATTTTTATTCCCACAAATGGTTCCAAGTTCAACTAGCATAATTTCAATTAGTTGCTAAACCATTCTACACTCTTTTTCCTTTTGATGGTAAATTAGGTTTCTTTGTTTGTTCTCTTAGCCTTAAATTTCATACTCTTTTTCCTTTTGATGATGCACAAGAGAAATTTTAATACCGAGTATTTAGATGTGTCATTACAATGATTTAGGGGGACGAAACATCCATTTTTTTATACACAAGATAATCTCAATCTTTTATGAAAAAATAAGAGTCTGTCTATAGTGTTGTTGCATTAAGTTAGTGTTGTTGCATTAAGTTAGTGTATACACTTTTATCTAAATTTTAAGCAATAACTATTCTTTAGATCACCAGAAATCAATTGTGTGGGACCAAGTTTTGTCCATGCATTTTGATTTCCTGTCATACATATGGTTAAAGCTTGATGTTAATTTTCTTAGATTAATATTCTCATATTAATATACCTGGTTCCATTGGTTCAAGATAATGAAGTAAGAGTCAAAAGGTTATGGGGTCAGATCCTCATCACTCAAATTTTGGTTCATCCTAATTTGGATTTGAAGATGTGGGATCGATCAAACTCATCTCTTTAGTCTAGTTTATATCATTTTTTATTTTTTTATTTTCTACATCTACGTATCATGTTTTCCTATTTTGAAAATTTATTTTTTTTATTTCTTTCTTTTTTTATAAAGAGGATGCATGATTTTGAATGAAAAATGGTTAATTCTTAGTATAATTTAGTGATATTTCTCTCTTGTTTTTTCTCTTCTTCTATAAATACTTTAATAATTCCAAATGGCTAGGCAATCTTGGATGGCCTATGGCTATTTAGCGAGCAATTGTTCATGGCTGATTTGGTTTAGTTGTAGTGGATACCTAAAGTAATGTTGCAATGCATGATTAAATGGTGAATCTGAGCCTCCTTTTTACTTTTATTTTCTTTATTTTTTTAATTTTTTAATTTTTAAAAAGAACCCGTATCAATAGGTTCTGGGTCATGTCGGTAGCTGTGGATGTTAGGATATCAACTCACTATGATACCAATTATTATGGAGTTCGGTCGGGACACCATGACGACAGGACCTTCTTGATACTGTAGGAAAAACTATTTTTCCACCATAGGATTGATCTGATCTATTTAGATCTGTAGCAAAAAAAATAATTTTTTTTTGAAATTTTTTATCAGATCTGAGAGTTCTTGAATCTGATCCTATTGATCTGATATTAAAAATAAAAATTAAAATTAAATTTGGTAGAAGATTCATTATCTATTCAGGGTAACAGTTATCCTACCAATGATCTATCAATTTCTGGGGTTTTGGATTTAGCCATGCATCTGCCTGGCCTCTACTGGAGTCCACTCAGGCTGGATTTGGATGCGCTCTCCTTCTAGATCTAATCTCTAAAAATCAAATCTAGGGTCTTCTAGTTGATCCTTCCAACCAATTGCTGAAGGTCATGCATTTGTCTCACGAACAATTTGTCCTTCTTCCTGATCTTTGCACCAAAACAATTTGATCCTTTGCTGGAGCTCATGCCCAACTCTTGGGCATGGAGAATAGAGAGAGGACCAGAGGGAGGGAGGCATGGAGAGGAAATTGGGCAGCAACCTTGGGGTGTGGGATCTAAATGATACCAACCCTAAGGCACATGAAGGGTTTAAATAGACCCTACACCAACACTAGAGTCCAATTTGATCAAGTAATCTCATTACTTGATTTTAATCAGATTTTAATCTAATTCCACGTGAGAAATATTAGGTCTCTACCTAGTTTTATCACCCAAAACTTCCTTGGAGTTGTTGCACAAAAAGGATAAGGAGAGGAGGGTGGCGTGGAGAATTATCTTGAAGAGTTTGTTCCATAACAAACTCTTCCTCATGCCTCCTCTTACTGTGCGCATGCCAAATAGGAGAGCCCACCTTATTTCTTCGATGAATAACTCCTTGGGGCATACACCCTAGATCAAAAATATATGGGGTACATGCCATACCCTTCAATTCCTGCAAAGATCGGGTCAATGTCCTGGCAAAATCGAAAATAGCAAGTTGTATCAAGAATTGGCACATGTTGTCTTATTTCCATCTAATGGATTAGGACAATCCTTTCTAACCTGGACAAGCTCCAGTCTAGGAATATTTTGTAAGCCCAAACTAATTTGGCTCAGTCAGGACAACTTATTTATGATAGTAAAAGAAGAACGTTAGGTTCAATCGAGTGCTAGCACGATTTCCTTGAACCTAATTGAATCTCATTCAGATCAATTGAACTAGATCAGTTCAATTGATGATCACCAGATTCAAACCCTTGTTTGTGTGACCCAGTTAGGTTCAGTTCTGTATGGTAATGGGATATGTCATGATCTCTATCATAGACATCATCGAAACTCCTTTCGATGGATCAGAACTCTTCTGATTCGAACAGCTAGAATGATCGATCATCTAAATCATTCTAATTGCTCCCAAAATCCACCAGTGACACCTAGCAGTATATGGTGGCAACCCATCAGAGCTGAATGCGAACCTCTTGGTGCAGCTACCTGTGTGATTAAGTTCTTCTATCTTGAGCCCCGATCAGATTAGGGTTAAGGTGAACTCGTCAAACCCTAGTCTCTGTCATATGATGTAATCATTCGATTCGAGTCCAATGTGAAAATCTAAATAGAAACTCTTTCTATTATTTCACTCTGCCATGGCCATGGGCTTCAGGACTTGATTCTCATGATCATCATAGGGCTACTCCTCTACCACCGAGGTAGATAGATCCCATCTTGATGCAATCCAGTTCCTACAATGAACATGCTATAGCCAACATACACCTCAGGGTTCCATATGGCTAGGAGACCGAGTAATGGTGTAGTCAAACTATAACACCCTCAAGGTGAACTGCCGATGCATCTCAGGTCAAAGAACCAGACACACTACTGCAGCATCGAGTCAGTCATTGACGAGAAGGTAGACTTCCTAATGACTACTCGAGGTGGTCACGCTCAGTGCCCTCGTTCTCTAACGAGTACCTGTACTCTCGCTCCGGTGTCTCCACACCGTAGACTCAAGACTCATCTACTAAAGAGAAGCGATCGTACACCAACCTTCCGGATCAATCACCATCCTCGTGATGATCCTATGGTCGGGAGCTGTTTATGAGTTAATAATGATTATTCATGTCTTAAATTTTCAACTCTTGAAAATATGAATTATCATTACCATTAACTCAAAGGATGTATCACAGACACTAAATACACATGTGTGATAGAAAATAACCCATTTCATTAATTATAGTCAAAATTATAATTTTGCCCCTAGAAGTGTATTACAAGTGTCAGCCAATTCTGGCTTCTAGGGCACATATATCTAACAATCTCCCACTTGTCCTAAAGCCAATTGGCTACAAGTCTAAGTCCCATCTTCTCAAGGTGGGCTTCGATCTTCTGCTGGCCCAACGGCTTTGTAAGTGGGTCTGCCACATTATCTGCGGAGTTGACTCTCTTGACCTCAACGTAACCTTTCTCAAGGTAATCGCGGATGAGATGATATCGCCGCTCAATGTGCTTGGACTTCTGGTGAGACCTCGGCTCCTTAGCAAGGGCTATGGCGCCATTGTTGTCGCAGTAAAGAGGAATGGCATCTGATGGCATTACTCCAATTTCTGCAGCAAACTTCTTGTACCAGAATGCTTCCTTTGCAGCCTCTGATGCAGCTATATATTCTGCTTCCATGGTGGAATCTGCTATCACAGTTTGCTTGGAACTCTTCCAGCTGACAGCTCCACCATTGCACACAAACAGACTTCCAGATGTCGACTTTCGATCATCTATATCGGACATGAAGTCCGAGTCTGTGTATCCCTTGAACTTGGAGTTCTCCATTACCAAAGACCAACATCATATCCTTAGTTCTTCTCAAGTACTTAAGGATACATTTCACAGAAGTCCAGTGTTCTTCACCTGGATTTGACTGATATCTGCTTGTGACACTCACAGCATGGGCTATATCAGGTCGTGTACATAGCATGGCATACATGAGGCTCCCTATTGCAGAAGCATAAGGGATCTTGCTCATGCGTTCTATTTCCTCAGGTGTGCTGGGGCACATCTTCTTGGAAAGATGAATACCATGTCTGAAGGGTATTAATCCCCTCTTAGAGTTTTCCATACTAAACCTCTTTAGTACTTCCTCTATGTACATTCTTCTGTGAAAGTCCTAGCATCCTATTCGGTCTATCCCTATAGACCTTAATTCCTAGAATAAAGGATGCTTCACCTAGGTCTTTCATGGAGAATTCCTTAGACAACCACATCTTGACTGATGTCAACATGGGAATATCATTCCCAATAAGGAGGATGTCATCCACGTACAATACGAGGAAGACAACAGCGCTCCCACTGACCCTTTTGAAAACACATGGTTCCTCTTCATTTTTGATGAAACCAAACTTTTTGATCACATCATTGAAACGAGTGTTCCAGCTCCGAGATGCTTGCTTAAGTCCATATATGGACCTTTGCAGCTTGCAAACCTTGTGATCAGTATCACTGGATGTGAAACC
Source organism: Cocos nucifera (assembly GCA_006176705.1). NCBI lineage: Eukaryota > Viridiplantae > Streptophyta > Magnoliopsida > Arecales > Arecaceae > Cocos > Cocos nucifera. Next base: position 249,178 of record QRFJ01003437.1, on the reverse strand, counting down.
TAGCGGCTGTTCCATATAGATATCTTCCTCAAGATATCCATTTAGGAATGCCGTTTTCACGTCCATTTGCCATATTTCATAATCGAAATAGGCTGCAACAGCAAGCAATGTGCGGATGGATTTTAGCATAGCTACCGGGGAAAAGGTATCCTGATAGTCAATGCCTTCACGTTGACTATAACCTTTTGCCACCAGTCTAGCCTTGAATGTCTCCACATTCCCATCTGCACCAATCTTTCTCTTGAAGATCCATTTACACCCAATAGGTACTATACCTTCTGGTGGATCTACCAAGGTCCAGACTTGGTTTGAGTGCATCGAGTCAATTCTCTGACTTCATTGCCTCAAGCCATTTCTCGGAGTCGATATCTGATATCGCCTCGTTGTAGGTTTTGGGATCATCACCATGAGCACCATTACCTATGAGGAACATTTCCTCTATATCCTCTGAAATAATACCTAAGTATCTTTCAGGGGGACGGGAAACTCTTTCCGATCTACGAGGTGGAGGAGGTAGTGTTCTTATTGGCTCAACCTGATTTGGTTCCACTTGGTCCTTAGCTCGTTCTGCTTGTGAGACTTTCTCATCAAGCTTAATCTGCTTTCCAATGCCACTATCTTGAATAAACTATTTTTCAAGAAATATGGCATGTCGACTCACAATCACATTGTGGTCTTCTGGAATGTAGAAATAGTATCCTAATGACTCTTTAGGATATCCTATGAATCGAGCTCTAAAGGACCTAAACTCTAACTTGTCCGCTTGTTGTCTTTTGACATAAGCCGGACAACCCCAAATTCTGAGATGACTCAGACTTGGTTTCTTACCGTGCCATATCTCATACGGTGTGGTAGGAACGGTTTTAGAGGGAACCCTATTCAGTAAATAGATTGAAGTTAATAATGAATGTCCCCAAAGAAAATCTGGGAGGTCTGTGAAGCTCATCATGGATCGAACCATATCCAATAGAGTCCGATTTCTCCGTTCTGAAACCCCGTTGAGTTGAGGTGTTCCTGGTGGAGTCCATTGAGAGACTATGCCATTTTCCTTAAGATAGTCTAGGAATTCCCGGCTAAGGTATTCACCTCCTCGATCTGATCGAAGAACCTTAATGGGTTTTCCAGTTTGTTTTTCTACTTCATGTCTGAATTCTTTGAACTTTTCAAAGGCTTCAGACTTATGTCTCATAAGATACACATACCCATACCTAGACAGATCATCGGTAAAGGTAATGAAGTAGACAAAATTGCCTCTAGCCGGCACATCGAATGGGCCGCACACATCAGTATGTACTAGGGCAAGGAGATCTGTGGCCCTCTCCCCATGTCCAACAAAAGGGAGTTTAGTCATTTTGCCTTGAAGACAAGATTCACAAGTTGGATATGACTCAAAAGTCAATGGACTCAATAGCCCATTTTTCTCCAATTTGTTAATCCTATCTTCTGCTATATGACCTAATCTCAGGTGCCATAGATATCTGTCGTTTGGACTATCCCTAGGTCGTTTGGCATTCACGTTTTGCTCGATAGTTAAAACAGGTACATCAATATGCAACTGATAAAGACCATTAACAAGGAAACCATTTGCAATTTTATTTCTTTCATAAAGAATGTTACAATGGTCCTTAAAGAAGGTGATCACATAACCTTCTTGTGCTAAGCATGAAACAGAAATCAAATTCCTGCTAGCTGCAGGCACATAATAACAGTCTTTTAAAACTAAGTCTAAACCAGATGGTAATCGCAGAGGGTATGTTCCCACGGCTACTGCAGCAACTCTTGCTCCATTACCGACATGCGTAGGATCATGTCTCCATCCCTCAGCCTCCTGCTATCCTCAAGACCCTGCATAGAAGTGCACAGATGAGCACTAGAACCAGAGTCAAGCACCCAACTGGATGCAGAAGAAACCGTAAGGTTAGACTCAATAACGAGCATACCTCCAGAAGGACCTTCCTTCTTGTTCTTTAGGGTGGCCAGGTAAGTAGGGCAGTTCCGCTTCCAATGGCCGTCGCTGTTGCAATGGAAACACTTTCCTTTGCCATCGACCTTCTTCTTCGGTTCTGCCTTCTTCTTCTTTGATCCTTCTACCTTTTGCTTTTTCACAGACTTCTTTTTCTTTCCACAAAGACATTTTCTTCTTTCCAGAATACTTTCTTCTGGAGCAAGTACTGGGAATTATGTCCCAAAAGTTAATTGTTAGTCTGTTAATGGTTGAGCTACTTTGTATATGTAATTAATTATTTATAACTAAAATACTTTGGCATATTTTTCATCACAAATCATCATCTTCTAACGAACTCCATTTTTGTGATGAAGTCCTTAGGACTATTTAGCTTTGATAAAGAAAGGATTTATTAATGAGTCCTTAAATTTGTTCATGATCAAATGATAGGCTATTAATTAGGACAACGACGTCTATCGAGCATAGGTCATTGTATGCCATATAGGTTGGTTGTCCTCTTAACTAAGGAGTGTGGAGATATTGGTATGGCATACAGGTGAGATGTATGGGTACATCATCATTGAACATGACCAACTTTAGAGCATTCTACTATCGAGAATATCTCTGATGGGATATAGGTATAAGTATTCCTTAGACCTGAGATCACCTCAGTAACTTGCAAGCAACTCACTGTGCTTTGGTACCGAACTAACTAAATTTTTAATTCAGTAATGAAAGGCTTCTGAGCACAGTCAAGTACTTACGAAGTTGGTGTGTGATCAAGATGGAATTGACCACTCCAAGAGTTGGAGAAGACTGCATCACTGTATTTCAATATAGCAAAATCTTGGCCAGGGTAATTCATCAGATGGATTTGATATTTTGAAATACAATGTGGACAATCTGATAAGAGTTGATAGTTAAACTCTGAGATGTCCTACAAACATTTTGGTCAAGGGGATGAATTATATGAAAACTATATCCGCATGGGTTCTAAGGATGGTGTTCTATACATTCAACCTATCCAACCATCGTGTATCATTGCTAGATGGTCACTTCGATTTGTACAAAAAATTATTCTTATACTACTGACTTTGGTTTGGACCTACGAGGTCACACACACTAGAGCTCATGATCTGATCGGATGGTTGATCAATGATTGAGAATCATTCTAGGGTTAAACGATCAATAAGATTGATGTTTAACCTAGTGCAAGTATTGCAGGAGGATTGACTACCAATTTGATTACTAATTGGTATAATTTGATTATGACAAAGGATTAAGATTAAGTTTAATTAAATATAATTTAATTAGATTTAGCTTGGGCTTGATTGGATCAAGTCTAATTGACTTATTGGATAAGTCAAGTGCAAGGAAAAACTAGTCCTAGTCTAACTAGGACTTAGGTCAACTCAATTTCCTAATTTGATTAAAAAATTAAATCAAAATTAAATCTAATTTAATTAGATTTAATTGAACCATCAATTGGATTTGAACTTAATTTACTTTGGTTGAGTTGGTTTTGGCTTAATTTGGTTTAAGAAACCATTTTGACCAAGTCATAGATAGAATCCTAGTAAGACTAGGATTCCTCCTTGTGCCACCTTAGTCCCAATGCCCTCCACATCTATTTTTTTGGTATCTTTTATGGAAAATCCTTTTCTTCCTAATCTTCACATATGCCCCCTCTCTCCCTCTCTTTCTCATATGGTAATTGGGTAGAAGACCAAGTCAAAGAAGGAGTTTGCTTTGATATTGGATTCTATGAGATAGAATCCTAACAAACCCAAACTCTGCCCAAAAGGTGTTGCCCCCTCTCCTAATTAATTTTTCTCTTATTCTATGTTATAAACCCCTTTTCTTATGTATCTTTCCTTGCTGGTACATGTCAAAAATTATGGAGGAGGCATCCAAGAGTTTGGTGCCCCTTGACTTGTCCTGTTTGACCTTTTCTTGTCTAGTATTTGACCTAGACAAAGATTCTTCTTTTTCTATATATTTTGAATAAATTTTGGCTTAAAATTTTTGTGGATTATAGACCTTTAAGAGGGCTTTAAGGTGTGTAAAAATTATGGAGAGAGAAACTCTGGGCATTGAGATTCAATAGACATAAAATTAGGTGTCTTGGTGAGAGCAAAGAGACAAAAAAGAGGGTCTTCTTCTAGGGTTGCTGTGTTCATCTCTTCGCTTCCTTCTTCTTTGGGTTTGCTGAGAGTGTCTCACATCTAAAACCTCTTCTCCTCCTTCTCTTCTTTGGAAGAGTCCAATCTAGAAGAAAGGAGGCATCTAATCAACCATGGAAGAAAGATCAGCGTAGTACTAGCATATTGTGCTAATTTCCAGCATTTGAATTTCTGATCATGATCGTAGGCTCGTGTGGACGACTCCTAGAGGCCAGATGTATGTACAGCTTGCAACTTCATCTTCAAGCCTAGATCAGTGAGTTAGAAGATCTAACTCGCTCAGATAATAGATCTGATCTATTATTTTTTTCATACATGCATGAGATGTAGAGTAGATCTAGATTGATGTGATCAACTTTTCCTTCTTATTTATTTTTTATTTTAAATTTAAATGCCATGCAATAATTATATAATATGATCTTAGATCTAGGAATTATCTAATATATAAAATTAATTAGATTAATTTTGAGTCTTTCACTACTGATCTAGAAAAAGTTTCAAGATCTAGCCTTGAAATCCTAGATCTGGTTCCTTCAATTGGAATCAGAGTCAGTTTGATTATTATATGATTATTGACGCATGCTTGAATTATTTTTAGATTAGATATAACTAATAATTTAATATTTAAATCTAAAATTAAAATCTTAGATCATACGAACTGCTTTAATGTTGTCCTACTGTAAGGTTTATCCCTTACAGTGCAAAGATTATCCTAGTTCATATAGATCTAATATTATTCATAAATTTATTAGATATGATCTGATGTTATTTATAATTTATTTAATTTAAATAAGTTTTAAATCTAAAAATAAAATTTTAGATTGCACGGACCGATCTTATATGGTTGTCCTGCTATAAGGTTTACTCCTTACAGTAAAAAGGTTGTCCTAGTATGTGCTGATCTAAAACATTGATTATAAAATTTTATATTAGATCTGAGAGATTTTATAATCTGATTAAAAATATTTTAATCTAATTTTAATCATCATAAATATATTAGATTTGATCTAAGTTGACTTATGATTGATTGATGTTGAAATTGCTTCAATTACGTGAACTTGTTTAGATTAGATCTAAAGTAGCTTCATGCTCTTCTTACTTGCATATTGATTATGAATCAAACATGCAACTTGGTTAATAGAACCATGTTGTAAAAATATTTTATAAATATAAAAATTATTTTTAAAAAGTCGAAACCCAACCCTCAGTCCAAAACTTAATTAAGAATTAAGAAGTTGTTTGATTAAATCTAGGATTGTAAATTGAAGATCCTAAGACATGAATCATAACACATTGGATTAAATGGGTTAGTGGGCATTAGATCCATTAATTGGGTTAGACCAAGGGTTAGATTAAAGAATAAACTTAATTAGAGAATTGACTAAATCTAATCAATTGTTGTCTTAGATTAGGTCAAGGATAGAGATCAACTACAATAGTTGTAGTTGGTCAGGTCCATGTCTTTAACGAGACCCAAGATGGACTTGATTCTTGGCTACGCGATCTAGCATAAACTGTTAGGTTGATCTAATTGAAACTAATTAAACTAGTTGATGTCTAAGATAAACCAGACCGGTGGTCTTTAATTGACAGTCCACTTATCTGATCATTTCTGATGGTATTTAAGACAAGCTTTGGCAGACCCTTCCACTGATTGAACTTACCTGATCTCTTGGTGAAATTATGTTTTGATCGGATAACTTGACTATTCGAACTTAATCATGTCAGCTAGGTAAATCAGTTTGACTGATTTAGGTGCTCCTTGACCAGCCTATTAATGGTCTTCCTTAAGCTGGCTTGGTAAAGTTAGTGAGAGGATCATGACAAGCTGGTTCATCTGGCCTTTTCTCATCTTCAAATTAAATCCTCTAAAATTATTAGGTTCATAAAATGAAATAGTTATATGATAACTGGATCATAGCCTCCTATTAAAGTGGATGATAATGGGTCCATCAGTTGGATAATCCTTGGAGGCCCAAAGGCTTGGTGCTTATCGGCTGATGAAATTATCATTCATTATATGATTTCTTGGCTACATCTTTCTAAATGGTAGTTAGGTTAGCCAATTAAAGTTGGGCCTAATTATTCATTAGTTAGATAGGCTAAGTATGGTCGTGTTAATGGATGGACCTAACTGGACCCTTTTCTGAGAAGGCCAAAGCCAAGTAATCAAGGACTGAGGCAAAATTCAATTACTAAAAATTATTTAGAGAAATAATTGATTACGAACCTACCCTTAGATACACATGGGTTGGCCAACCAAAGTTGGGCTCGTGTGCAGTCTATGTGGATTCTAGTACCCATTAAGGAATTAGGATAATTCCTCAAATTGAAGGTAAAGGCTATCAATTCAAATAAAATAATGGGAGAACCTTTAGATTAAAAGTCCAAATCTTTAGGTTTAATGAATCAATTACTATTTAGGTTATGATTTTTCTTTATGCAGATATGGCCACTTTTCTATCGCTCAGATCATTGTTGGAGAATGATAAGTTGGTGGGACCCAACTTCTATAGCTGGTATCGAAAGTTAAAGATTATCCTAAGGCATGAATGCATCCTACATGTGATAACGGATGATGCACATGAGGAGCCAGCTGCAAATGCACGTGGAATTGTCAGAGATACTTATCAAAAGTGGCTCAATGACCGAACCACGGTGCACTGCATTATGCTGGCTACGATGGGTGATGAGTTCAGTCGTAGATTTGAGATGGCTCAGCCAAAGGACATGCTTCAAGTGTTGGAGGATTCCATTGGTACACCCGATGACATGGAGAGGCATAAGACTAGTTGTGCCATCTTCAATGCCAAGATGTAGGATGGTGCCTCTATCACTGATCATGTATTATACATGATCAAGCTGATAGAGCGATTGAGCAAGCTTGATTTTTCTTTGCATAAATAGCTTAAGAAGGATGCAATACTGAACTCGTTGCCCAAGTCTTTTCTCCCATTTCTTACTCATTTTAGAATGACAAAGCCTGAAGTACACTACCATAAAATACTGGGGTTGCTTCAAAACTTTGAGAAGGATCACCAACTCCACAAGGAGTCGGTGAACTTAGTGGGAGGTTTATCTACTCGTTCTTGGCCCTTTGGGAAAGGAAAGAACAACAAGAAGAAGAAAGCTAAGAAGGTGCAAGTTTAGACTAGGATATTTGTGCAGGGCCAAAATAGAAAAATCAAGCTCGATAAGAGTCAAGCTGAATGCTTCTTTTGTAAGAAGCGAGGGCACTGGAAGAGGAACTATCCTCAGTACATTGCCTACCTGGACCCGAACAGGCAGAGGAAGAAGCAAGCTATCGCTGGATAAGATATTTATATGATAACTTCTTGCAATTTCTCTATTTGTGATATTACTAATTGGATATTAGATACCGAAAGCTCTTATCATATTTGCAATTCATTGTAGGGGTTGCAAGTTAGTAGAAGATTCAAGCAAAGCGAAAGATTCTTGAATGTTGGAGATGGAAGACTAGTTCTAGTTCTAGCTTTAGAAATTTTAAAACTTGTATTTGAATCTTATACCATTTTTCTTAGTGATTATCATTTCTATCCTAGTTTCTTTTTAAATATCATTTCTGTAGGCCTTTTGGCTATGAACAATTATAAAATTTTAATAAAAAAATAAGTTTGTAATATCATTATGAATAGTGTTATTACTTTCTATGGATAATTGAACAATAGTGTATATATGCTATCTAATAGAAGCACGATGTTGTCGTTAAGACACCATGTTTATCAGTTTAAATCTAACTTTTTAAATTAATTAAAAATTATGAAGAGAGTAGTAAGTCGGATCGAATCCACAAAGTGGTAATGATTTAATTCTAAAATCTTTGATTTTTTTTAAAAAAGAAGAAAAAAAGATTTTTGAAAAGAAAATTAAAGTTAGAAAATAGATTTATAAATAAAAGTAGAATTTAAATTATGTAAAAATAAACTTGGTAATAAGATCTACTATTTAGATCTTAGCCGCTACTTGCAATAAAATTAAAGAGCAATAAAGAATAATTAATTTAAAGAGCTACAATTAAAAAGAGCAATAAAGCTTTTTTATTAAAATTAAAACTCAAATTTAGAATTAAATACAAGAGATTAAAAAAAGAAAAGAGAAAAGAAAACTAGAAGGAGATCGTAAATCAACGTAGGCATGAAGATGGCGTAGAAGACTGGCTCTTCTTCTCAGCACCGTAGCTTTAAAGCAACCTTCAACCCTAAGCTTGGCTTCTACCCTGTACCTTGGCTTTTCTTTAACCAGATCTATCCATTTCTAGAGGCTTGGATCCTTTTTATTGAGCTAGGAGGAGTGGAGAATTTTTCTCTAAGCGATGTCGGACAAAGAGCTTTTTCAATCGTCAAAATATGAAGAAATCTGAGTAAAATTTGGATTAAAATAACTCTAAGAATTTGGTGAAGTTAGTGAAATCTAGCCATTCAATAAAAATCCAATGGATCAAAAATCATCAAAATTGGATGCATATCGACCCAGATTAGGTTGGATTAAATTCTGACCATTGATCGTGTATTGATGGAGAAAATCTGGCTACTGATCGTGCGTCGGGAGTCCTGATCACCATCGAGAGCGTTCTAGACCATCGGATCATCTCCTAGATTGAGTGCTGCTGTTGGATGGTGATCTGCATGAAGCCTAAAGTAGAAAATTCCCTCCATCGTCCGATCTTGACCATAAGCTACTGCAGCCATCCGATTGTGCAAATACTATTCCCATGGACCGCGTGGACCGACTGCACCATACACGGCAATGAATCAGCATCTCTATCATCGAGTGAAAAGTCTAAAATGTCCTATAAGCCATGATAGATTTTCTATAATTCTTTTAAGGGTCTAGGTCCACCACGTGTCACTCTGTGATTCGTCGGTTTCTACTAAGCTAGCGATCCACGGCTAGATCGTGGATCGGCTGATGGCTTCTGCGACTGACTTAGCTTGCATGGCTAGCTTGGTGCACTAGCTTAGTCGGCTTGGCTCGGTGTGTTTGGATGTGCCAGCTGATATGGCGCAACGGCTTGAGCCGACTGAACCATATGTTATTTTTCATTTAATTTTTATTTATTTTATTTATTTAGAAATTCATATCTTCACCATTTTAGCTCTGTTTTACACGAAACTTATTTCGTTATGATAAAAAAAATAATTTTTTTATTAATAATAAAATTTTATTTTTTAATTTTTATTATTTTTTAATTAATTTTTTAATTAATAAAAATATGAATTTTTTAAAAATATATATTAATTAATTATTAATTTTTAAAAATAAATATAAATTAATTAATAAATTGGTGCTTTTATAGATAAATTTATGGTACTTATCACACCCCCCAACTTAAGCTTTGCTCATCCTCGAGTAATGAAAGAATTTAGTTTAGATTAATTACCATATTTTATTGAGATCCTCCTTCACAAGAATAGGTCTAGGATTTAAGATCAAAAGTTTAGATAGTATCACTAACTAAATATTGAGTTTCAGAAGTAAATTTCATGATAGATTAATCAAAAACTTTCTTAGAGTTCACCTAAGAATTTTCAGCACTTGGTTTCATGAATACTAACTTAGTATTTAGGTGTTAATTCAAAGGACAAACGAATCATTTTTTATCACTTATTTTGGTTAATTTTTTACATACTCTCAAGTTAAGTACATGAATTAAGGTAGCTTTCACACTATTTTTTTTTTTTTTTTTGAGCAATAGTGCTGAGCATCTTGGCCTTTCCTTCATCATTTGATATGAACCTCCACACTTGACTTAGATGCAGAGATTTAATTACTAAGTTTAGGGCAATCCACATATACTCCATGTTTTGTACTTTTTATTTTAAGCAGGTAGCTCTTTTCTTAAATTCAATTTTTTTTTTAATTGAGGTATATATAAACCATCAATTTTTAGTAATAATTGAATCCTTAATTAGCCTTATAATCAACACTTACTTTGCTTCATTAGGGTGCATGTACAATTAGAAGTGCTGTTAGCCTTTAAATGACCTAAGTAGGCTGCTAATGGTCTAACCAAGTAATCTACTTCTTAACTCCCTACCATTATTAGCTAATACTTTCTAATTTTATTACTTTTCCTAGTTCATTTTGCTTATGATTCTCTTTCCTGAAATATGGTTTATCCAAAAAAAAAAATTTCAAAATAGTTTTAAAATTTATTTTTTTATTTAATTTTTTTTATTTTTTATTTTATTTTTTTTAATTTCTTTTTCTTACCTCCAACTTAATTGACATTATCCACAATGGGAAGGAAAAATAAATAAAAGGGTATAAATTATGTTTATTCATTTAGCATGGGTCTTGAAGCTTTTGATCCTTCTTCAGCTTAGCCTAAAAAGAAAATAAACTAAAAAAAATAAATTAGATTCAAAAAATATTGGGTTGCCTCCCAATAAGTACTAAGTTTATTATCTTCAACCAGACATAATGTAGTTTAATTCATTATGGTTCTGTTAATTGTACTTGATCAATATTTCGATTTAATGATATCCCATCAATATACGGTTTAAGCCTTTGATCATTTACCTTAAAGAAATTTCTAGTCCTAGGATCATAGAGTTTGATTGCACCATGTGGGAATACGTGAATAACTATGTAAGGTCCATCCCATATGGATTTTAATTTTTTAGAAAATAATCGAAGCCTTAAGTTAAATAACCAGACTTGTTGATTTGATTCAAAGGTTTTTCTTGAAATATGTTTATCATGGAAGGCTTTCATTTTCTCCTTATAGATTTTTGAATTTTCATAAGCTTCTTGCCTTAATTCATCTAATTCACTCAATTGTAACATCCGATTGGAACCAGCTTGATTTAAATTAAAATTTAATTATTATATTGCCCAATATGCTTTTTGTTCAAATTCTACCGGAAGGTGATGCTTTTTCATAGATTAATCTATAGGAAGACATTCCAATAGGGGTTTTATAAGCTGTTCTATAGACCCGTAATGCATCATCTAATTGATCTGACCAATCTTTTTGATCGGGCCTAATAGTCTTTTGTAAGATATTCTTAATTTTCTTATTAGATACTTCTACTTGGCCACTTGTTTGCAGATGGTATAGTGTAGCTATCTTATGTGTCACCCCATATTTTCGTAATAAAGTTCGAAATTGATGGTTTGTAAAATGGATACCTCTGTTGCTAATGATAGCACGTGGAAATCCGAACCTAGAAAAGATATTCTTCTGAACAAATTTTAAAACTACTTTATGATCATTGGTTTGTGTTGCTATTGCTTCAATCCATTTAGAAACATAATTGACAGCCACCAAAATATATTCAAATCCATTGGAAGGTGGAAAAGATCCCATAAAATCAATTCCCCACACATCAAAAATTTCTAGTACTAAGATTGGGTTTAATGGCATCATATCTTTCTTTGAAATATTCCTTAAGGCTTGACACTTAAGACATTCCTGACTAAAAGTATGGGCAACCTTAAATAATGTTGGCCAATAAAAACCACTCTGCAATACTTTTGCCATAATTTTTCATCCAAAAAAATGTCCTCCACAAGCAAGGGTATGACAGAATTGTAAGATACTCAATTGTTCAGATTTAGGAACACATCTATGAATGATTTGATCAGCATAAATTCTAAAAAGCTCAAGATCTTTCCAAAAATAATATTTGATTTGAGCAAAGAATTGATCCTTCTCATTCTTGGATCAGCCATCAGGAATTTATCCTACGACTAAGTAATTGACAATATCTGCAAACCAAGGGGCCTTTGTATGTGAAACTACTAATAAGTATTCATCCAAAAAAGATTCTCTGATTAATATAGGTTCACTATTTTTAACTAGGATCCTAGATAGATGGTCTGCTACAACATTTTCAGATCCCTTCTTATCTTGAATTTCAATATCAAATTCTTGTAGCAGTAAGATCATTCTAATTAATCATGGTTTAGCATCTTTCTTTGAAAGTAGGTATCTCAAAGTTGAATGATCTGAGTAAATTATGATTTTTAATCCTAATAGATATGATCTAAATTTTTCTAGGGAAAACACAATGGCTAGCAACTCTTTTTCAGTGGGGGTATAATTCATTTATGCTTCATTCAGAGTTCTACTGACATAATAGATCACTACAGGACATTTGTTTACCCTTTGGCACAAGACAGCTCTTATGGCAAGGTCTGAAGCATCGCACATAATTTCAAAAGGTAGTGACCAGTCAGGAGGTTGTATGATTGGAGCTTTAGTCATAGCTTCTCTTAAGATTTTATAAGTTTTAAGATAATTTTCATCAAAATTAAAAGAAACATCCTCAGTGAGTAGATTACACAAAGGATGAGAAATTTTAGAGAAGTCTTTGATGAAGCAATGATAGAAACCTACATGGCCAAGAAAAGATCGAATTTGTTTGACAGAAGTGGGAGGAGGAAGTTTAGAAATTAGTTCAACTTTAGCTTTATCTACCTCAATCCCTTTCTTAGATACTATATGTCCTAAAACGATCCCCTCTTGAACCATGAAGTGGCTCTTTTCCCAGCTTAACACTAGATTAGCCTCAATACATCATTTTAATATTTTCTTCAAATTATTGAGGCAACTCTCAAAAGATTCTCCAAAGATTGAAAAGTCATCCATGAATATTTCTAAGAAATCTCCTATCATGTCTGAAAATATTGACATCATGCACCTTTGAAAAGTCACAGGTGCATTACATAATCCAAATGGCATTCTATGGAAAGCAAAGATTCCACAGGGACATGTAAAGGTGGTCTTTTTCTGATCTCCTGGGTAGATTGCTACCTGATTGTATCCTGAGTATCCATCTAAAAAGCAAAAGTATTGTTGGCCTGCTAGTCTTTCTAGGATTTGATCAATAAAGGGTAAGGGAAAGTGATCTTTTTGGGTGGTTGTATTGAGTTTTCTATAATCTATACAGACACGCCACCCCATGAAAAGTTGTGTTGGTACTAAGTCTCCATGTTCAGTGCGGATAACCGTGAGTCTAGATTTCTTTGAAACAACTTGTGTGGGACTCACCCAATGGCTGTCAGAGATAGGATAAAGAATTCCAACATCTAACCATTTAATTACCTCTTTCTTGACGACTACTTACATGTTAGGATTAAGCCGTCTTTGCATATCTCGAGTTGGTTTGGCATTATCTTCTGTATAGATTTGGTGCATGCATATTGATGGACTAATTCCTTTTAAATCAGTAATGGTCCAACCTATGGCCTCCTTATATGTTTTCAGAATATTTACCAATAATTTTTCTATTCAGTAGTTAAGTTGGAAGCAATTATTATCGGTAGGGTTTTCTTTGATCCTAAAAATACATACTTAAGTGATTCAGGTAAAGGTTTTAGTTCAAGTTGTGGTGGGGCCTGAATTGAAGGACGTAATGGTTCAATTTTTTGCTCGGGTAAGGGCTCAACTTTCACTGACCAAGGTAATGAATGTGATGGTTGAGGTGAATTAAGCAAGGCATTCACTTCCTGGGTTTGAGTTTCTTTAGTGGGTTCATCATCTTGCAGTAAATCTAGGGAGGAATTAGATTCAACTATTTCATCTACCTGATTGATTACAAAATAGTCTTCCTCCTCTTGAGTGTACTTTGGGGTATTAAAAATATTAATTCTTACTTTTTGATTCCTAAAAGAAATGTCCATAGCTCCTATCTTACAGTTGATATTGGCATTGGCAGTTGCTAAGAATGGACATCCTAAAATTATGGGATTCTAGTTCAGCTCTTGAGATGGTTCCATGTCAAGTATGAGGAAGCCTACTAGAAAATAAGATTTGTCTACTTTAACTAGAACATCCTCAATCAAACCATGCGGTGTTTCTATAGATCTATTAGCTAATTGCAAAATAACTAATGTGGGTTTTAGTTCTCCAAATCCAAATTTTTCATAAACCGAGTTTGGAAGTAGGTTCACACTAGCACCTAAGTCTAGTAATGCTCGGTTAAAGGTTATGCCTCCTATAACACATGAAAATAAGGGAGTACCAGGATCTTTCATCTTTTGAGGTATTGAATTTAACAGGACCGCACTTACATCCTTAGATAGCATAACTCTTTTGGTAGTTCGTGGCTCACAATTTTGGGTGCAGAGATCTTTAAGAAATTTAGCATAGGCCAGGACATGCTGAATTGCATCAAGGAGGGGTAAATTAATATGAACTTGTTTAAATAGTTTCATTAGCTCCTTGTTGTGTGCTTCTTGCTTTTTACGGGAAGAGCCTACTTCTAAGGCCGAAGGGAACAAGGATTTGGGTTTATATGTCTCGGATAATTAATCTATTCTCTTCTTTCCTTTATCTATCTTATCAACATCAGTACCAGTTCTAAGCTTAGGTTCTTCTATATGATTAGTTTCAGTACTACCTCTTCTTCAAATTTTTCATCTTGGCTAACATCAGTATTAGCCTCTATTATCTGGTCTTGGTATGGGTCCTTAAGAATCCTACTTCTAAGTTCAGATATTGCTTTGGCATTTTCTAATTGAGGATTCTTAGGTGGAATGTTAGATGGATGAGTAAATCCAGATGGCTGATAGATATTGGATGGATTATTTTTAGGATTTACAATTGGTTGGCTTGGTAATTGACCTAGTTCTTTCCTCATGCTAGACTTAGCTAATTGTCCTATTTGAGCTTCTAGCCTGGCGATTGATTATTGTTGACTTAGAATCAATTATTGAAGTTGATTGAATTTATCGTCGGCTAGATTGGTCTATTGAGGAGGTGGGTATGAGGGCTGATTATAATGCAGTGGTTGAGAAGACTGACTAGGCTAACCCTTATTATAGGCATAGTTCTGGTATTGGGGCCTATTTTGATAATTTTGAACTGGTGGGATTTGGGTCTGAGCCTGAGTCTGTTGTGGTTTCCAAGAGAAATTAGGATGGTTTCTCCAACCAGAGTTATATGAATTTGAATATGGGTCATTAAGTGGTTTGGAGTAATCTTGAGCAACTTGGATTTGTTCTTAAATAAGAGGTGGTAATTGTGCAGCCATGGGACATTCACTTACATGATGTGTTGGGCTAGCACAAATGGAGCAAATCTCCTGATGATTAGAAATTGGTGTGTATTGTGCAGGAGATTGTTGACCTAGGTTTAGGAATTTATCTAATTTTTGGACAATAAGGTCGACTTTATCTAATTTTTGTGCTATTATGTTCAAGTCTACCTTAGAATGAAGTTCTGGAGTTTTGATCTCATAAATTCCTGCCCATTTTTGTTGAGAAATTGATCTTTCATAAGAGGATAATGAAGTATGGTTAATAGAGTTTTCACTTAAGATTTCAAACAAGGTATAAGCTTCATCCTCACTTTTGCTCATGAATGCACCTCCATAGGATGCATCAACCATATGCTTATATTGATCTCCTAAACCTTCATAGAAAGCTTATACAATTTGCCACTTAGATAGACCATGGTGTGGGCATTTTCTAAGAAGTTTCTTAAGTCTTTTCTATGATTCATGAATTTGTTCCCCTGGAAGTTGAGCAAATCCCATGATGGCTTGCCTCATGATATTGGTTCGTCCTATGGGATAAAATTTCTTAAGGAATTCATGTTGCATCTCTGCCCATGTTTGAATTGTTCTTCCTATTGTGCCAAGCCAATACTTGGCTTTATCTTTTAATAAGAAAGAGAATAAGGTCAGTCTAAGGGCATCATCAGAAAAATTCTAAATTTTTACTATAGAGCAGATTTCTAGGAATTCATCCAGATGTTTGTAAGGATCTTCATTGGTGTTCTCATAAAAGGATGGGAGCATCTGGATTGTGGTCGACTTAATCTCATAGTGGCTAGCAGGGATATCAGGTAAGTGGATGCAAGTTGATGGATTGTAGGTGGAAGAAATAAAGTATTCCTTCATCTGTCTAGGTGGTTCTTCACGATTTCTAGCCATTTGATTATTTGGTCTTATATGAATTAGTCTTTCAATTTCAGGATTTGGTTTAACTAGGTCAGGTAAAAGCGATTTTCTACCATACATGTACTAATGCAACCTAAGATATATATATATTTTAAATTTTATTATTATTATTATTATTTTTAAGAAAAGAGGAGAGAAAGAAAGGTGAGAGTTCTAAAGAAAGATCCTAAGGAGTCTTAAATCTAAAGATGATAGAGAGAAGAGTTAATTTATGGTTTATGTTTGATGTTATTTAGCAAACAAGTTAGGCAATCAATCCTGACTAAGGGTTGTCATAGGTCTAGATAGCTCCTAACTACCAAGATCACCTTTGAGCCCTCCAAGTAGAGGATCAGCCAATCAACTAGCTAGGTAAGTATAAGGTCGGTGGGAGTCCCTCCATTGCTTGTCTTAGACACCAATTATGCTTGGTCAGATAAGCAAACAGAACCAATTAAGTAACCACCTTCCTTCGGGTCCAGTCGTTCGTAAACCACTTTCCTAGACACTAGTTAAATTGATTAATCCTAATCCATTTCAACTCTAAGATTTTCTTATCCTATTGAGCTCGAATATCCTTAAGGGTCGACGTCTAATTGATTTTAAGAGTTTAGGTTTGGGTTAATGCAATATAAGGGTTGGTTGTTTGTGGGCCAAGGAAGGATGATCAAATCTCCACCTTATCTTGTTTAATGGATTGTGCCCTTAAATTGATTCAATATGAAATATGCGTATTCAAAAAAATTTTCAATCAAAGGGAGTTCTATGCAATTTAAACTAGATGCATGTAATTAATTGAATTTTTGAATAGGCTTACCTTGCCTCTAGCAATCACCAAAAATAAAACTAATATGATGGATGTTCTAAATAATTAGGGTTCTAATCTTGTGATGAGATTTTTAATTAGGTTTAAGTAGATAATTTTTAATTAATTTGAAAATAAGATAAATATTAAAAATAAGGAAAGAGATTTAGGGTTTAGGAATGATCTCACCAAATAGGATTGAAAGTTTTGCTCGTGCCCAAATCTTCTTTGTTCTTTTCTCTTTTTTTCTGCAAAATAAATAAGAAAAATAGTTAGTAGGCAATAAAAAAAGTCAAAGAAATGAAAAAATTTTAATTTTTATGCCTCCCCGACAACGATGCCAAAAACATGATAGAAGCACGATGTTGTCGTTAAGACACCGTATTTATCAATTTAAATTTAATTTTTTAAATTAATTAAAAGTTATGAAGATAGTAGTGAGTCGGATCGAATCCATAGAGAGGCAATGATTTAATTCTAAAATTTTTATTTTTTTTAAAAAATAAAAGAAAAGAAGGATTTTAAAAAAAAAATTAAAGTCAAAAAATAGATTTATAAATAAAAGTAGAATTTAAATTATGTAAAAATAAACTTGGTACTAAGATCTACTATTTAGATCTTAGCGGCTACTTGCAATAAAATTAAGGAGCAATAAAGAATAATTAATTTAAAGAGCTAGAATTGAAAAGAGAAATAAAGCTTTGTTTATTAAAATTAAACCTTAAATTTAGAATTAAATACAAGAGATTAAAAAAAGAAAAGAGAAAAGAAAACTAGAAGGAGATTGTAGATCGGCGTAGGCATGGAGACGGCATAGAAGACTGGCTCTTCTTCTCAGCATCATAGCTTTGAAGCAACCTTTAACTCTAAGCTTGGCTTTCACCCTGTACCTTGGCTTCCCTCTAACCAGATCTATCCATTTTTAGAGGCCTAGGACCTTTTTAGAGAGCTAGGAGGAGTGAAGGATTTTTCTCTAAGCGATGTGGGACAAAGAGCTTTTTTAATCGTCAAAATATGAAGAAATCTGAGTAGAATTTGGATTAAAATAGCTTTAAGACAAATCTAATGAAGTTAGTGAAATCTAGCCATTCAATAGGAATCCAATGGATCAAAAATCATTAAAATCGAATGCATATCGACCCAGATTAGGTCAGATTAAATTTTGGCCATTGATCGCACATTGATGGAGAAAATCTGGCTACTGATCAAGCATCGGGAGTCCTGATCACCGTCGGAAGCATTCTGGACCATTGGATCATCCCCTTGATCAAGTACTGCCATTGGATGGCGATCCACATGAATCCTGAAGTAGAAAATTCTCTCCACCATCCGATCTTGATCGCAAGCTACTGCAGCCGTCCGATCGTGCAAATACTATTCCCATGGACCGCGTGGACCGATTGCACCATACACCATAATGAATCAGCATCTCTATCATCGAGTGAAAAGTCCAAAATGCCCTATGAGCTGTGGTAGATTTTCTGTAAACCCTTTAAGGATTTAGGTCCATCATGTGTCACTCTATGATTTACCGATTTCTACTGAGCTGGCGATCCACGCCTGGATCATGGATCGGCTAACGATTTTCGCGACTAAGTTGGCTTGCATGACTGGCTTGGCATGCTGGCTTAGTCAGCTTGGCTCGGTGCATTTGGACACGCTGACTGATATGGCACGGTGGCTTGAGCCGGCTGAGTCGTATATTATTTTTCATTTAATTTTTATTTATTTTATTTCTTTAGAAATTCATATCTTCACCATTTTAGCTCCATTTTATGCAAAACTTATTTCGTTGTGATCAAAAAATAAGTTCTTTCGATTGATTATTAAATTTATTTTTTATTTTTATTATTTTTAATTAATTTTTTAATTAATAAAAATATGAATTTCTTAAAAATATATATTAATTAATTATTAATTATTAAAAATAAATATAAATTAATTGATAAATTGATGCTTTTATAGGTAAATTTATGGTACTTATCACTATCACAATCTGTTAACATAGTCTATTCAACCGACAAGCACCCTAGATTTGATAGTGTGTCAAATATCTGCTGATGGCACTATAGGCTAGGTCACATAAATAAGAACAAAATAAACAAGTTGACTCAAGAAAAAATTTTTGAAGTTAGTGATTATGAATTACTACCAACCTGTGAGTCCTATCTTCTTGATAAAATGACTAAGTCACCTTTTACTGAAAAAGGTGAGAGAGCTATGGAGCTCTTAGGTCTAATACATACTGATATATGTGGACCAATGAGCACAAGTACCAGAGGTAGATATACCTAATTCATTACTTTCAAAGATGATTTATCCAAATATGGATATGTCTATCTGATGAAATATAAGTTGGATTCTTTTAAAATGTTCAAACAATTCCAAAGTAAAGTAAAAAAATAAATTGAAAAAAGTATTAAAACTCTTCGATCCGACTAAGGAGGGAAATACCTTTTCGATGAGTTTCTCACATATCTCAGAGAGAATGGGATTTCTTCCAATGGACTCCTCCAAGAACACCACGGCATAATGGTATATCTGAAAGAAGAAATCGAACACTATTAGACATGGTCTGATCCATGATGGATTTTGCCAGCTTGTCGATATCCCTCTAGGCATATGCACTCGAATCGGCTTGCTATCTTTTAAATAGGGTTCCAAGTAAATCTATGGTTAAAACTCCATAAGAGATATGGACAGGACGTAAGCCAGTACTTTCACACCTCAGGATCTAGGGGTGTCTGATAAGTACCATAAATTTACCAATAAAAGTATTAATTTATCAATTAATTCATATTAATTTTTAAGAATTATTAATTAATTGATACATATTTTTGAGAAATTCATATTTTTATAAATTAAAAAACTAATTAAAAATAATAAAATTAAAAAATTAAATTTTATTATCAATGGAAAGAGCTCATTTTTTTGATCACAACGAAATAAGTTTCGAGCAAAATGGAGCTAAAACAAAAAAAATATGAATTTCTAAAAAAATCAAATAAAAAAAAATGGCTCAGTTGGCTCTGTAAGCCAAGCCAAGCCGTCAAAGCTGACTTAGCCACAGAAGCCACCAGTCGATCCATGATCCAGGCGTAGACCACCAGCTCAGCAGAAATCGGCAAATCACGGAGCGACAGGTGGTGGACCTAAACCCTTAAAGGGTTCACAGAAAATCTATCATGGCTCATAGGGCATTTTGGACTTTTCACTCGATGACAGGAGGTGCTGATTGGCCATGGTGTGTGGTGCGGCCAGTCTATGCGGTTCATGAGAATAGTAATTGCATGATCGGACGACTGTGGTAGCTTGCGGTCAAGATGACTATGGTTATTTCTGGATTTGATTCAGCTTCAGACTTTACGTGGATCACCATCCAATGGCAACGCACAATCTAGAGGATGATCCAACGATCCAGAATGCTCCCGACTATAATCAGGACTCCAGAAGTCGATCCGATGGCCAGATTTTCTTTTGATTAATGCAATCGGATGGCCAGAATTTAATCTAACTTGATTTGGGCTGATACACATCCAATTTTGATGATTTTTGGACCATTGGATTCCTATTGACGGTCAAATTTCATCCAGAGTAATAGAATTCATCTAAAATTCTTTTTAATCTAATTTTTACTTAAATTTCTTCATATTTTGATGAATAAAGAGCTCCTTAGTCCCACATTGCCTAGAAGAAAACTCTTCAGCTCTCCTAGCTCTATGAAAAGGACCCCAGGCCTCTAGAAATCAATATCCCTAGTCAAGGTGAAGCTTTGGTATAGGGTGAAGCCAGGCTATTGGTTAATGGCTACTTCAAATCAACGGATGCCAAGAAGAAGAGCTGGGCTTCTACACCATCTTTCCACCAATGCCCATCCAAGATTAGAGATCAGCCTATTTTATTTTTTTTATTTTATGTATTTAAATTATGAACTTTTTAATTAATGCATTATTTATTTTTATGCTCTTTAATTTCATGCTCTTTATTTTTATTATAATTTAATTTTTGTACTTTAAATTATTACTTTTTATTTTATTGTAAGTAGATGCTAAGATCTAACTAGTAGATCTTAGTACCAAGTTTAAATTCCTGCATCTTTTAATTTTTTCTTTTTATTTTTCGACTTCACTTTTGATTTCAAAACTCTTTTCTTTTCAAAAATTAAAGATTTCAAATCTAAAAACACTATCTTTTCTGTGGATTCAACCTAATTTACTGCTATCTATGTATTTTTAATTATTTTAAGAAGTTGAATTAAACTGATTAACATGGTGTCTTACCGATAACATTACGTTCCTATCAAGTTTTTGGCGCCGTTGCTGGGAAAGGAATAGATGCTATTTTTTCTTTGATTTCTTTAATTTTTTTTTATAAATTAATTTTAAATATTTTTTTAAATATTACTTACTAACTTTTTATTTATTTATTTTATAGAAAAAAAGAAAAAAAAGGGAAAAGAAAGAAAGCATCTAATCTTGGTGAGATCAATCCTAACTGTATCTTCTTTCTTTTTTATTTATTTATTTATTTATTTTATTTTTAAATTAATTTTAAAAAATATTCATTTAAATCTAATTAAAAGCCTCATGATAAGATTAGAAATTCTAACTGTTTAGAGCATGCATCATATTAGTTTTATTTTTTTTTTTATTTTTTTTGGTGATTGCTGGAGGTAAGGTAAGCCTTTCCGAATTCAATTAGTTGCATGCATCTAGTTTAAATTGCATAGAACCCTTTAATTGAAATTTTTTTTATGCATATGCATCTTTAAACCAAATTAATGGCAACACCCAATTAAACAAGATAAGATGGGGATTTGATCACCCTTTCTTGGCCCACAAACAACCAACCAGCATCCTACATTGACCTAAGTCCTTAATTTTAAAATCAATTAGACATTAGCCCTAGGATATTTGAGCTCAATAGGATAAGGAACCCTAAGAGTTGAATCAGGTTAGAATTAGTCAATTTAACTAATGTCTAGGAAAGTGGTTTAGAGACAACTGGGCCCGAAGGAAGATGGTTTCTAATTGATTTCGTTCACTATCTGGCCAAGCATAATTGGTGTCTAAGGCAAGCAACAGAGGGATTTCCACCGACCTTACACTTACCTGACCAGTTGATTGGCTGATCCTACACTTGGAGGGCTTGAAGGTTATCTTGGTAGTTAAGAGCTATCTAGATCTAGGATAACCCTTAGTCAGAATTGATTGACCAACTTTTGCTAACCAACATCAAATCTAATTAAACCTAATTCTTCTCTCTCTTCTTAGTTCCAGGACTCATTAGGACCTCTTCTTTAGAACTCTTCTTTCTTTCTTCTCCTTTCTTCTATAAAAATAAAATAAAATAAAATTAAACTAATTAAAAAAAAATTAAAAATAATAATTAAATTAAATTAAAATTAATAAATAAAATAATTTAAAAAATTAATTTTTAATATAATAAAATAATAAAAAATATATTAAAAAAATCTAAAATTTTTTTGAACCACACGTTAGGGTTGCACTAGTACATGCATGGTAGAAAATTGCTTTATCTGATCTAGTTGAACCCAACCATAACATTGAAAGGCTAAACCGTATTAAATCCAATGGCTGAAAATTTTAGAGAACCACCTAAGTAGATGAAGGAATACTTTATTTCTTGCACCTATAATCCATCGACTTGTATCCAATTATCTGAAATTCATGCTACCCACTATGAGATCAAGCTGACCATAATTCAGATACTCCCATCTTTCTATGGGAACACCAATGAAGATCCTTATAAATATTTGGATGAATTCTTAGAAATCTGCTCTATGGTGAGAATTCAAAATTTAACTGAGGATGCCCTTAGACTAATTTTATTTTCCTTATCATTAAAAGATAAAGCCAAGTACTGGCTTGGCATAATAGGGAGACCAATTAAAACTTGGACTGACTTGCAAAGTGAATTTCTTAAAAAAATTCATCCCACAGGCCGAACCAATACTATAAGGTGAGCTATCATTGGATTTGCTCTGCTTTTAGGGGAACAGATTCATGAGTTATGGGAGAGACTTAAGGAACTTCTTAGAAAATAACGACACCATGGTCTATCTAAGTGGTTAATAGTTCAAGCTTTCTATGAGAGTTTAGGAGACCAATACAGACAGATGGTAAATGCATCCTATGGAGGTGCATTCATGAACAAAAGTGAGGATGAAGCCTATGCCTTATTTGAAACTCTGAGTAAAAACTCGATCAATCATGCTTCATTATCCTCTTATGAAAGATCAATTTCTCAACAAAAATGGGTAGGAATTTATGAGATCAAAATTCTAGAACTTAATTCTAAGACAGACTTGAACATGATAGCACAAAAATTAGATAAAGTTGACCTTATTGCCCAGAAATTAGATCAATTCCAAAATCTAGGTCAACAATCTCCTGCACAAGACATACTAGCTTCTAATTATGAGGAGATTTGCTCTATTTGTGCTAGCCTAACACATCATATAAGTGAATGTCCCATGATTGCACAATTACCACCTCTTATCCAAGAACAAGTCCAAGTTGCTCAAGGTTACTCCAAACCACTTAATGACCCATATTCAAATTCATATAACCCTGGTTGGAGATACCATCCTAATTTTTCTTGGAAATCACAATAGACTCAGGCTCAGACCCAAATTTCAACTATCCAAAACTATCAAAATAAGACCCAATATCAAAACTATGCCTATAATAATGGTCAACTTAGTCATTTTACCCGGCCATCATATAACAATCAGCCCTCATACCCACCTCCTCAACGGACCAATCTAGCTAACGATAGATTTAACCAACTTCAATAATTGATTCTGACTTAACAGCAATCTATCATCAGGCTAGAAGCTTAAATTGGATAACTAGCTGAATCTAATATGAGGAGAGAACTAGGTTAATTGTCGAGCCTACTAATTTCAAACAACCCACCTAATGTCCACCAACTACCTGGACCAAATTATCAATTTAATGTCTCACTTAAGAATCCCCAATTTGAGAATGCCAAAGTAATTCCTGAACTTAAAGGCTATAGGATTCTTATGGACCCATACCAAGATCAGGTGAGAGAGGCTAGTACTGATGCTAGCCAAAATAAAAATTTAAAGAAATATGTTAGTACTGAGACTAACCATATAGAAGAATCTAAGCTCAAAACTAGTACTGATACTGGTTCTAGTTTAAATGAGATAGACATAGGAAGAAAGAGAATAGATGATTTACCCGAGACTTATAAACCTAATGTCCTATTTCCTTCAATCCTAGAAGTCGATTCTTCTTACAAAAATCAAAAAGCATGCAATGAAGTGTCAATGAAGTTGTTTATGCAAGATCACATTAATTTACCTCCAAAATTAAAACCGTCTTTAGTCACCCTCCCAGCACCCATTGAATCAAACTTAACTCCTAATACAAAAACTCCATTCGTGAGCATTTTAGAAGAACAAATAGGAGAAATTCTTAATAAACATGGGTCTGAGAATGGGATCACAAATTATGTCCCTAAAATTAATAATGAATATATCAATAATGGGATTATAAATTATGTTACTGAGATTGGCAATCCAAAATCACTGAAATTTGTCAATCTAATATTTGACATAAGATAGTAAGCTACATTGTGTCCAGCTGAAGATGGTAAACTTAGCGCTTGTTGGGAGGTAACCCGATATTTAGTTTTCTTTAGTTTAATTTATTTTTTTATTTAATTTTTTTAGGATAATTTGAATAAGTTGGAGGAAGAGCTAAAATTATTCAAAAGTATGTGCTGGACCAAAAATATACTGAGTCAGATGTATTCTTTCATGTTCTTTATTACATCCTTTATTTTTTCTTCTCCATTGAGGATAATATCGATTAAGTTGGGAGGGGATAAAAATAAAAAATTTTAAAAATTTTAAGTTCTTAAAAAAGTTAGTATTTAGTATTTAGACATCTGATTATGCTTAAGAATCGAATTAAACTAAGCATTTTTAAAAGAAAATTGATACACAGATCAGAGAATCTATGAGATATTGAGAAATCAAGTATTAAGAAAACCCAATAAAGAGTTAAGTCTAGAACATAAAAAGTTTTTCTTTCGAGCTTTTCTAATTATTTCTACTAGCATCAAAAAAAAGTCTACTTTTTATAGACTTATGTAGGATAACTATATGTTTCTTTATATAAAAAATTTATTTAATAAAATAGTTTTTAAGTACTTCTCACTGAGTAACCGAGCCTCTTTGCCAAAGCAAGCATTAAGTTTCGCGTCAAAAGATGGGAAGGGCAAAGAAGCTCGTTGTAAAGCTAGTCTTAACTCGTAACCTATTTGATTTGAGCTAGTAAGCCCGAGGGGTATTCTATACCTAGTGCTCTAAAGCCAATTGATTTGGGAGTCATTGGCCCAAGACTCGCTACATGGATCAAATAGAAAGCTTAAGGGGTTAAGACACTCCATAGTGGTACAATGTTAAAAAAATTTAAAAAAATTTAAAAAAAAATATTGATTTTCCACTGAGTAATCGGATCTTGTTTCCTAAGTAAGCAATGATATTTACATAAAAAAGTAAGAAATATAAAAATAAAAAATAATAAATAAAGGGTGAAAGTAGCAATACACTCGCCTATATGAAAGTTTAGATAAATCAGAGATGAAGGTGGGATAATTTAGAAAAAATTTAAAAATATTTAATATTTTTTACTTAATTTTTTTATTGATAAGTATTAATATCCCAATAATATGTCTCACTTAAGTTCTACTGAATATCAATGGCCATTTTGAAAACTGCCAAGATAAAATTCAAAACTCTAAAGTTAAAAGATATTTAAAACTAAATTCTTTCTTTACTCAAGAATGAGCAAAGCTTAAGTTGGAGGGTGTGATAAGTATCATAAATTTATCAATAAAAGTATTAATTTATTAATTAATTTATATTAATTTTTAAGAATTATTAATTAATTAATATATATTTTTAAGAAATTCATATTTTTATAAATTAAAAAATTAATTAAAAATAATAAAATTTAAAAAATAAAAAATTAAATTTTATTATCAATAAAAAGAGCTCATTTTTTTTATCATAATGAAATAAGTTTCGAGCAAAACAGAGATAACACGAAGAAGATATAAATTTTTAAAGAAATAAAATAAATAAAAATTAAATAAAAAAAGAAAAATAGCTCAGTCGGCTCCATAAGCCTAGCCACCAAGCCAAGCCAAGCCGTCAAAGCCAACTCAACTGCAGAAGCCATCAGTCGGTTCATGATCCAGGCGTGGACCGCCAACTCAGCAGAAATTGGTGAATCATGGAGCGACACGTGGTGGACCTAAACCCTTAAAGGGTTCACAGAAAATCTATCGTAGCTCACAGGGCATTTTAGACTTTTCACTTGGTGATAGGAGGCACTAATTAGCCATAGTATATGGTGCGGCTGGTCCACGTGGTCCATGGGAACAATAATTGCATGATTGGATGGCTGTGGTAGCTTGCGATCAAGATCAAATGGCTATGGTTATTTTCGGATTTGATTCAGTTATAGACTTCATGCAGATCGTCATCCAACGGAAGTGCATAATCCAAAGGATGATCCAACAATCCAGAATGCTCTCGATAGTAATCAAGACTCCAGAACTCGATCCGATGGCCAAATTTTCTTCTGATTAATGCAATCGAATGGCCAGAATTTAATCCAACTTGATCTGGGCTAATACACATCCGATTTTGATGATTTTTGGATCGTTGGATTTCTATTGATGATCAAATTTCATCTAGAGTAGCAAAATTTATCCAAAATTCTTTTTAATCTTATTTTCACTCAAATTTCTCTATATTTTGATAAATAAAGAGCTCCTTAGTCCTACATTACCCAGAAGAAAACTTTTTAGCACTCCTAGCTCTATAAAAAGGACCCCAGGCCTCTAGAAATCGATATCTCCAATCAAGGTGAAGCTTTGGTATAGGATGAAGCCAGGCTATGGGTTAATGACTACTTCAATGAAATGGGTGTTGAGAAAAAGAGCTGGGCTTCTACACCATCTTTCCACCAATGCCGATCCAAGATCAAAGATCAGCCTATTTTATTTTCTTTTTATTTTATATATTTAAATTATAAACTTTTTAATTAATATAATATTTATTTTTATTCTCTTTAATTTCATGCTCTTTATTTTTATTGCAATTTAATTTTTATACTTTAAATTATTGCTTTTTATTTTATTGCAAGTAGATGCTAAGATCTAACTAGTAGATCTTAGTATCAAGTTTAAATTTCTGCATCTTTTAATTTTTGCTTTTTATTTTTTGACTTCACTTTTGATTTTAAAACTTTTTTTTTCTTTTTTTTTAAAAATCAATGATTTCAAATCTAAAAATACTACCTTTCCTATGGATTCGACCTGACTCACTACTATCTACATATTTTTAATTATTTTAAGAAGTTGGATTAAACTGATAAACATGATGTCTTAACGACAACATCGCATTCCTATCAGTGCCCGACTTATATCAAATGGTTAATTACAAATAAACTTGGACGTAGGTTTGATAGGTGCGTATTTATAGGGTACCCAAAAGAGACCAAAGAATACTATTTCTACATGCTGATGAATAAAAGATGTTCGTCAGTTTTAGGGCAACCTTTTTGGAAAAGGAGTTTCTTAGTGAAGAAACTGTTGCCTCTAAGATTGAACTTGATGAAGTTCAATAGGTTGAAAGTCCAATATAGAATATTGAACCTAAGTCAAATTTGATCAGATCAAATCCGAAGCCTAGTGAATCCGCACCATTAAGGCAATCCAGTAGAGTACCACATCATTTGGATAGATACTATAGATTCTTGGTCCAGGATGGTGATCCCATCGAACTCGATGAGAACGATTAGGATCCGATTACTTACATGGATGCTATGCAGAGATCCAACTCTGAGAAATGGCTAGAAGCCATGAGATCTAAAATGCATTTCATGAAGGTCAATGATATATGGATATTAGTTAACCCACCTGAAGGGATTAAACCTATTTGGTATAAATAGATATTTAAAAAGAAAAGAGGCACAGATGAAAATGTGGAGATCTATAAAGCCCGTTTGATTGCTAAGGGATATCATCAATGTTATGGTATTGACTATGATGAGACATTCTCCCTAGTGGCAATGCTCAAATCTATTCGGATAATGCTTACAACAGTTGCCCATCTAAACTATGAGATTTGGCAAATGGATGTGAAGACATCTTTCCTAAATGGAGAGCTGATCGAAGAGGTGTATATGGTACAATCTGAGGGGTTCACATCCATAGATGAGTCTAAGGTGTGCAGGCTTCAGAGATCCATTTATGGATTGAAGCAAGCATCTCGAAGTTGGAGCATGTGTTTTGATAAAGTGATCAAAACGTATGGCTTCGTTAAGAACAAAGAAGAACCATGCATTTACAAATGGGCAAATGGTCCAGTAGTGGTATTCCTTATTTTATATGTGGATGACATTCTTTTAAACGAAAATGGCATCCCTACATTATAGAAAATAATAGTCTGATTGTCATCATAGTTCTCCATGAAGAACTTAAGTGGAGCATCCTACATCCTAAGGATGAAGATCGATAGGGATAGATCAAAAAGGATGCTTGGTATATCCCAGTCCATGTACATAGAAACTATGCTGAAGAGGTTTAGCATGGAGAATTCCAAAAAGAGCTATCTCCTGATAGGTCAAGAAATTTCACTCTCTAAGAAGGACTGTCCGACAACTCCTGAAGAGAGAGAGTGTATGAGTAGAATTTTGATAGGGACGCGATGTTGTCATTAAGACACCATGTTTATCAGTTTAATCCGACTTCTTAAAATCATTGAAAATGTATAGATAGTAGTGAGTCGGGTCGAATCCATAGGGAAGGTAGTATTTTAGATTTGAAATCTTTGATTTTTGGAAAGAAAAGAAGAAAAGGATTTAAGTTTTCAGAATCAAAAGTGAAGTCAGAATATTAAAAGTAAAAATTAAAAGGTGCAGAAATTTAAATTTGGTACTAAGATCTATTAGTTAGATCTTAGCATCTACTTGCAATAAAATAAAAAGTAATAATTAAAATACAGAAATTAAATTATAATAAAAATTAAAAATAAGAAATTAAAATGCAAAAATAAAATTTTTATTAATTAAAATTTTAGAATTTAAATACATAAAATTTAAAAAAAATAAAATAAAATAGCCTGATCTCTGATCTTGGATCGGCATTGGCAGAAAGATGGTGTAGAAGCTCGGCTCTTCTTCTCGGCACCCGTTGCTTCGAAGCAGCCTTTAACCCATAGCCTGGCTTCGCCCTGTACCAAAGCTTCACCTTGATCGGAGATGTTGATTTCTGATGGCCTGGGGTCCTTTTTATAGAGCTAGGAGGGCTGGATATTTTTTCTAAAGGCAATATGGGACTAATGCCTTTGTAATCGTCAAAATACAAATAAATTTGGATAAAATTTGAATCAAAATAGCTCTGATATGACTCTGATAAATCTGATAAAATCCAGCCATTCAATAGGAATCCAACGGTCCAAAAATCATCAAAATCGGATGCAGATAAGCTCAGATCGGGTCGGATTAAATTCTGGCCGTTGGATCGCGCTTGATCGAGGAAATCTGGCCGCAAATCGTGCTTCGGGAGTCTTGATCACCGCCGGCAGCATTCTGGACCGTCGGATCATCGCCTGGATCGAGCGCTGCCATCCGATGGTGATCCGCGTGATGTTTGTATCTGAATAAAATTCGGAAGCAACCACAGCCGTCCGATCCTGACCGCAAACAACCACATCCGTCCGATCGCGCAATAACTGTTCCCATGGACCGCGTGGACCGGCCGCACCGCACACCGCAACCAATCAGCGCCGCTGTTGTCGGACGAAAAGACTAAATTACCCTTGTGAGCCGCGATAAATTTCTGTAGACCCTTAAGGGGTCTAGGTCCACCACGTGGCAATCTCTGATTCGCCGGAATTTGCTGAGCTGGCGGTCCACGCCTAGATCGTGGACCGGCTGATGGCTTCAACGGCTGAGTCGGCTTGATGGCTTGGCTTGGCTTGGTGGCTCGGCTTACGGAGCCGGCTGAGCCATTTTTTTTTTTTTATTTAATTTTTATTTATTTTATATCTTTCAAAATTCATATCTTTTCCATTTTAGCTCCGTTTTACTTGAAATTTATTTCGTTGTGATCAAAAAAATGAGCTCTTTCTATTGATAATAAAATTTTATTTTTTAATTTTTATTATTTTTATTTTTTATTATTTTTTAATTAATTTTTTAATTAATAAAAATATGAATTTTTTAAAAATTATATATAAATTGATTATTAATTTTTAAAAATTAATATAAATTAATTAATAAATTAATACTTTTATTGATGAATTTATTGATACTTATCACACCCCCCAACTTAAGCTTTGCTCGTCCTCGAGTAAAGAAAGAATTTAGTTTTAAATACCTTTTAACTTTAGAGTTTCGAATTTTACCTAAGCAATTTTCAAAATGGCCATTGATATTCAGTAGAGCTTAAATGAGATATATCATTGGGGTATTAATACTTATCAATAGAAAAATTAAGTAAAGAACATTAAATTTTTCAGAACTTTTTCTAAATTATTCCACTTTTATCTCTGATTTGTCTAAACTTTCATATAGGCAGGTGTATTGCTACTTCCATCCTTCATTTATTAATTTTTATTTTCACATTGCCCACTTTTTGATGCGAATATCATTGCTTACTTAGGCAACGGGACCCGGTTACTTCGGTGGGAAACCAATGTTTTTTTTTTTTTTTTTTTTTTTTTTTTTTTTAACGTTGTACCACTATTGAGTGTCTTAACTCCTTAAGCTTTCTATTTGATCCATGTAGCGAGTCTTGGGCCAATGACTCCCAAACCAGTTGGCTTTAGGGCACTAGGTATAGAATACCCCTCGGGCTTACTAGCTCGAATCAAATAGGCTACGAGTTAAGACTAGCTTTACAACGAGCTTCTTTGCCCTTCCCACCTTTTGACGCGAAACTCAATGCTTGCTTAGGCAAAGAGGCCCGGTTACTCAGTGAGAAGTACTTGGAAACTATTTTATTAAAATAAATTTTTATATGAAGAAACGTATAGTTACCCTACACAAGCCTATAAAAAGTAGACTTTTCTTTGATGCTAGTAGAAATAATTAGAAATGCTCCAAGAAAAAAATTTTTATGTTCTAGACTTAACTCTTTATTGAATTTTCTTAATACTTGATTCCTCAATATCTCATAGATTCTCTAATCTGTGCATCAATTTTCTTTTTAAAAATGCTTAGTTTAATTCGATTCTTAAGCATAATCAAGTATCTAAATACTAAATACTAACTTTTTCGAGGACTTAAAATTTTAAAATTTTTATTTTTCTCTCCCCCCAACTTAATCGACATTGTCCTCAATGGAGAAGAAGAAAAAATAAAGGATGTAATAAAAAAAATGGAAGAATACACCTAACTCAGTATATTTATTTATTTATTTATTTATTTTATTTATTTTTTTGGTCCAGCACATGCCTTTACAAATTTGAGCTCTCCCTCCAACTTATTCAAATTATCCTAAAAAAAAAACTAAAAAGATAAATTAGATAAAAACTAAATATTGGGTTGCCTCCCAACAAGCGCTAAGTTTACCGTCTTCAGCCAGACACAATGTAGCTCACTATCCTGTGTCGAATATTGGATTGACAAATTCCAATGGTTTTGGATTGCCAATCTCAGAAAGTTGATGTTGATTTTTAATCCCATTATTGATATATTCACTGTTAATTTTTGGGATATATATTTTATGATTCCATTCTCAGACCCATGTTTATTAAGAATTACTCCTATTTGTTCTTCTAAAATGCTCATGAATGGAGTTTTAGGAGTTAAGTTTGATTCAATGGGTGCTGGAATGGTGACTAAAGGCGGTTTTAATTCTGGAGGTAAATTAATGTGATCCTGCTTAAACAACTCCATTGACATTTCATTACATGCCTTTTGATTTTTATAAGAAGAACCAGCTTCTAGGGTTGAAGGGAATAGGACATTAGGTTTATAAGTCTCGGGTAAATCATCTATTCTCTTTTCCCTTATTTCTATCTCATTTAAACTGGAACTAGCATCAGTACTAATTCCTGGCTTGGGTTCTTCTATGTGGTTAGTCTCAGTACTAACCAGTTCCTCTAAATTTTTATTTTGGCTAGCATCAGTACTAGCCTCTCTCACCTGGTCTTGGTATGGGTCCATAAGAATCCTATAGCTTTTAAGTTCAGGAATTACTTTGGTATTCTCAAATTGGAGATTCTTAGATGAAACATTAGATTGATAATTTAATCCAGGTGGTTGGTGGTCATTAGGTGGGTTGTTTGAAATTGGTAGGTTCGGTAGTTGATCTAGTTCTCTCCTCATGTTAGACTCAACTAATTATCCTATTTGAGCTTCTAGTCTGGCGATAGATTGCTGTTGAGTTAGAATTAATTGTTGAAGTTGGTTAAATCTATCATCAGCTAGATTGGTCTGTTGAGGAGGTGGGTATGAAGGCTGATTATAATATGATGGCTGGTTAAACTGACTAGGCTGACCATTATTATAGGCATAATTTTGATAATTTTGCTCAAGTGAAATTTGGGTCTGAGCCTGAGTCTGTTGGGATGTCCAAGAAAAATTAAAGTTACTCCAATCTGAATTATATGAATTTGAAAATGGGTCATTAATCAATTTGGAGTATCCTTGAGTAGCTTGAACTTGTTCTTGGATAAAATATGGAAACTGTGCAGTCATAGGATATTCACTTACATGATGGGTTGGACTAGCACAGATTGAATAACTCTCCTGATAATTAGAAGATGATGTGAATTGTGAGATTGTTGACCTAGGGTTAGGAGTTGATCTATTTTCTGATCAAGAAGGTCAACTTTATCTAATTTTTGGACTATTAGATTTCATATTAGCCATTTGATTATTATGTTTAATGTGAATCAACCATTCAATTATGTTCAACTAAATCAGAAAAAGCGATTTCCTACCATGCATGTATTAGTGTAACCCTAATGTATGGTTTAAAAATTTTTAGAATATTTTTTTTATTTTTATTATTATTATTATTTTATTATATTAAAAATTAATTTTTTTAATTATTTTTATTTATTAATTTTAATTTAATTTAATTTAATTTAATTATTAATTTTTAGTTAGTTTAATTTTTATTTTATTTTATTTTTAGAGGAGAAAGGAGAAGAAAAAGAAAAAGAGTTCTAAAGAAGAGGTCCTAAGGAGTCCTAGAACTAAGAAGAAAGAGAAGAATTAGGTTTAATTAGATTTAATGTTGGTTAGCAATCAAGTTGGTCAATCAATCCTGACTAAGGGTTATCCTAGATCTAGACAGCTCCTAACTGCCAAGGTCACCTTCAAGCCCTCCAAGTGTAGGATTAGCCAATCAACTAGCCAGGTAAGTGTAAGGTCGGTGGGAGTCCCCCCGTTGCTTGCCTTAGACACCAATTATGCTTGGCCAGGTAAGCGAACGGAACCAATTAGAAACCACCTTCCTTCGGGCCCAATCGTCCCTGAACCACTTTCCTAGACACCAGTCAAATTGACTTATCCTAACCCGGTTCAACTCTTAGGATTCCTTATCCTATTGAGCTCGAGTTCCTAGGGTTGATGTCTAATTGATTTTAAAATTAAAGGCTTAGGTCAATGCAGGATGCTGGTTGGTTGTTTGTGGGCTAAGGAAGGGTGA
Organism: Cocos nucifera; assembly: GCA_006176705.1. NCBI lineage: Eukaryota > Viridiplantae > Streptophyta > Magnoliopsida > Arecales > Arecaceae > Cocos > Cocos nucifera. The sequence goes on along the minus strand of QRFJ01003437.1, from coordinate 215,596 downwards.
TCAAATCCCCACCTTATCTTGTTTAATTGGGTTGTGCCCTTAATTTGATTTAATATGAATATGCAAAAAAAAAAAATTCAATCAAAGGGTTCTATGCAATTTAAACTAGATGCATGTAACTAAATTGTATTCTGAAAGGCTTACCTTGCCTCCAGCAATCACCAAAAAAAAAAAAATAAAAAAAAATAAAAATAAAACTAATATGATGCATGCTCTAAACAGTTAGGGTTTCTAATCTTATCATGAGGCTTTTAATTAGGTTTAAATGGAATATTTTTTTAAATTAATTTAAAAATAAAATAAATAAATAAATAAATAAAAAGAAAAGAGGACTAGGGTTAGGATTGATCTCACCAAAATTAGATGCTTTCTTCGTTTTCTCCTTTTTTTTCTACAAAATAAAAAATAAAAAAAATTAGTAAGCAATATTAAAAAAAATATAATTAATTTATAAAAAAAATCAAAGAAATCAAAAAAAATAGCATCTATTCCTTCCCCGGCAACGGCGCCAAAAACTTGATAGGAACGCGATGTTGTCGTTAAGACACCGTGTTTATCAGTTTAATCCGACTTCTTAAAATCATTGAAAATGCGTAGATAGTAGTGAGTCGGGTCGAATCCACAGGGAAGGTAGTATTTTTAGATTTGAAATCTTTGATTTTTGAAAAGAAAAGAAGAAAAGGAGTTTTGAGTTTTTCAGAATCAAAAGTGAAGTCGGAAAATTAAAAAGCAAAAATTAAAAGGTGCAGGAAATTTAAACTTGGTACTAAGATCTACTAGTTAGATCTTAGCATCTACTTGCAAAGCAATAATTTAAAGTAATAAGAAATTAAATTACAATAAAAATAAAAAGCAAGAAATTAAAATGCAAAAATAAAATTTTTATTAATTAAAATTTTAGAATTTAAATACATAAAATTTAAAAAAAATAAAATAAAATAGCCTGATCTCTGATCTTGGATCGGCATTGGCAGAAAGATGGTGTAGAAGCTCGGCTCTTCTTCTCGGCACCCGTTGCTTCGAAGCAGCCTTTAACCCATAGCCTGGCTTCGCCCTGTACCAAAGCTTCACCTTGATCGGAGATGTTGATTTTCTGATGGCCTGGGGTCCTTTTTATAGAGCTAGGAGGGCTGGATATTTTTTCTAAAGGCAATATGGGACTAATAGCCTTTGTAATCATCAAAAAATACAAAGAAATTTGGATAAAATTTGAATCAAAATAGCTCTGATATGACTCTGATAAATCTGATAAAATCCAGCCGTTCAATAGGAATCCAACGGTCCAAAAATCATCAAAATCGGATGCAGATAAGCTCAGATCGGGTCGGATTAAATTCTGGCCGTTGGATCGCGCTTGATCGAGGAAATCTGGCCGCAAATCGTGCTTCGGGAGTCTTGATCACCGCCGGCAGCATTCTGGACCGTCGGATCATCGCCTGGATCGAGCGCTGCCGTCCGATGGTGATCCGCGTGATGTTTGTATCTGAATAAAATTCGGAAGCAACCACAGCCGTCCGATCCTGACCGCAAACAACCACATCCGTCCGATCGCGCAATAACTGTTCCCATGGACCGCGTGGACCGGCCGCACCGCACACCGCAACCAATCAGCGCCGCTGTTGTCGGACGAAAAGACTAAATTACCCTTGTGAGCCGCGATAAATTTCTGTAGTAGACCCTTAAGGGGTCTAGGTAGGTCCACCACGTGGCAATCTCTGATTCGCCGGAATTTGCTGAGCTGGCGGTCCACGCCTGGATCGTGGACCGGCTGATGGCTTCAATGGCTGAGTCGGCTTGATGGCTTGGCTTGGCTTGGTGGCTCGGCTTACGGAGCCGGCTGAGCCCGTTTTCTTTTTTTTATTTAATTTTTATTTATTTTATATCTTTCAAAATTCAATTCATATCTTTTCCATTTTAGCTCCGTTTTACTTGAAATTTATTTCGTTGTGATCAAAAAAATGAGCTCTTTCTATTGATAATAATAAAATTTTATTTTTTAATTTTTTTTATTATTTTTTATTATTTTTTTAATTAATTTTTTAATTAATAAAAATATGAATTTTTCAAAAATTATATATAAAAAAATTATATTATTAATTATTATTTAAAAATTAATATTAATATTAATTGATAAATTAATACTTTTATTGGTGAATTTATGATGTTTATCCGTTGTGGAAATTTTTTTACTTCAACCCATCATTCGAAATACTAAGGATCAATGGTTGGTTTATGGTGAGTCAGATATGAAATTTATGGGATTTACAAACTCCAGCATTCAATCTAACCATGATGACAGCAGAAGCGTGTCAGGATATATCTTTACTCTAAATATTGAAGCCATCTGCTAAAAAATATAGGTGGTGTGATGCTCCCAAGCCATGGGAGGCCACGAGCGGAGCTAGGGTGAGGGCTCCGAAGAGGCTAGGACAGGTGTGGTGAAGGGAAATCCTGATTTCCCGGTCTAGGTTCGTTCAGATCTGATTAGATCAAGAGATATATTTCGCATATTTTTCTTGATCTCAATCAGATCTTGATATGTTTCAGATCTGATTCTTATTATTTTAATAAATAAAATAAAATAAGATAAATTAAATCAAATTCAATTTACCTGATTTGGGTAATCCTATTACCCTATAGATGATCCTGATTGCAGCGGAAGGTTCTGGATCTTAGCCACGCAAGCGCCTGGCCTCTATCGGTATCCACTCGGGTTGGATCTGGAGAACCTCTTCTTCTCTATCACACCTCCAAAAATCAGATCTGGATCTGATCTGGAGGATCTTCAAAACTCTTTTGAAGATCTGCAGTCGTCCTTTTGCAGCAGCGCAGCCTTCTTGCTTTTGATCGCCTTTCCTTGATCTGAATCGCACCAAACTAAGTCCAAAACACTTTTGGACGTGGAGAGCAAGGGGAGAAGAGAGTATGGCATGGAGAAGGAGGGGAGAGGCAGCCTTGGACGTGGGAAATCTCTATTGAATTCACTTAGGATTAGGGTTGGGCGCAGGGTCTTATTTATAGACCTCTTGTGATCCAACTCCTCTTCCTCTCAACCAATCACAACCCTTTGTGAAATCAGATCTAAATCTGATTGGTTGAAAAAGAGACCCCTGGATTCCTCCTTAGAGGGTGCCTAAGACCAGTCAAACTGGATTCTTAGTAGAACTCTGATTGGAATCCAAAAGGGAGGTGGAGTCCTTGTCCAACAAGGACTCCTAGGCGCCTCCTACTTGGGCTCACGCCACCCTTGGCGTGCGCCCTTCTCCTTGCCAGGTTCTGGCAGGGGGACAGGCCCCCACCAGCTCTCCAATAGGTGCATGACATGTGGTCAAAAGTCAAAGGGTCAATGGTCAATGTTTGACCAGTCAAAGGTAGACTTTTGACCAAAGTCAAAGAACAAGAAATGGCAGGTGACCAAAAATGGCAGGTAATGTCTTACAAATAAGACAACCTATTCTGACTTGGACAACCTCCAGTCAGACCATATGAAGGCCTCTGATTGAGCACAAACTCCTTTGGCTCAGTCAGGACAACTTATTTATGATAGTAAAAGAAGAACGTTAGGTTCAATCGAGTGCTAGCATGATTTCCTTGAACCTAATTGAATCTCATTCAGATCAATTGAACTAGATCAGTTCAATTGATGATCACCAGATTCAAACCCTTGTTTGTGTGACCCAGTTAGGTTCAGTTCTGTATGGTAATGGGATATGTCATGATCTCTATCATCGACATCATCGAAACTCCTTTCGATGGATCAAAACTCTTCTGATTCGAACAGCTAGAATGATCGATCATCTAAATCATTCTAATTGCTCCCAAAATCCACCAGTGACACCTAGCAGTATATGGTGGCAACCCATCAGAGCTGAATGCGAACCTCTTGGTGCAGCTACCTGTGTGATTAAGTTCTTCTATCTTGAGCCCCGATCAGATTAGGGTTAAGGTGAACTCGTCAAACCCTAGTCTCTGTCATATGATGTAATCATTCGATTCGAGTCCAATGTGAAAATCTAAATAGAAACTCTTTCTATTATTTCACTCTGCCATGGCCATGGGCTTCAGGACTTGATTCTCATGATCATCATAGGGCTACTCCTCTACCACCGAGGTAGATAGATTCCATCTTGATGCAATCCAGTTCCTACAATGAACATGCTATAGCCAACATACACCTCAGGGTTCCATATGGCTAGGAGACCGAGTAATGGTGTAGTCAAACTATAACACCCTCAAGGTGAACTGCCGATGCATCTCAGGTCAAAGAACCAGACACACTACTGCAGCATCGAGTCAGTCATTGACGAGAAGGTAGACTTCCTAATGACTACTCGAGGTGGTCACGCTCAGTGCCCTCGTTCTCTAACGAGTATCTGTACTCTCGCTCCGGTGTCTCCACACTGTAGACTCAAGACTCATCTACTAAAGAGAAGCGATCGTACACCAACATTCCGGATCAATCACCATCCTCGTGATGATCCTATGGTCGGGAGCTGTTTATGAGTTAATAATGATTATTCATGTCTTAAATTTTCAACTCTTGAAAATATGAATTATCATTATCATTAACTCAAAGGATGTATCACAGACACTAAATACACATGTGTGATAGAAAATAACCCATTTCATTAATTATAGTCAAAATTACAATTTTGCCCTTAGAAGTGTATTACAAGTGTCAGCCAATTCTGGCTTCTAGGGCACATATATCTAACATGTGGTCCAAGGGCTAGGATAGGAGTTGTCCTAGGGTGGAGGCGGCATGTAACTCTCCATGGGCTTGAGGTTTGGATATTGAGGGCCTCAAGGGGCTTGGTTGATGCTTCGGAGACCTGAGATTCAAGGTGAAGCAAGGAACCAAAGTTGGAGAATCAAGATTATAGAAAGAAAATTTTCTGCAGGTTAGCCGGCTCAGTCCAAAATTGGGTGGGCTAAGTCTTAGAGCATAGGCAAAACAGAAAGGTCGAGTTTCAAAACTACAGGAATAGCACAAAACTAGGTCGACACAGTTTTAGATTGAGCCGACCTAGTGGAACTTAGTCGGCTCAGTGCTGAGACTAAGCCGGCTCAGTGCGTAGGCAGAGTTACGCGGGGGTCTATTTTGGGCTAGGGTTTGGGTTGATCCTATGGGTCTTAAGGCTTGGTTTGAGAGGTCTTATGAGGGATAATTCATGTATGGGTTGGAATTAGATCCAGAGGATGAGAGCATGTGAGACTTCGGCTTGGTGAGTGCTTTCATGTATTAGGTTAGCCTAAGAGAGTTTTTGAGCTAGGGTTTATTAGGGTTTATGTGGGGACTCTAGGGTATATAAATCAAGATATTGTAACTTTTACAATAAAGAAAGAAATACAATTGAGCTTTTCTCCCTAACTCTCTTCTCTCTTCTCTCTGGTTCGAACACCAAAATCCTAGCTTCTCTCATCTTTCTTAGATCTTCTTCAGTATGCTGGATTAACACCCAGGTTCATGCAAAAGATCGAATCTACAGTTGTGGCTCTGAGCAGCCGTAGGGACAACAATTTGTATCAGAGCCAAGTTGAGTGTGAATGAGGTAGAAGATCAATTTTTAGCAGAGATCAGTAGTGAGATTCAAATCTAAAGGCTTTCCCCAGGCTTCATGAGGAAGGAAGATATCACAGGGCTGCTGTCCACCATTCCTAGTCAAGATATTTCTCAGATCTATCTATTTGCTGTTATTTAACTCGGATTGATCATGGAAAACATCGGATTGAAGGTAGGATTAAAGAAGTTTGATGGAAAGAAAAGTTTTACGATGTGGATGGTAAGGATGGAGGATCTGCTAGTTCAGATGAGGTTAGATTTGGCCTTGGAAGATAGGTCAGAAGAGATCATAGACAAGGAGTGGGTGTCCTTGGAGAAAAGGGCATGTGCCACGATTAGGACTTATTTGACGGATGAGGTTTTGTATGGTGTATTGGAGGAGAGAACACCCAAGGGATTATGGTCGAGGTTGCAGCAATTGTATATGGGGAAGAACATGTACAACAAGTTGATGCTGAAGAAGCTACTGTATAGCCTTCAGATGCAGAAGGGCGAGGATGTTGTGGGGCATATTTAGTGGTTTGACCAGATGAGCATGGACTTGCTCAATATAGGGATGGATTTAGAAGAGGAGGATAAGAGTCTATTGTTGTTGTGTTCGCTACCCAAGAGCTTCGATCCGTTGGTAACAACTTTGCTGTATGGTAAGGAGACACTGGTGTATGAGGAGATTGTATCGGTGCTCAGGTCCAATGAGTAGCAAGAACGGATGATGAAGAGGGAGGTCTTCTAGGGGAGTCTTGTGATTTTAGAGAAGCACAGGAAAGGGAAGAAGAAGGGTGAATAGAGGGGTAACAAGGGATCCAAGAGATGCTTTAAGTGCGGAGAAGCAGGATACTTTAAGCGGAAGTGTTCGCTTTGGAAGAAGTGCAAGGGAGGAGAAAGCCTGGATTCCATTAGTACAGTCACTAAAAGTGAAAATTTGGATGAGCTCTTGGTGGTCTCAGAGGAGCCCATAGGGTGCGGTGTGTCTGAGATGGTTTCAGATAGGTCTGTGGAGTGTAGAGGGTCCGAAGGGTTAGCGATAGTGTTCGAGGTATAGCGGCAGGCCCAGTAGTGCAGCGTTGGGCGATTGGCCTTTAGGGACTCAGAGATAGTTGGCTTCTACGGCATCATGGGGACTTCAATTTCAGGTGGAGCACCAGATAGAGGTGGCTTCATTGGTGGAGGAAGCTATGACACGGGTTCAGAGTAGGGGGTGTAGAGGGAGGACCTATATTCCAGTACCAGTATCTGGGCTATACAGATCTAGGTGGAGAGGATTGTGCAGGAAGATAGGCATGGCTCTGAGGGGCCAGTATCAGGTGAAGCATCAGGATATGCGGTGAGTATCAGTAAAGGAATGTTGCATGATCTCTAGGGAAGTCCAGGATAAGTGATGCAACTGCCAAGTAGAAGGATACCTACAACTCCAAAGGTGGCGCAGAGAAACAAGCCAAGGACTTCAGCGGTGGAGGTGGTCATCCCGAAGGCCTCAAAGGAAGCTCAGTAGTTGAAGAAGAATGGCAGTGGCAAGGTGAGCACGAGGGGCTATCAGGATATGCAGGGATAGCAGGATCGTGTAGGAGGATGTTGCCAGGTGTGCCAAGGCTTGGGCGCACCACAGTGGAGATTGTAGGTGGTGTGGTGCTCACAAGCCTTGGAAGGCCATAGGTGGAGCCTGGGTGAGGGCTCTGGGGAGGGTAGGATAGGTATGGTCCTAAGGCTAGGATAGAAATTGTCCAAGGGTGGAGGCAGCATGTAACTCTCCACGGGCTTGAGGATTGGGTATTAAGGGCCTCAAGGGGCTTAGTCGGTGCTTCGGAGACCTAGGATTCAAGTGGGAGCAAAGAACCAAAGTCGGAGAATCAAGACTGTAGAAAAGGTTTGTATTCCACAGCATTCACAGCCTTAATGAAATCCTAATACAACCTATGTATTTATACATAGCTATTAGGCTCAACCAAAAAACTCTCCGGCTAACCCAATATATGAAAGCACTCATCGAGCCCATGTACACCTATGTCTCCCATGTTCTCATTCTCTGGATCTAGACCCGACCCATACATGAATTAGCCCCCTTAAGACCTCTCAAACCAGGCCTTAAGACCCCTAGGATCATCCCAAACCCTAGCCCAAAACAAACCCTCGCATAACTCTGCCCGTGCACTGAGCCGGCTAAGTTCCACTAGGTCGGCTCAGTCTGAAACTGAGTCGGCCCAGTTCTGTGCCGTGCCAACAGTTTCGAACATGCAGCTCTTTATTTTGTCTGTGCTCTGAGACTTAGCCGACCCAGTTTTGGACTGAACTGGCTAACCTACAGAAAATTTTCTTTCTGTAGTCTTGATTCTCCGACTTTGGTTCCTTATTTCACCTTGTATCCCAGGTCTCCGAAGCACCAACCAAGCCCCTAGAATCTCCGGAGCCATCATCGTGACTCCTCCCATGGCTTCCCAAGGCTTGGAAGTACCATAAATTCTCACAATCTCCACCTTGGTGCCCTAAGCCTTGACAAATCCCTCGATAATGACCTCCTGCACGTTCCTACTGTCCCTGCACACTCGACAGCACCTGTGCAAGCATCACCTCCACTATTTCTCTTCAGCTGTTGTTCACCCTTGTGGCCTATGGGATGATCGCCTCCACCACTAAAGACCTTGGCTTGCACCTCTGTACCATCCTAAAATTGTACGATCCCTTCAGCTTAGCAGCTGCATCACTTTTCCTGGACTTCCCTAGAGAACCCACAACATTCCTGTACCAACACTTGCTGCAAACCCTGACATGGTCTCCTCAGAACTACACCTATCCTCCTGCACATGTCGCTCCACCTGGAACTGTGCATCATCGATACCGGTGCAAGGATATTGATCCTCCCGCATCCCTTTGCTATGAACTCATGTCAAATTCCTCTCTAATTGTGAAGCCACCTCTCTGGAGCTCCACCTATATCCGAAGTCCACCTGATGCCATAGAAGCTAATTCTGTCATCGAGTTCCTCGAGGCCAACCACCCAACGCTGCACTACTAGGCCTATCGCTATATCTCGAACACTGTCGCTGCCCCTTCGAATCCTCCGCACTCTACAGATCCCTTCGAAGCCATCTCAGATATCTCCGCAACCCACGGGCACCTTCGAAATCCAAGAGCTCATCCAACTCTTCTAAATTTAGTGACTGAACCCTAAGAAATTCCATCCTAGTCCTTCTTTTCTACCCCTACATGAGCCATCGCTTCAATTGCATCCGAAGAACCATCCTCTATCTAAACCGTGACTCTCCCTAGTGCCCCTATAGAAGAAATCTGATCCATGATACTCTCGACTGCCTGAGAACTCCTAATGCTTCCTGAGACCACCTGACTCTTCCTAAGACCTGCTCCTAATCATCCTAAGATACCATTGACACTCTCTGCTGAGATACACTCCTCAGCTACTGCACCACCAAGCCTCTCTCAGCCTCGTGTCTCTAGGGAAGCACTCCTGCAACACTCTAGCGCTCCTTGACTCATCTCTGCACCGCTCTACAGCCACCCAGCTCTAACCTATTGGACCTTCATGGATCATCCATCTCCATCACTCCTAAGGCTTCGCAAATCCATGCTCTGGTCGAACCACTGAATACATCTCTGACTACTTCTCCATCTTTCAGACACTAAAGGACATATAGTCGCTTCTTCAGCCTTTCTTCGACCATTACCCCTTGGGAAACCTCTTTTCAATAGTCCTACACTGCCCATCTACCTAGAGAATCTTGATGCTCTCTGTTGAGATACCTCCCTCGGCTGCTACATCGTCAAGCCTCTCTCAGTCCTGCATCTCCACGGAAGCACTACTACAGCACTCCAGCACTCCTTGACTGTCACATAACCATCATACACCCTGACCTTTCCACCAAGACCGATCAACAAATCATGCACCAAATTCTTCCACCTCAGGAAATTTCCTTTCCATTAATCCTCTCAACCTCCACCTTCAACCCGCTGCTTTCGATTAGCCAAACCATGATAATAATAAAGATAGATTTGAGATAAACCATGGAATCCTTATGTAGATTTTTGATTTCACCTTATACAACTTCTCCTTCCCATTCATGCACCATCAGGCTCTAATACCATATTATCATCCATAATGTTTCAGGCATCACCTAGCTCTAATACTAAATTGTAGACCCATGATATTGCTCGAACGCCAATCATCTTTGACATCACAAGCATCGATATAATATTGCGAAAGCTCTTGATCTTTAGCATGGACCTGAAGGAACCTATGACGTTCTCTATGGGTAGCACACCACCGATCCTCCACCTGGATCTATGATGGGGCGCCTCCCTCTTTGGGCTTGAGGGAGATGCCCCCTTCTCTAGGACTTCTTCAAGAACCCTAGGGCGGCAACTCTAGAGAGGAGAGAAGAAGAGAGTTGAGAAAGAAAAGGTCTATATTCCACAACATTCACAGCCTTAATGAAACTCTAATACAACCTATGTATTTATACATAGCCATTAGGCTCGACCAAAAAACTCTCCGACTAATCCAATACATGAAAGCACTCACTGAGTCCATGTACACCCTTATCTCCAATGCTCTCATCCTCTGGATGTAGATCCGACTCATATATGAATTAGCCTCCTTAAAATCTCTCAAACTAGGCCTCAAGATCCCTAGAATCATCCCAGACTTTAGCCTAAAACAAACCCTCGCGTAACTCTGCCCGTGTACTGAGCCCGCTCAGTCTCAGCACTAAGCCGGCTAAGTTCCACTAGGTCGGCTCAGTCTAAAATTGAGCTGGCCCAGTTCTATGCCATGCCAGCAGTCTCGATGTAGAGCTCTCTATTTTGCCTATGCTCTGAGACTTAGCTGATCCAATTTTGGACTGAGCCGATTAACCTGTAAAAAATCTTCTTTTTGCAGTCTTGATTCTCTAGCTTTGGTTTCTTGCTTCACCTTGTATCCTAGGTCTCCGAAGCACCAACGAAGTCCTTGAAATCTTCAAAGCCATCATCGTGACTCCTCTCGTGGCCTCCCAAGGCTTGAAAGTATCATAAATCCTCACATATAGGTGAGATGTTTGGGTACATCATCATTGAACTTGACCAACTCTAAAGCATCTGCTATCGAGGATGTCTCTGATGGGATATAAGTATCCCTTAGACCTGAGATCTCCTCATTGACTTGCAAGCAACTCACTGTACTTTAGTATCAGACTAACTGAATTTTTAATTTAGTAATAGAAGGCTTCTAGGCATAGTCAAGTACTTGCAAAGTCGATGTATGATCAAGATAGAATTTACCACTCCAAGAGTTGGAGAATAATGTATCACTATATTTCAATATAGTAAAACCTTAGCCAGGATAATCCATTAGATGGATTTGATATTTTGAAATACAATGTGAACAATCAGATCAGAGTTGACAATTGAATTCTGAGGTGTTCTATAAGTATTTTGATCAAAGGGATGAATTATATGGAAACTATATCTGCATGGATTCTTAGGATGGTGTTCTACACATTCAACCTATCCGATCGTCGGATATCATTGCTAGATGGTCATTTTGATTGGTACAAAAATTTATTTCTATACTACCGACTAAGGTTCGAACCTATGAGGTCATACATATTAGAGCTCATGATTTGATTGGATGGTTGATCAATGATTAAGAATCGTTCTAGGATTAAACGATCAATACAATTGATGTTTAACCTAATGCAAGTATTGCAGGAGGATTGATTAGCAATTTGATTGCTAATTGGCTTAATTTGATTAAGGCAAAGGATTGAGATTACGTCTAATTAAATATAATTTAATTAGATTTAGTTTGGGCTTGATTGGATCAAGTCCAATTGACTTATTGGATAAGTCAAGTGCAAGAAAAAACTAGTCCAAGTCTAACTAGGACATAGGTCAACCCAATTTCATAATTTGATTAAAAAATTAAATCAACATTAAATCTGATTTAATCTAATTTAATTGAACCATCAATTGACTTAGAACCTAATTTAATTTAGTTGAGTTGGTTTGGGTTTAATTTGGTTTAAGAAACCACTTTGACCAAGTCATAGATAGAATCCTAGTAAGACTAGGATTCCTCCTTACGCCACCTTAGTCCCAATGCCCTCCATGCCTATTTTTTTGGTATTTTCATAGAAAATCCTTTTCTTCTAGATTTTCATGTAAGCCCCCTCTGTCCCTCTCTTTCTCATATGATAATTGGGTAGAAGACCAAGTCAAAGAAGGAGTTTGTTTTGATATTGGATTCTATGAGGTAAAATCCTAACAAACCCAAACTCTTTTCAAAAGGTGTCGCCCCCTCTCCCAATTAATTTCTCTCTTATTCCATGTGAAAAACCCCTTTTCTTGTGCACCTTTCCTTACTGGTACATGCCAAAAATTATGGAGGGGGTGCCCAAGAGTTGGGTGCCCCTTGACTTGCCCTATTTGACCTTTCCTTGTCTAGTATTTGACCTAGATAAGTACTCTTCTTTTTCTATATATTTTGAATAAATTTTAGCTTAAAATTTTTATGGGTTATAGACCTTTGAGAGGGCTTTGATGTGTGTGAAAATTACAGAGAGAGAACCTCTGGGCATTAAGATTCAATAGACACAAAACTAGGTGTCTTGGTGAGAGCAAAGAGATGAAGAAGAGGGTCTTCTTCTAGGATTGCTATGTTCATCTCTTCCCTTCCTTCTTCCTTGGGTTTTCTGAGAGTCTCACATCTAAAACCTCTTCTCGTCCTTCTCCTCTTTGGAAGAGTCCAATCTAGAAGAAAGGAGGCATCTAATCAACCATTGAAGAAAGATCAGCAGTACTAGCATACTGTACTGATTTCCAGCATCTAGATTTTTGATCATGATTGTGGGCTCGTGTGGTTGACTCCTAGAGGCCGACATATGTACGGCTTACAACTTCATCTTCAAGCCTGGATCAGTAAGTTAGAATGTCTAACTCGCTCAGGTAATAGATCTGATCTATTATTTTTTTCATACATGTATGAGATGTAGAGTAGATCCAGATTGATGTGATAAACTTTTTCTTCTTATTTATTTTTTATTTCAGATTTAAATGCCATGCAATAATCATATAATATGGTCTTAGATCTAGGGATTATCTAATATTTAAAATTAATTAGATTAATTTTGAGTCTTCTGCTATTGATCTAGAAAAAGTTTCAAGATCTAGCCTTGAAACTCTAGATCTGGTTCCTTCAGCAAGTCCGCTCTATAGCAAGCACTGAGCCCTTTAAATCTTTTAGAGAAAGTTCAGTAGTAACCAGCATGTTCCTTAATTCAGTTAAGGTATATTGTGGTTTATGCATATGAAAGTTCATGATGAACTGCCTATATGCATCAGTCAAGGACTGCAAGATCATATCAATTTGCAGGTCCTTATCCAATATGGCACCGAGCTTCTCATGCTCTTTTAGGTCTTTGATCATCATTAGATAATGATCTTGGACCGACTGCCCATCATGTATTTGAGCCTTAAAAAGTCTACTTGTAACTTAATACTTGGCTACGCGACTCTCTTCACCAAACAACTCTTGTAGATGAGCCAATATTTAGCAAGTAGTCTTGATATCCTCATGTTGGCATTGAAGCTCATTAGACATTGAGCCCAACATATAGTACCAAGCTTTATTATCTTCATCCATCTATTTCTTTAAAGATGCTCTTTGTTCGATAGATAGACGTGTTGGTAAGGTGGGGGGGTCCTGGTCCAATACATGAGTTAGCTTTTCAGAACCTAAAATAATTTTAAAGTTCTAGAGTCAATCGTTGTAATTAGGTCTGGTCAGTCTATGGGTGTCTAGGATTCGGGCTAGTAGGTTGGATGCAGATATTTTTCTATAGAGAGTCAAAGTTTCTAGTTAGACATTGTAATTAGACTTAACCAATTTATTTAAGAGTTTTATTTTTAAATAAATTTTGGCTCCCACTATTTTCTCGGATCTCTATACTTTCTTAGTAGAGATGCGAAAATCTTCACAATCAAAGACTTCTAGTGGGTGGTGCGGTCCCACCGACAGACTCACCACCTCACCTAATAGTTATTGGTGATGGGTCAGTTCGATAGATGGACAACTCTTGTCCAATAATTCTTTAATCATGGTGTATCCAAACTTGGTCTCTAATTCACAAAGCTCACCATGCTCGGAATATTGTTCCACTCCTTAATTAAGTCAGACCCACCATTTGCATGTATTGAATTTTCGATTGAATTCCTCACCGTTTCCGAAATATTGAGCCCAACCCATCCTTCAACCCATAGAATCCAATGCCTAATAGACATGGTAGTGTCTTTCTGATGCAACTGAACCACTATACCAATGAAGAACAATTAACCCCGAGAAGGGCCCACACATCTATAATGGTGGAAGATCTATGACTTAATATTTTCTTAGGAAGATTTAACTTAGGTCGCTTAAACTTGACATGACTTAGTCATAACAATTATGACTAACCTAGTGGCATGGATTAGCTTGAATCATTAGCCAACTCAAATAAGAGCTGGATTGACCCAATCAGTTAGGTAAGTAAGATCAGTGGAAAGAATATGCCATTAACTCATCGTGAACGCATTCAAATCGAGTAGCTTGCAATTAAAGATCACTGGTTGTATTTACCAAACTTATCTTAGACATCGATTTGTCAAACTAGAACTAATTGGATTAGCCTACAATCCAAGCTCGAACCATAGAGCCAAATTAGGTCTTCACTTGGCCGACCACATGTGACTGTGAATCGACCTTGATCCAGACTTAATCCTATTGGGTTGGTCAATTTCAAGCACTCTTGATCCCACCTAACCAACTCTTGATTCAGTTTGATCAACCGCTAGACCTAATTGAGCTACCCATGATCGAACCCAATTTTATGAAGGTGTGTTAGATCTAAAAATTCATAATTTTTAGATTTAATTAATTTTATAATCTTAATTCTTAATTAAGTTTGAGTTCATAAACAAAACATGCAAAAAAATTTTTAGAACTTTAGGATCTATGGTTTTACAAAAAAGTAAGTTTTGATTTCTGATTAAAAATAAACATGCGACATCCCTACATGCCATAAGAGCACCCTAATCGAATGAGAAGAGGAGATCTTTAAACCCTTCTTACTCTTATGATCAGACAGCCAAGGAGAATATTTTAATTAGAAATTAATAATTATACTATAAAATAATTAGATCTATAACATATGTCGCATATAAAATTATAGATCTAACTATGCATGCTTTATATACATCTCATGTATCAAAATCTAATTAATATATACATGTTTTTAGATCTAATATATCACATATAATATCTAAAAAATAAAATTTTAAATGATCTTATCATATAAAATTCTAATCAAGACAATACATAGAATAATTCTATATACCTAGTCTAAACATGCATCAAAAACATCTCATGTATTAATTTAAATTTAATTTTTTTATTTTTTAGATCTAATTATAACTCTTATAATATCTAAAAATAAAAATCAAAAAAAAATTTAATTGATCATATCAAAGAGAAATTTTTTTCTAGACTACACATAGAATAATTTTAAAAGCTAGTCTAGTCATGCATCTCATACATCATCATATATCAGCATATATATAAAATTTTTAATTAATCTATTTATTTTAGATCTGATCACATCTGATGTGATATCTAAAATCATTAATATTAAATTAAAAATAAGATAAAAATTAGATCAAAATATGATATGAAGAACTACTAACGTAGCTCTGATACCAATTGTAGAAAAAATTATTTTTCCACCGTAGGATTGATCTAATCTAATTAGATCAGTAGCAAAAGATTTTAAAATTTTTTTATAAATTTTTAATCAGATCTAAGAGTTTTCTAATTTGATCCTACTAATTTGATATTAAAAATAAAAATTATAATTAAATTTGGTAAAAGATTCATTACCTATTCAAGGTAACAGTTATCCTATCGATGATCTATTAATTTTTGGGGTTTAGGATTTAGCCACGCACATGCTTGGCCTCTACTAGAGTCCACTTGGGCTAGATCTAGATTTACTCTCCTTCTAGATCTGATATCCAAAAATTAGAGCTCAAGTCTTTTGGTTGATCCTTCAAACCAATTGCTGAAGGTCATGCATTTGTCTCACGAATAATTTATCCTTCTTCCTGATCTTTGCACCAAAATAATTTGATCCTTCGTTGGAACTCATTATGAGGATTTATGGTGCTTCCAAGCCTTGGGAGGCCATGGGAGGAGTCATGATGATGGCTCCGAAGATTTTAGGGGCTTGGTTGGTGCTTCGGAGATCTGGGATACAAGGTGAAGCAAGTAACCAAAGTCGAGGAATCAAGACTATCGAAAGGATATTTTTTGTAGGTTAGCCGACTCAGTCTAAAACTAGATCAGCTAAGTCTCAGAGTATAGGCAAAATAAATAGCTACACATTCAAAACTGCTGGCACAACACAGGACTGGGTCGACTCAGTTTCAAATTGAGCCAACCCAGTGAAACTTAGCTGGCTTAGTGCTGAGACTGAGCCGGCTCAGTGCATGGGCAGAGTTATGCGAGGGTCTATTTTGGGCTAGGGTCTGGGTTGATCATAGGGATCTTAAGGTCTGGTTTGAGAGATCTTAAGGAGGCTAATTCATATATGGATCAGGTCTAGATCCAGAGGATGAGAGCATGGGAGATATGGGTGTACATGGGCTCGATGAGTGCTTTGATGTATTGGATTAGTCAGAGAATTTTTTGGTCGGACCTAATGGCTATGTATAAATACATAGGTTGTATTAGGATTTTAAAGATTGGAATCAATACAGACCTTTTCTTCCTCAACTCTCTTCTTCTCTTCTCTCTAGAGTTGCCGCCCTAGGGTTCCTGAAGAAGCCCTAGAGAAGGGGGGCGTCTCCCCCAAGCCTAAGGAGGGAGGCACCCCATCACAGATCTAGGTGGAGGATCGGTGGTTTGTTGTCCATAGAGAATGTTATAGATTTCTTTAGATTTATGCTAAAGATTAGGAGCTTCCGTAACATGATATCGATGCTTATGATGTCAAGGATGATTGATGTTCGAGCGATATCTTGGGTCTATAATTTGATATTAGAGCTAGATGATGCCTGAAACATTATGGATGATAATATGGTATCAGAGCCAAATTTTAGAGCCTGATGGTGTGTGGAAGGAGCCAAGTTTTATAGCCTAATGGTGCATGGAAGGAGCCAAGTTTTAGAGCCTGATGGTGCATGGAAGGGAAGGAGAGGTCGTATAAGATGAAATCAAAAATCTGCACAAGAATTCCATGGTATGTCTCAAATCTACCTTGTTGTTGCTGTGCTTTGGCCAACCAGAAGTAGCAAGTTGAAGATGGAGGTTGAGAGGATTAACGGGAAGGAATTTTTTTGGGCTGGAAGGATTTGATGCATGATTTATTGATCGGTCTTAGTGGAAAGGTCGAGATATATGATGGTTATGTGACAGGCAAGGAGTGCTGGAGTGCTGTAGTAGCGCTTCTCTGAAAATGCAGTGCTGAGAGAGGCTCGATGATGCAACAATCGAGGGAGATATCTCAATAGAGAGCATCAGGGTTCTCTAAAATGATGGGCAGTGTAGGGCTATTGAAGAGAGATTTTCCAAGGGATAATGGTCGAAGGAAGGCTGAAGAAGCAACTAAACGTCCTTCGGTATCTGAAAGGTGGGAAAGTAGTCGAAGATGTATTCAGCGGTTCAACTAGAGCATGGATTTATGGAGCCTTGAGAGTGATGGAGATGGATGATCCATGGAGGTCCTACAAGTCATGGTTGGATGGCTATAGAGTGGCGCAGAGATGAGTCGGGGAGTGCTGGAGTGCTACAGGAGCGCTATCCTAGAGGCACAGGGCTGAGAGAGGCTTGGTGGTGCAATAGTCGAGGAGTGTATCTCAGTGGATGGTATCGGGGGCTTCTCAAAAAGATTGAGAGCAGGTCTCAAAGAGAGCTAGGAGGTCTCAGGGAGCACCAGGAGATCTCAGACAGTCAAAAGTATCATGGATCATGTTTCTTATGTAGGGGCACTAGGGAGAGTCATGGTTCAGGTGGAGGATGGTTCTCTGGGCGCAACTGAAGCAATGGCTGGTGTAGGAGTAGAAGAGAAGGACTTGGGTAGAATTTTCTAGGATTCAGTTGTTGGTTTCAGAAGAGTTGGATGAGCTCTTGGGTTTCGAAGGTGCTTGCAGGTTGCGGAGGTATCCAAGAAGGCTTTGAAGGGGTCTGTGTAGTGTGGAGGGTTCGAAGGGGCAGTGACAGTATTCGAAGTGCAGCGGCAGGCCCAATAGTGCAGCGTTGGATGGTTGGCCTTGAGGGACTCGATGATAGAGTCGACTTCTATGGCATCAGATAGACTTTGAATATAGGTGGAGCTCTGTAATGGTGGTTTCACAAGTGGAGAGAAAATTTGACATGAGTTTAGAGTGTCGATGATGCATAGTTCCAGGTGGAGCGGCATGTGTAGGTGGACAGACGTATCTCTAAGGAGATCATGTCAGGTGGTACAGTATGTGCTGGTGCAAAAATGCTATAGGTTCTTCAAAAAAGTCCAGAGAAAGTAATGTAGCTGCTAAGCAGAAGGGATCCTATAATTCTAAGATGGTGCTAAGAAGCAAGCATAGATTTTCAGCAGTAGAGGCGATCATCTCAAAGGCCTCAAGGATGCACAACAGCTGAAGAGGATTGGTGGAGGTGGTTTGCATAGGTGCTGTCGAGTGCACAAGGATAGTAGGAATGTGCAGGAGGTCATTGCCGAGAGGTTTGCCAAGGCTTGGGGCACCATGGTGGAGATTGTGAGGATTTATGGTGCTTCCAAATCTTGGAAGGCTATGGGAGGAGTCATGATGATGGCTTTGAAGATTCTAGGGGCTTGGTTGTTTCTTTGAAGATCTAGGACACAAGGTGAAGCAAAGAACCAAAGCCGAAGAATCAAGACTGTAGAAAGGATATTTTCTGTAGGTTAGCCAGCTCAGTCCAAAACTAGGTCGGCTAAGTCTCAAAGTATAGGTAAAATAGAGAGCTGCGCATTCGAAACTGCTGGCACGGCACAGGACTAGGCCGACTCAGTTTCAGACTGAGCTGACCTAGTGGAACTTAGTGGCTCAGTGCTGAGACTGAGCTGGCTCAGTGTAGGAGCAGAGTTATGCGATGGTCTATTTTGGGCTAAGGTTTGGGTTGATCCTAGGGATCTTAAGGCTTGGTTTGAGAGGTCTTAAGTGGGATAATTCAAGTATGGGTCGGGTCTAGATCTAGAGGATGAGAGCATGGGAGACATGGGTGTACATGGGCTCGATGAGTGCTTTCATGTATTAGGTTAGTCGAAAAGTTTTTTGGTTGGGCCTATTGGCTATGTATAAATACATATGTTGTATAAGGGTTTTAAAGGTTGGAATCAATACAGACCTTTTCTTCCTTAACTCTCTTCTTCTCTTCTCTCTAGAGTTGCCGCCCTAGGGTTCCTGAAGAAGCCCTAGAGAAGAGGGGCATCTCACTCAAGCCCAAGGAGGGAGGCACCCAATCACAGATTCAGGTGAAGGATCGGTGGTTTGCTATCCATAGTGAATGTCATAGGTTCCTTCAGATCCATGCTAAAGATTAGGAGCATCCGCAACATGATATCAATGCTTGTGATGTCACGGATAATTGACATTCGAGCGATATCATAGGTCTACAATTTGGTATCAGAGCTAGGTAATGCCTGAAATATCGTGGACGACAATACTCATGCCCAACTCTCGGGCATGGAGAAGAAAGAGAGGACCAAAAGGAGGGAGGCATGGAGAGGAACTTGGGCGGCAGCCTTGGGGCGTGGGATCTAAAAGATACCAACCCTAGGGTGCAAGAAGGGTTTAAACAGACCCTGCACCAACCCTAGAGTCCAATTTGATCAAGTAATCTCATTACTTGATTTTAATCATATTTTAATTTGGTTCTACATGAGAAATACCAGGTCTCTACTTGGTTTTGTCACCCAAGACTCCCTTGGAGTTGTCATACAAAAGGGATTAGGAGAGGAGGGTGGCGTGGAGAATTATCTCTAGGAGTTTGTTCCATAACAAACTTTTCCTCCATGCCTCCTTGTTGACCCCATGATTGATTATGATGATTGTCAAACTTTGAGTGTTTAAGTATTTAACCAAGTGTTCCAAGAATGGATGTAGGTCTTCTCTGGTTTTCAAGTTAAAATTATAATTTTATCAAGTTGGAGATTAAGAAAATGTGACAAAGGGTAAAATCATAATTTTATAAAGTTGAAGAAACTCTATTTTGAAAGCCTCAAGAATAAGCTTAGAAGATTTCTGATCTTTTGGAAGAAGTTCCGTAATTTTTGGATGCATAAATTAAAAGAAAATCAAGTTGTAGCAAAAGTGTCAACCCAAGGGACGACCCCTAGGTCATCTCCTTTTGAAATGGGCTGCTCGGCATGCTTGGCATGCAAACTGGACTGACCCAGTCTAAGACTGAGCTGACCTATGTGAGCTCAGAAGTGGCACTCTCAAATCTTGAAAACATGAGAAGGTAAGTCATGGGAAGATGAGAGTAAGTAGGAAGAAGAATCAGTCTCAATAGTAAAGTTCAGAAACTAGGTCGGCTCACTCTGAGACTGAGCTGGCTTAGTTAGGAACTGGGTCGGCTCAATCCAGGACTGAATCGGCTAGGTCTCAGAGGAAAATCTAGATAGAGAGTAGCATTTTTGGACTATTGGCATGGTACATAACTGGGTCGGCTCAGTCTGGGACTGAGCCAACCTAGTCATAGGTTAGCCAGCTCAGTCTAAAACTAGGCCGGCTCAATTTTTGTGGGTTATTATTTTATGTACGTGGGTTGTTTAGGTTTGGAGAATTTTTTTATAAGCTTGAGCTTGACCCTTTGTAAAGTATATAAACTGAAAATAGGTCAATATTGTAAGAGTGCTGAAATATACTGAATAAAAACTTTTTCTTCCAAAAATCTCTTCTTCTCTTCTTCTCTATTCCTTGATTTATTTGATCATACTTCTGTAGTAATCTCTAAGAAGTACTTCCTTGTTGCTTGGCTAATCACTGACGGCCACGCCGATCCATGTGGGAAGAGTGCATATTCCCAACATTTGATATCAGAGCAATGTAGCATGAAAGGAAGGAAGACACCTAAGGTTTACTACATCCAGGATCTGTTGCATCAGGTTTTATTCTAAAACTTCTAGTTTGCTTTGTGGTTGTCTCTAGATTGAGGTGGAGATTGTTTACATGGAGGAATGGTGATACAGAAGTTTGGAAAGAGGATCTAGGGCTAGTTAGATCTTCTGTGAAGGATAGTTTTACTGGTGTGTGATCGTGAAGGATGTTAGGGATCTATTCTTGACCTATTTGAAGTCATGGGATCAAGTGGATTCAAGGTAGATTTTCAAAAGTTCGATGACAAGGGAAACTTTACTTTATGGCAGCAAAGAGTAAAGGACTTATTGGTTCAGTAGAGGATCTACAAGGTCTTGATAAAAGAAAGACCGAAAAAGATCAGTGCTGAGGATTGAGAAGAGTTGGAGAAAATTGCTTTTAGCATAATTCGGATGTGCTTGGCCGATCAGGTTTTGCCTGAGGTTTGCACAGAGACTACGACAAAGGGGCTCTGGGAGAGACTGAAGAACACATACATAGGAAAGAATATGACGAACAAGCTATGGTTGAAGAAATAGTTGTATAGTCTGAGGATGTCAAAATGCGGAGATCTTGTTGCACATATCCAAAGGTTCAATCAAGTGTGTTCTGAGATGATGAGTTTGGATGTGAAGATTGATGAGGAGGATCGGACATTGCTGCTATTATGTTCTCTCCCAGGTTTGTATGATGGTCTCATAACAACTCTAGTTTATGGGAAGGAGATCCTAAACTATGAAGAGCTTGTTGGTGTGCTCAGATCAAATGAGCAAAGGAAGAAGATCTATAAGGGAGATTCTAAGTTTGAGATCTTGGCTATGAATGAAAGACAAGAAAGATCAAAGGAGAAGATAAGAGGGAAATCCAAGGGTAGATCAAAGTCTTGTGATCAGAGGAAGATGACATTAAAATGTTATAAATGTCATCAGCCTGGACACCTGAGGAGAGATTGTCCCATTTTGAGATCAGAAAAAGGGAAGGCCAGCAAGGAAGATGATACAGCTTCTATGAGCAATGGAGAAGACCTGCTAGTTGTATCAGATGGATCCACAGAGTGCGATACTATGTGGATATTAGATTCAGCATGCTCGCACCACTATACTTCTCATCGGGAGTAGTTTGCTACCTACCAGAAGGCTGATGGTGGAAGTGTCAGTCTTGGAGATGATCATCCATGCAAAGTAGCTAGAATTGGCTTTATTAGGATGAGGATGTATGACAAGATTATTCATATATTATCAAATATCAGACATGTACTGGAGTTGAAAAAGAATTTGATTTCTTTGGGCTACTTGGAGGAGCAGAGTTATGCTTTCAGTAGCCAGGTTGGGAGTGGATGTTTGAAAATTTCCAAGGGAGCTTTGGTGGTGATAAAAGGTAGAAGACTGAGCAACAATCTTTACAGAATAGAAGGCTCAGTGGTAAATAATAGTGTAGAGGTGCTAGTAGCGGCATAGGAGGAACAGATTTTATATCGACTGTGGCACTATTGGATGGGTCATATGAGTGACCGTGGGCTCATAGAACTAAGCAGAAGAGATATAATCCCAGCCTTAAAGAAGGAGGGCATAGATCTTTGTGAGCCGTGTATCTTTAGCAAACAACATAGGGTGAAGTTTGCCAGAAGTACCAAGCACAGCAAGGGTGTGTTGGATTTAGTATACTTGGATGTATGGGGACCAGCTCCTTTATCAACTAGAGGTGGGGTAAAATACTTTATTACTTTCATTAATGATTTCTCATGGAAGGTGTGGATTTATCGGATCAGAGAAAAATCAGAGGTGTTTATCCGGTTCAAAGCCTGAAGAGCTGAAGTAGAGGAGTCAAGGAGATAGGTAAAGTGTCTGAGGTCGGACAGTGGAGGGGAGTATACTAGCCTAGAGTTCAAGAGGTACTGTAAGAAAAATGGCATCAAATGCCATTACACGATGAGGATAACTCTCCAGCAGAATGATGTTATGGAGAGGATGAATCGAACACTGACTGAGAAGGCATGGAGTTTGAGGCTACAGACATCACTCCCAAAGTCCTTTTGGGGTGATGTTCTAACTTTTTTTTGTTTTCTTGTGAATAGGTCCCCTCATTATAAGCTGAATTGAGGCATTCTAGAGGAGGTCTGGAGTGGGAAGAAGGTGGAGCTTGGCCACCTGAAAGTCTTTAGTTGCACAGCCTATGCACATGTGGAGGCAACCAAGAGGAGCAAATTGGATCCGAAATCTCAAAAGATGACATTCATAGGGTATCCACAAGGAGTCATGGGGTACCTGCTGTGGGACTCTCAAGCACAGAAGTCAGTAATTAGTAGGGATGTTATCTTTGATGAGAAGAGCATCTTAAGGAAGTCTGGGATAGACGGAACTTGGGAAACAAAGGTGAACAGCGATGGCCAGTCAGAGAATGATGGCATGCAAGTTACATCCACTTATAGGAGTGTTTCTATTGAGGTGGAGCTGGATAGAAAAGTATTATCTCAGATTGAAAATCAGCATTGAGGGCCGATAGTTTAGACAGATGTGCAGGAACAACCACAGACATCAGGCAGAGATGTGCCAGTGGGAGTAGCTTTGCACGAGCCCCAGTATACTATTAAGAGATCAATCAGATATGGCATTTATGATGTTATCTCCTATGTACTCATTGCTGCTAATGGAGATTTAGAGAATTATGCAAAGACCATGGAGAGTGAGGATCATGATTCGTGGATGCAGGCCATGATGGAGGAGATGGAATCACTTGAGAAGAATTAGACATGATAGCTGGTGGATCTTCTAGAGGGTACTTGACTTATTGGCTCAAAGTGGATGTTCACAAAGAAAGAAGCACCTTCAAAACAAGGTGGAGTTAGATTTAAAGCAAGGCTGATAGCAAAGGAATACTCACAAAGGGAAGGGATTGACTACACAGAAATTTTCTCTCCTATGGTGCGTCATACATCTATTCGAATTTTGCTGTCACTGGTGGCACAGCATAACATGAAATTAGAATAGATGGACGTGAAGATAGTCTTCCTTAATGAGACTTTAGAGGAAAGAATCTACATGAAGCAGCCAGATGATTTCATGGAGATGGGATAGGAAGAAAAGGTATGTTTACTCAAGAAGTCTTTGTATGACTTGAAACAATCACCTCATTAGTGGTATCGAAGGTTTGATAGCTTTGTCTTGAGCCTAGGTTTCAGCAGATGTGAACATGATTATTATGTCTACATCAAGGATGTAGATGAGGAGGATGCCCTATGCCTGTTACTGTATGTAGATGATATGCTCATAGCCAGTAGAAGCATGGATGCTATGAAAAGGTTGAAAAGGGCATTATCATCTGAATTTGAGATGAAAGATTTGGATCCAGCTGAGAAAATTCTTGGAATGGAGATTTGCAGAGATAGGTGCAAAGGAGTGCATCATTTATCATAAGAAAAGTATGTCCAGAAGATTCTAGAGAGGTTTGGGATGGAGAAGGCCAAACCTACAGAGACGCCATTGCCGAGCCATAAGTCTCTCTCTAAGTTACAGTGCCCCTAGTTAGAAGAGGAGAGAGAGTACATGGAATGAATCTCTTATGCAAATACTGTAGGTAGTGTGATGTACACTATGGTGTGCTGTAGACCAGATATAGCACATGCTGTGAGCACGGTTAGTAGATACATGACTAACCCTAGAAAGGAACACTGGAAAGTATTGAAATGGATATTAAGATATCTGCATGGAACAAGAGATTATGGTTTGGTGTTTGGTGGACAGTCGGGAGGATTTGGAGAACAATCTGTGAAGATGTGTGAAGGTTCAGGTCCTTTGGAAGGGTTTGTTGATGCAAATTATGCTGATGATCTTGATACAAGGAGGTTTACTATAGGATACCTCTTCTGTATATATGGTGGACCGGTGTCTTAGAGATCAACCCTTCAGCTAATCACGGTCTTGTCTACCACAAAGGCTGAGTACATTAGGATAATAGAGACTGCAAAGAAAGCCTTTCGACTTAGGAGGGTGATTGATGAATTGGGGGTGGAGCAGAGCAAGGTTACACTATTTAGTGATAGTTAGAGTGCTCTGTTGTTGGCATAGAATCTAGTCTATCATGCGCGCACAAAGCATATAGATGTGAGGTACCATAGAATCAAAGAGCTGGTGAGGAAGGTGAAGTGGAACTAATGAATGTCCATACCAAGGAGAATCAATCTGATGCACTCATGAAGGTACTCCCTAGAGACAGCTTTTAGAGATGTGTGGCACGGATGAGTCTGTTGACAAGAGATGAGTTTACAAGGACTTGAAAGCACCAAGGTGGAGAATATGAGCTCAGAAGTGGAACTCCCAAGTCTTGAAAACATGAGAAGATAGGTCATGGAAAGATGGAAGCGAGCCAGAAGAAGAATCAGTCTCAATAGTAAAGTTCAAAAACTGGGTCGGCTCACTCTAAGACTAAGTCGGCTTAGTTGAGAATTGGGTCGGCTTAATCCAGGACTAGATCAGCTAGGTCTCAGAGGAAAATCTAAATAGAGAGCAGTATTTTTGGGATATTGGCATAGTACACAACTGGGTCGGCTCAGTCCTTGGCATAGTACACAACTAGGTTGGCTCAGTCTAGGACTGAGTCGACCCAGTTGCAGATTAGTCGGCTCAATCTAAAACTAGACCGGCTCAATTTTTGTGGGTTATTATTTTATGTACGTGGGTTGTTTGGGTTTGTGGAGTTTTTCTATGAGCTTGGGCTTGACCCTTTGTAAAATATATATACTGAAAATAGGTCAAGGTTGTAAGAGTGTTGTAATATACTGAATAAAAGCTCTTTTCTCCTGAAAATTTCTTCTTCTCTTCTTCTCTATTCCTTGATTTATTTGATCGTGCTTCCCCAACAATCTTTGAGAAGTACTTTCTTGTTGCTTGACTAATCATCGACGGCCACGTCGATCCATGTGGGAAGAGCATATATTCCCAACAACATAGTCTCAGTGGAAGCAAAAGATAGAAAGTGCAGAAAGCAAGTTTTTCAAGACCTAGGGGACTGAGCCGATCTAACTATAAAATGAGTTGACCCAGTAAAAAACTGAGCCAACTCAGTGATCATAACGGCTAGTTTTCTGTAGCTTTTACAAATGGTTATTTCTCCACTCCAATGGCTATTTCAAAGCTTCCAGTGGCTAGAACTGATCCTCAAGCTATCACAATGAGTATAAGAGGCTAGAAAAATATTTAGGATGGAAGATCAAGTAGATTGAAAGTAAAAATCATTAAAATAGTGAGGTTCATTGAATATCTAAAGAAAAAGAGAAAAAAGAGAGGACCTTGTGCATCAAATTTAGAGAGCTTCAAAGTGTGATCATCCTTATTCATTCAAGCTTCCTTTCAGCCTTCAAAGGAGAGAATATAAAGCTTCAAGAGCCATCTTTCAGTCTCTCCATCAAATTTCAAAAAAAGTTTTTTTTTTATTTTTGTGCTGAATTTTATACTTGTATTTTTGTTTCTTTATAAGTTTCATAGGAAGAAAGAAACTTGAGGTGTAGGTTGGTCGAAAACAAAAATTGGATACTATAAAGGTTATGGTTGGTGCTCCTAAGTTAAAACCAATCGGGTTGATAGTGAATCCGAAAAAACTATCGGTGTAGGATTGTGGTTAGTGAGCCCGACAAAACTAACTAGATTTATTTATGATCTTGGGTCAAAATAAATGCACTATAATCTTGGATTATAGTAGAATTCCCAAGAAGATAGCTTGGGGAGTGGATGTAGGTGCAGGATTGCATCGAACCACTATAAAATCTTTGTGTTTGTTTTATGATTTTGCTGTCCTTATTTGCTTTACATATTTGCATTAGTTAGTTGCTTTTAATTCTATTGCTACACATTGCTCATTCACCATAAGCATTTAAGTTTCTCTTAATTAGAAGCACATATTTATTTTAGAGTATAATTTTGCTAAAAATTTTATAAACTCAATTCACCCCCTCTCTTGGGTGGCCATACCTGGGCAACAAGTGGTGATGCATGCTAATCTATAGCTATGGCAAGTGCACAAGTCGATCAAGTAATAAAGTAAATAAGTAGAGTATCGTCTCTAGAGGATTGGAAAATAAGTACTCAAAAACTCTTTCCTATGCTTTATTTAGAAGACCAATTTATGAGAATAAGAAATTAAAGAACAAAATAAAGAACTATTTAAAAATTTTAAGAAAATAGAGAGAGTGTAATTATTAGGGTTTTAAACTTAAGAGCAATAGGTTACTAAGGCAAATGGTTCACCAACTCAATCAATACAATATTCAGATTATTAGATTAATTTTATTTCATGTGACGGTGGAGTCTCCTAGTTTATTCACTATTTGTTGGTCCAGGCATAGCAAAACTATTAATAGGTTTTGTGAAATCCTCTAATTAAAATATGTTGAATCAAAAGCACACTAAAATTTCTGTATGCATATGAATTCTAATTTGATTCATAATATAGGGTATATAATCAAGAAGCAATAACATAGATGTACTTGGTCTGCAACATCTATATTCATCAGATCAATTAGAAGATGGCCAATAATCTAAAAGCATTAAGATTAGATTTATATACTCCTCATGAATAAAATTAAAATTAAAAATAAATCATACTGAATATTGCATCAAAAGAGTGGCTACACCTTAGTCTTAGTAAAAGAAAATTTAGTTCATGATAACACAAGTTCAAAAATAGCAAATAAAATAAAAAGCATGAAGAAATTAGACTGTTTAATTACTGAAATTGGTTGTCCGTTGCTCTTGGTGTGGAAAACTTGATGAGAAAGAAGAGAAGCTCCTTGATCGACGTCTTGATTATCAGAAGAAGAAAAAAAATAAAAGCCCTTTCTCTTCTTTCTCTCAAAACTCTCTCTCAAAACTCTCTATTCAAAACTCTCTCTCAAAGCTCTCTATTATTCCTTGCTTCCTCCCCTCTCAGCAACAGCAGGCAGCCCCCTTTTTGTTGGCTAAGAGGTGGATTTTCGAAAGAAATCCTAATCAAATTGGGTTTAAAACTCTTAACATAAGTCAAATTAAAACCCTGGATAATTCTGGCCTTCATATCAGCATCCAATGGATCAAAAATTGCTTAAAAATTCTTTTTAAAAATCCAGTTCAAGTCTGAATTAACCTCAATCATTGGATCTTCTTGATGATTAAATTTGGACCATCAGATCGCTTACAAGAGCCTTCAGATTCCTAGTTAAAATTTGTAATGCATCTCCACTGTTGGATCTCGACCAGGAGCTGCATCTGCCATTCGTCAGTGCACAAATTTTAGCCGTTCGATCAAATCTTAGTGAATAGCATCTTTTGGATCAGATAAAATTCTTAGATTACCCTTTGTAGACTATGCACGAGCTCGGTGTTGCATGGACCACCGCTTTCTTCAGCCAATCGGTGTGCGCTTCTCCCTATGAAATCTCCAAAATTCCCTCTATAGTGGTCCACGTGCATCATGAAAAATGCTGACATCAGCTCAGCGTAAGCGTGGCATCAACGATCGGGCAATCTAAGTGCGGTCGGGCCAAGTGGTTCGCTGAGCCAATTTTTCTGAACCAATTTGAACCAGACCATCTTTTTTTTAATTATTTTTATTTTCTTTGAAATTCAATTTTGGGCTCATTTGAAGTCTATTTTGCTTGAAATTTATTTTATCTGAACCAAAAAAATAAGATCCTTATATTGATGACCTTCTTTCCTACATAAGATTAATAAAAGTATTAATTTTTTAAAAATAAATAAATTTATTTTATAATTTAATACTTTTATTAGTGTATTTTTACTACTTATCATACCTTCCAACTTAGTCATTGCTAGTCCCTTAGCAATGTTTTATTTAATACCATGTTTTCAATAAGATTATCCATCAAAAAGATAAAATCTAGAATTAAAGATCAAAAAGTTTAGAAAATACTGCTAACTAAGCATTGAGCTTTAGAAGCAAATTTTTCAGTCAATACAATTAAAAACTTTCTTAGAGTACATCAAAGATCTATAGCACTTGTGTTCGTGATGACTAACTTTAGCATTTCAGTATTAAATTAAAAGAACAAAAGTATCCTCTCTTATCACCTATTTTGGTCAATTTTCTATACATTCTCAATTTTATACTCATGAATTAAGGTAGCTTTCACACTGCCTTTTTTTTTTTTTTTTTTTTACTGTGCTGAGCATCCTGGCCTTTCCTTCACCATTTTACATGAATTTTCACACTTGACCTAGGTGCAGAGACCCAGTTACTAGGCTTTGGGCAATCCACATATACTCTATCTTTTGCACTTTATTTTTAGGTAGGTAGCTCTTTCCTTAAATTCAAGTTTCTTTGATTAGAATGTATATTAATTATCAATTTTCAGTGATAATTGAATCCTCAGTTGGCCTTATAATCAATACCTACTTTGCCTTGTTAGTGTGCATGTGCAATTAGAAGTGCTAATAAGTCTTTTAATGACCTAAGTAGGCTGCTAAAAGTTGACCAACTAATCTACTTCTTTAACTCGTTACATTCATTAGCAAATAATTCTATCTTTTATCACTTGTCCAGTCTATCTTGCTCAAGATTTTCTTCTTGACACATGGTTAATTTTTTTTTTTTTTACCCCCCTAACTTATTCTACATTGTCTTAAAGGAGAAAGAAAAATAAAGGGTGCAATAAAGGATAGGAAGGAATACACCTGATTTGGTTCAGTCTGGTTCTTTGGAGCTTTAAAATTTTGCTTGAGCTCTCATTGATTTTTCTCTGCAAAATTGAAAATACACACCAAAGCAGTAAAAGAGCAACAATAAATTACTGAAAAAAAAAAAAAAATTATGATCAAAACTAAAAAGAAAAGAAACAACCTATCTAGTAGTTCTGATTTATAGTCTTCAGCTTGACTTTCTTTGAGTTCTAAAGTTGAATCAATCTGGTGCCACTTCAATTGGAATACTTTCATGTTTGGTTCGAGTCCTCTTTCAATTTGGACATTGCTAGCTTTTATAGTCTCAAACCTATTTTCTACAGAATTCTCATATACTGAATTGTCAATAATATCAATTAGAAAATAAGTTTGATTATCATCAGGATGTTTAGTATCTTTGAAAACATTAAAAGTAACTTGTTCATCTTGGACTCTAAGAATTAATTTTTCTTATTGAACATCTATTAAAGCTCCTCCAGTAGCTAAAAAGGGTCTCCCTAAAATAAGGGGTACATCATAATCTTCTTTCATATCAAGAACAATAAAATCAACAGGGAAAAATAAACTTGTTTACCTTTACCAAGACATCCTCCACTATACCTCTTGGATATTTAATGGATCTGTCGGCTAATTGAAGAGTAATAGTGGTAGGCTTTCGGTTCTCCTAGACCCAGCTTCCTGAAAATAGAAAAAGGCATGAGATTAATACTTGCTCCTAAATCACATAAAACTTTATCAAAACTACAATCACCAATAATGCAAGGGATAGTAAAACTCCCTGGATCTTTTAGCTTCTGTGGTAATTTATTTTGAAGTATTGCTGAGCATTCTTCATTCAAATTTATTCTCTCATGCTCCTTCAGCTTTTTCTTATTTGTTAGATTTCTTTGAGAAACTTGGCATACCTGGGCATTTGAGTAATAGCATCTACAAAAGGAATATTAATATGTAAATTCTTTAAAATTTTAAAAAAATTAGAAAATTTCTTATCTGGATGCTGTATTTGTCTCTCTGGGAATGGTAGTGGCAGCACGTAGGGCTTCACATTTGGATCGGCAAACTATATACCTGGAGACCATCCATCTACTGGTTGTTTTGGTGACTGACGAATTTTAGTTGATGGTTCCTTATTTGTAGTTGGCTCTTCAGTCTCTTTCTTCTGATGTGGCTCCTCCAGCTTTGTACCACTTCTTAGGGTGATAGCATTGACTTGCTCCCTTGGATTGGTCTCCGTGTTGCTGGGCAAGGATCCTGAGGTCTCTCGAAGATTATCTTAGCCATTTGACCTATTTGCATCTCCAAGTTTCGAATTGCTGCTGCTTGGTCCTACCTAAGTTTGGCTTTCAAATTTTTTATAGTTGCTTCTTGGTTTTGCATAAATTTGACCATCAGCTCTTCCATGTTGGACTTCTTTTCAGGTACTTGGAACCCTGGGGTGGCTGTTGTGCTGCATTTTGATTGCTCCATGAGAAATTTGGGTGCTGCCTCCACCCTTGATTGTATGTGTTGGAGTAGGGATTATTTTGTTGTGGCCTGAAAAAATTACCAACATAATTAGCTGTATCAGTTGTTTTAGCAAAAGGATTACCTATCTGGCAATTGCTCGTATCATGTCCTCCTCCACATAGGTCACAAGTGATGCTTCTGAATATGCATAGCTATTCCCTTCAAGTTGTTGACTTCGGCTCTAAGGGCTGCAATTTCAGCTAGTAAGGTTGGCACGCAATCTACTCCCTGCATAGCTGCTAGTCTTTTTGGCATCATGCATTCTGTTTGCCACTGATAGCTATTTGATGCCATCTCATCGATCAGATCAAAGGCTTCTTCCTCCATTTTTTCGATTAATGGTTCCTCCTGCTGCTGCATCAATCATAGAATGATTAGTAGGAGATAAACCATTATAGAAAGTTTGTACCTAAAGCCATACGGATAGTTGATGATGTGGACATCTCCTCAGTAGTTCCTTGAAATGCTCCCAAGCCTCATATAGTGTCTCCATGTCCATCTGCATAAAAGAAGTGATATCGTTGCGCATCTTGGCAGTCTTGGAAGGTGGAAAGTACTTGGCTAAGAATTTTTGGGCTAGGACATCCCAAGTTGTGATAGAACCTGCAGGAAGAGAATGAAGCCAACTTTTAGCTTTGTCCCATAAAGAGAAAGAAAATAACCTTAATCTAATAGCATCATCCGACACCCCATTAATTTTAAAAGTATCATAAAGTTCAAGAAAATTAGAAATATGGGCATTCGGATCATCATGCATGTGTCCACTGAATTGGATAGTTGATTGAATCATCTGGATCATCGTCGATTTTATTTCGAAGTTGTTTGCTCGTACAGGCGGTCTCCTGATGCTCGAAGCTACATCGGCTATAGATGGTGTGATGTAATCATTTAATGGATGATGTACTGGTCGAATAGCTTCATGCTGTCCTTCGGATCGTCATATCCAATCCTAGATTGATGTCGTTAGGATCTTCAGCTGCCATGTTTCTTTCTTGTTGTAGTCTTCTAATGGTCCTTTCAATTTCTGAATCTAAAGGTAGTAAGTTACTATGTCCAGTACGTGTCATGCACTGAACAAAATTTTTTTTAAAAATAAAATAAAAATAAAAATTAAAAATAAAATTCTAAAGTAAAGCTAGGATCAAAATTTTAATATTATTTTAGACACAATCTCCAGACAACGATGCCAAAAACTTGATGCATGCTAATTCTATAGCTATGGACAAGTGCACCAGTCGATCAAGTAATAAAGTAAATGAGTAGAGTATCATCCCTAGAGGATTGAAAAATAAGTACTGAAAAGCTCTTTCCTATGCTTTATTTAGAAGATCGATTTATGAGAATAAGAAATTAAAGAACAAAATAAAGAAATAATTAAAAATTTTAAAGAAATAGAGAGAGTGTAATTATTAGGGATTTTAAACTTAAGAGCAATGGGTTACTAAGGCAATCGGTTCACCAACTCAGTCAATACAATATTCAGGTTATTAGATTAATTTTATTTCATGTGATGGTGGAGTCTCCTAATTTATTCACTATCCTTTGGTCCAGGCATAGCAAAACTATCAATATTTATTAATTACCCTTTGGTCCAGGTGTAATTTAAATAAATATTAATGCATTAAGTTTTGTGAAACCCTCTAATTAAAATACGCTGCATCCAAAGCACACTAAAATTCCTACATGCATATGAATTCTAATTTGATTCATAATACAAGGTATATAATCAAGAAGCAATAACATAGATGTACTTGGTCCATAACATCTATGTTCATCAGATCAATTAGAAGATGGTCAGTAATCTAAAAGCATTAAGATCAGATTTATATACTCCTCATGAATAAAATTTAAAATTAAAAATAAATTATACTGAATATTGCATCAAAAGAGTGGCTACACCTTAGCCTTAGTAAAAAAAAATTTAGTAAATGATAACAAGTTCAAAAATAGCAAATAAAATAAAAAGTATGAAGAAATTAGACTATTTAATTGCTAAAATTGGTTGTCCATTGCTCTTGGTGTGGAAAACTTGATGAAGAAGAAGAGAAGCTCCTTGATCGATGTCTTGATTATCAAAAGAAGAAAAAAAAATAAAAGCCCTTTCTCTTCTTTCTCTCAAAACTCTCTCTCAAAACTCTCTATTCAAAACTCTCTCTCAGAGCTCTCTATTATTCCCTGCTACCTCTCTTCTCGGCAACAGCAGGCAGCCCCCTTTTTATAGGCTAAGAGGTGGATTTTCGGAAGAAATCCTAACCAAATTGGGTTTAAAACTCTTAACATAAGTCAAATTAAAACCCTGGATAATTTTGGCCTTCAGATCAGCATCCAATAGATCAAAAATTGCTTAAAATTTCTTTTTAAAAACCCAGTTCAAGTTTGAATTAACCTCAATCATCGAATCTTCTTGATGATTAAATTTGGACCATCAGATCACTTATAGGAGCCTTCAAATTTCTAGTTAAAATCAGTAATGCATCTCCACCATTGGATCTTGATCGAGAGCTACATCCACCGTTCGTCAGTGCATAAATTTCAACCGTTCAATCAAATCCTAGTGAACAGTATCCGTTGGATCAGATAAACTTCTTAGATTATCCTCTGTAGATCATGCATGAGTTCGATGTTGCATGGACCGCCGCTTTCTTCAACCAATCGGAGCATGCTTCTTCTTTTAAAATCCCCGAAATGCCCTCTATAGTGGTCCACCGTGCACCACAAAAAATGCTGACATCAGCTCGGGGTAAGCATGGCATCAGTGGTCGAGCGGTTAGGTCGGGCGGTCTGCTGAGCCAATTTTTCTGAAGCGGTTTGAACTGGACCAGCTTTATTTTTTTTATTTTCTTTGAAATTCAATTTTGGACTCATTTGAAGTCTGTTTTGCTTGAAATTTATTTCATCTAAATCAATAAAATAAGATCTTCAGATTGGTAGCCTTCTTTCTTACATAAGATTAACAAAAATATCAATTTCTTAAAAATAATTTAATTTATTTTATAATTTAATATTTTTATTAGTGTATTTTTACTACTTATCAAGTGGTATTAGAGCAGGTGCTCTGTTATTGATTATTGACCTATGATCAAGAGCTAAAGATATTGGCAATCAAAAATAAAATTATTTTTAATGAAGGCCATTCCATAGATAGACCTCCATTTTTTAATGGCTCAAATTTTACTTATTGAAAAGTTAGGATGAAAATATTCATACAAGCACATGACTATAATTTATGAAAAATTATTGTTGATGGCTCACACACCCACAATGCATTGATCAAGCATGATAAAGAGATGGCCCAACTAAATGCCAAGGTCATGAACATGCTTTATTGCTCCTTAGTTACTAATGAGTTTAATATAATTTCTTCATGTGTTTTAGCGAATCAAATATCGAAGAAATTGAAAATAACTTATAGGAAAGAAAATCAAAAAGAAAAACCAAGCTCCTAAGAGGATAAGCAAGCTCATCCCAACATATGCCTCATGGCTTATGAGGATGAAAAGAAGAAAGAAGAAGAAATAAAAGAAAATGAAAGCATTGATTAAGAGGAAGCAAAGTAAAGAAAAGAGAAATGAGAAAGTGGAAGAAAGAATTATGGATCCTTGCCTCATGCCCAATGATGATGAGGTAAAATGTGAAAATTCTTTTGGTTTTACTTTTGATGAGTTGTTTCAAGCCTTCAATGATCTTATGAATGAATATAAAATGATAGGGCAAAAAAATAAAGAATTAAGAAAATCAAAATTCTTTAGTTAAAGAAGATATTTTGAAAAGAGTAAACTATTGATTGAAAAAGAAGATATTTTGAAAGAAAAGAATGCTTTAGCTAAAGAAAAAGATGCATTTCTTAAATCTAAAAATTCTTTAGTTAAAGAAAATATTGAGCTTAAAAAGAAAATGATACTTTAAAATTCTTCCTAAAAGAAAATAAAAATCTTTCAATTGAAAAGAAAGAGATCTTGGAAGAAAATAAAAAATTAAGAAGAGAAGTTGAGATTTTGAAATCTATTACAGAAAAGTTTATAATTAGCTTTCAAAATCTTCAATCTATAATAAAACTAATGAGACTATTTTCAATAAAATAGAAATCAATTTTAATATTTCAAAAAAATAGCATAATGATAAAATATTTTCATAAGAGATTCAGCTAAAGACCATTCTATTAAGTGCTTTAAATGTAATCAAATTGGCCACAAAATTTTGGAATGTAATTTTAAAAGGATTGGCCAAACTTTGATTAAATAAATTTGGGTTCCAAAGGGAACCTTAAATACTAACTCCTATAGACCCAAAATAACTTGGGTACTAAAAATCATTAAGTAACTTTACAGGTGCACCAAGGATCCAAATGAAATGAAAAGAAGAAAATTTTTATTGATGCCTTGGAAATGAAAAGTGATGGGTATTGATGCATGGTATAATCTAAATTTTTTTCTCACATCATACCATCAATGATTGTTAAAATTAGTTTGATTAAATCTATTGACTTTAATATAATTTCATATTATGTTTACTTGCTTGAAATTCTTTTCATATATTAGTAAGATTAGTATGATTGATTGATTTTGATGATTTGAATACTTTAATTTTAAAGATCAATATGCTCTCCTCTATATCATGCTATGAATTGAAATTATCTTGAAAATTAGCATGACTTAATAGCTTCTCCTTGTCAATTATTTATTTGAGAAACTTAAATCAGTATAAGTTTAATTAACTATGAATGTCCTTGATTGCAAAAGAAACAAATTTAGATATTTCCCTCATAAAATGCTAAATTATTAAAATTTTAATAAAAATTAGCATAAAATAAATACTTAAAGATAAGACATAAATTATAAAATTTGAAATGCTTGATGTATTAAGTTGCATTGCATTTTAAGTTTACCCTTCAGGATCTGAAATTCCATAATTAGATCAAAACATAGAGCCAATATCTAGATCCCTTTCATTTTAACCTCAATTAATTTTATCCCCCAACTTGAAGAAATTTCTCATACTTGATATCAATGATATCATTCTTGTCTTGAACTTTATTATATTTTTTTTGATAAAAAAAAGAATATTTTATCTCAAATCTAGTTTTGCATAGCTTGTATGATATCATTTGAGATAAAATCAAGAATTTCATATCTTTTTTGAACTTGATTAAATGATATTTCTTAAGAAAAGAAAGATCTAAGTTTAAACAAAATATCTCTCTATGATTTATTTTGCATGATTTGTTGATTTCAATTCAAATTAACTTATCAAGATAATTTAATCTGAATTTAAATTGATTCATCATTTTTTATTAAAATCTTTAACGATCGATATCAAATAGATTATTATCATCTTGTATTCTATTACTT
Organism: Cocos nucifera; assembly: GCA_006176705.1. Classification (NCBI taxonomy): domain Eukaryota; kingdom Viridiplantae; phylum Streptophyta; class Magnoliopsida; order Arecales; family Arecaceae; genus Cocos; species Cocos nucifera. The sequence goes on along the minus strand of QRFJ01003437.1, from coordinate 179,399 downwards.
TATCTTTGACAAAAAGAAAAAAATATCCTTGCATATAATCTAATCTGTATGAATATATTTTTGATATTATATCTTGAGATAAATTATAAGATTGATATATTTATGCTTTAAATTAATTGATACTACTTAAGAAGAGAAAGAGATATTTTCTGAAAAATTAAACAAGTCTCTTTATGATTTGCTTTGAATGATATATCCAAAAATAAATTTGAAAAATGCTCTTCTTAAATCTTTTGAAGTTGATATCATGCAAAATATTTTAAGAAAGTTTTCATTTTCTTTTAAAGCCAAATTTTTAATGAGAACTTTAGTTTTATTCATTTAGGATTAGATAGCTTATAATATATCTTATATTTTATTGATTTTTCTTTTAGCAAAAGAATAGTTGCTTTGTTTCAAATATGAATTTTCATGGTTATATTCTTGCTATTATAATATTTGAGATAAATTCTTGTGATATATATTTGAATGATTTTCTTTAATATCAAAGTGTAGAGAAGTATTTCCAAGACTATATTATTTAAATTTTTGAAATCTATAGTTCTTATTAATTAAAATTGAGAAGTACGTCTACATAGCATACTCTTGGATTTTAATGCATTATTATCACTGTAAACATCTTCTGAAGTAAATGAAAAATAAATTTTTCTTTTAAAAAAAATTAGTTTCTACATGAGTGAATGCTATGTTTAATTGAATTGAATGCATAATTTAATACTTAATTCACTCAATTAATACTTGTTCTCTTAAAATTTTATTTAATTTTAAAATAGCTTTGTTTGCAAAAGTAAAAGGGAGAAAATACCAAAGATAAAATGATTACTAACTTGGTATCAATCAAATTTAAAAATCTAAGCTTTAAAATTAAATTTATATTAATTAAGATTAATGTGGTATCAATTAATTATGCTTAACTTGAAAGAAAAAGGAGAAGAATAATTTTAATTGTTAAAATATATTCTGTAAGAATTATAAATTAAGAAAAGGAAGAAAATATCATGTGATCAATTTTCTAATATTCAGGAAGAGAGATATTGATTAAGTTAACTAATTTAAATTTGATTAATTATAAATATTAATAAATTTTAATATTGATTTTAAATTTTTAATCATTTATTTTAAATTTTTTTCATTTTGGAGCTTTGCTTTAATTGATTTTAGACTCTCAATCAGATACCTTATAGTTTTTTCTCTAATTATGCTTACATGTGGTTATTAAATTTGATTTACTTAATTTGAAGTAGTATCAAATAAATAAATTAATTTCTATTATCAAAAATTATTTATAAATTTAGATATTATTCATATGCTGATTTGCATGAACTTGATAATTTTGGAGTTAAATTAAATTTGAAACATATTGTTACTGCAAACAAATTAGTTTTGATACATACTTTAAATTTTGAAACTTATTTAAAAATCTAAATATTATACAAAACTTTTGATGTATATCTAAAAATTATTATAAAATTATTTTTGCTCTGATACTATCATTGACTTGCTCGATATATTTTTGATACATATCTTTTTTGAGCTTAATTAACTAATTTTTTTTATGAAAAGAAAAGATTGAATATTAAAGTGTATATTTAAAAATATGATTAAAAGATTATATTAATTTAAAAAGAGGAAAGTCTATAATATTTGAATTCAAGCTAATTTTTGAAAAAAAAGAAATATTCATTCAAAAGAGAAGATGATTTCTTTGATTTGACTTTATGAATTTAATATATCTCTCAATTTAATGTCTTGATGTTGATTTTGATGATTTTTTTTCTATTCTTTTTCAAGAGCTTTTTGATGTTTTCAAAAAGGGGGAGAGGAATATTGAGTATATGCTTAAAGAATTAATACTTAAGAAACTTAATGAATTCCATGCTTGAAATCTTAATATTTATTATTTTGAATTAAAATATTATTTTGATATGAGTATATAAATTATGTGAAATATTAGTTGGAGCTTTCATGAAGTGTGCATTTATGTTTATGTATATTATCACTTCATTACTTATACTAGCTAATTTATTGAAATATATTAAATTATATTTTTATGCATATATTCAAAGTTTTGCCATCATCAAAAAGGAAGAGATTGTTGACCCCATGATTGATTTTGATGATTGTCAAACTTTGAGTGTTCAAGTATTTAACCATGTATTTCAAGAATGGATGTAGATTTTTTTAGGTTTTTAATTTAAAATTATAATTTTATTAAGTTGAAGATTAAGAAAAAATGATAAGGGACAAAATCATAATTTTATAAAGTTGAAAAAAATCTATTTTAAAAATCTCAAGAACAAGCTTAGAAGATTTCTAATCTTTTGGATGCAGTCAGATAATTTTGGATGCATAAATTAGAAAAAAATCAAGTTGTAGCAAAAGAGTATACCCAAGGGATGATCCCTAAGTCATCCCCTTTCGAAATGGGCTGCTCGGCATACTTGGCACGCAAACTGAGCCAACCCAGTCTAAAACTGAGCTGGCCTAGTCTCAATGAAAGCAAAAGACAAAAAGTATAGAAAGCTAGTTTTTTAAGACCTAGGGGATTGAGCCGACCCAGCTATAAATTGAGCCGACCTAGTGATCGTAACAGCTAATTTTCTACAGCTTTTTCAAATGATCATTTCAGCACTCCAATAACTATTTCAAAACTTTCAGAGGCTAGAACTGATCCTTAAGCTATCATAAAGAGTATAAGAGGCTAAAGAAATATTTGGGATGAAAGATCAAGTGGATTGAAAGTAGAAATCATTAAAATAGTGAGGTTCATTGAATATCTAAAAAAAAGAGAGAAAAAAGGGGATCTTGTGCATCAAATTTATAGAGCTTCAAAGTGTGATCATCCACATTCGTTCAAGCTTCCTTTCAGCCTTCAAAGGAGAGAATATAAAGCTTCAAGAGCCATCTTTCAGTATCTCCATCAAACTTCAAAAAGAGTTTTTTTTTCTTTTTATTTTTATGCTGAATTTTATACTTGTATTTTTGTTTCTTTACAAATTTTTTTAGAGGAAAGAAACTTAGGGTGTAGGTTGGTCTAAGCCAAAAATTGGATAGTGTAAAGATTGTGGTTGGTGCTCCTAGGTTAAAACCAACCAGATTGATAGTAAACCTGAGAAAACTATCGATGTAGGGTTATGGTTGGTGAACCTGACAAAACTAACTGGATTTGTTTGTATCCCGAGTTAAAACAAATGCACTATAATCTTGGACTATAGTGGAATTCCCAAGGGGATAGCTTGGGCAATGGATGTAGGTGCAGGATTGCACCGAACCACTATAAAATCTTTGTGTATTTATTTTATGATTTTGCTTTCCTTGCTTTTCTTATTTTTTTTACATATTTGTATTAGTTAGTTGCTTTTAATTCTGCTGCTACATATTTCTCATTCATCATAAGCATTCAAGTTTCTCTTAATTAGAAGCACATATTTATTTTAGAGTATAATTTGGACAAAAATTTTATAAATCGTGTGCTAGCATGATTTTCTTGAACCTAATTGGATCTAATTTAAATCAATCAAATTGGATTTGTCTAATTGATCACATATAGACCCAAACTCTTATTTATGTGATCTAGTTAGGTTTATCTCTATATGGTAATAAGATATGTCGTGATCTCTATCATCGACATCATCAAAATATCTTTTGATAGACCAGAACTTTTTCGATTCACATAATTAGAATGATCAATCATCATGATCATTCTAATTGGTTCCAAAATCCATCAATGACATCTAGCAGTATAAGGTGGTAACCCATCAAAACTGAATGTGAACCTCTTGGTGCAACTACCTGTGTGATTAGGTTCTTCTATCATGAGCCCTGACAGGATTAGGGTTAAGGTGAACTCGTCAAACCCAATACCCCATCATATGATTGAATCATTCGATTTGAGTTCGATGTGAAATCCTAATAGAAAACTTTTTTCTATTACATCACACTGCCATGGACATAGGCTTAAGGACTCAGTCTCATGATCATCATAGAATTACTCCTTCTCTACCAAGGTTGATAGATCCCATCTCGGTGCTACCAGTCTCTACAATGAAAATTGTATAGCCAACATACACCTCAGAATTTTGAATGGCTAGGAGATCGAGTTATGGTGTGGTCAAACTATAATACACTCAGGGTGAACTATCGACGTACTTCATGTCTAAGAATAAGAAAGATAACTATAGCATCAAGCTCAGTCATTGAAGAGAAGATAGACTTTCTTATAATTGCTCGAGGTGGTCACGCTCAGTGCCCTCATTCTCTAACAAGTACCTATATTCTTGCTCTGGTGTCTCCACACCATAGACTCAAGACTCATCTATCCTAAGTAAGCGATCATACACCGATCTTCTAGATCGATCTCTATCCTCATGATGATCCTACAATTGGGAGTAGTCTATGAGTTAATTATGAGAAGACATATCTTAAATTTTTAATTTTTGAAAATATGCGTTTATCATACCCATTAACTCAAGAAATGTATCATAGATACTTTAAATAAATAATATGATAAAAATAATATTTTTTATTAATTTATAGTCAAAATTATAAAAATATTCTTAAATTTTATATTACAAGTGTCAGTCAATCTAGCTTCTAGGGTACATATCTAACAGATATTGCTTGCATTATACTCGATCACATATGGATATCTAAGAGAAAAAAAAGAAGAATACAAGACAAGAGTGCACACAATCAAGTATGTATGGATTAGACTAAGGTCTGCCTCCATAGGGCATGTAAACTTCACTATGAGAGAGAAAAAATAAACAATATAAGAGAAACTTACCACTCAACCCTTGTACAAGAGTCTCTCAACAAAAAATTTGAAAACCCTTATAAAAGCTCTCTAAAACCTTTTCAGAAGCCTCTCACTATCTTTAGGACATCACCAGCTCTTTGACACAATAAACAATTCATTAATCAGAGTTATATAGACTCTAAAAATCCAAAAATAGAGTTTTAGTAGGAAACTCAGTCCCAAACACATTCGAGATCTATTTCTAGCCATCCAATCATGATCGGCTCTCTTTTGGGCTATCGGATCATGCACATAGCCTCTTGATCAATCTTGGATTGCTTCTCAGTTGTTCGATTATGATCAAGAACTCTCCTAGCCATCGGATCATGCAAAACAACACCCCATACTCCCTAATCCAGCCAGATTGCCTTTCAGCCATTCGATAATGATTGGCTCGAACTAGATCTGTCAGATCATGATTGGTCCATGGAACATTATTATGGATTGTATGAAATGGCCTAGGAATTGGTAAGATGGTGTATATAGGGCTCTGTGAGCTAGCGGTCAATGGTGGACCGTGCTCCATCACCTAGGCTGAGCTCCCGCACAGCCTGCGCCTGCATGACTCATGCATGCCCCCATCGATGCTCGCACGGCTGGGCCAGCCTAGCACATGACTGGCCTAGCATCATCATGCACTGCCAGTCTATGCTACACCATCACCAGTCGGTGCCACTTGTGGGCCCCTCCAGTGGGCTCGTTAGCTGGCTGCCTTATCCCGACCTTTATTTATGTGTAATTTTTCTGTTTGAACTCCATTTGGCCTATTCTTGGGCTTGTTGGACTCCATTCCTCATCCTAGACCTCATTCTAGGCTTATTATAGATCTAATCTCAAGGTATTTTTCTCAATAATCTCCATCTTGACTTGATGTTTTGCCTCCACCTATCTCTGAGAGCTTGTGATCCGTCTTGCCCCTATGTCCTGGGGCATGCCTGCTATCTCATGGATAGGCAAATGTAGAAGTCCAGCCAAGCCACTCAATCCCACCTCCATCAATGGCTATGTCCACTCTGAGCAAAGTCCTGCTTGAGAAAGTCTCCTGTAGCAATAGAAACTTTACTCTACGATGTCGCCTCTCCTCCTTCCGAATCTCGCATCTCATACCCGATCCATCTCTACCTAGAGCTCCACCTCGCACTAAGCTTCCTCTGGCTCCAAAAGCTCGACCTCACACTAGGCTCCCTGCTAGATAGTAATGTCCTCTCATCTTCTTCTTTCCCTCTAGAATAATTCTATTACCGTGCATGGCCTTCAGGATTCCATCACCAGCTATCCATTTGTAGCCATTGAATTCAGTCTGCTCAGTGAGGTAAGATTCTGCCTGAAATTATATATCAAACCTCCCCCAATCTTTTTACTACACCATCATGTGCCCTCCAGCTGACTATCCCGATGCCTCTGATTGCATAGCTCGATCCATCCAGCAGATGAATTGTATCCTCAATGCTCTCTAGGGAGTCAATCTACTTCTCTTTGTAACAAACTTGATATGTGCATGCATAATCTAAAATTTGCTACTGGAAAGAAGTAAATATCTCATCAGATGTCATCAGAACATCATCCTCTGACTCGCTACTGGCCATTGCTATAGCAGCCCTCATTTGATCCCTGAGTTGTGGATAATCTTTGACACGATGTCCTAACTCATCGCATCGATAGCATCTGATCTTGTTAGGATCCCTAATCTTGGACTTGGATTGTCCTTGTTGCGATCCTTTACTACTTCATCTGTTGCCACCTGCTCCTCTAGAAACTGCCAAAGCTGAGCTGCCACCATCTAAGTTTGAAGCTGGGTTCTTCCTCCTGAGAATCTCATTCTGGAGAATCGCTGCAGTAACCTCATCCATCTTGGTGGTGCTCTTCTTTACTAGAAAAGCAGTCATCAAGGGCTCATATAAAGAAAAAAGTGATGCAAGCAAGACCAATGCCCTGATCTTCTCCTCAACCTTCTCATCTACACTAAGAAGAACAGTGGGAATCTTTTAAAAGTGGCTGAGATATTCTTGCATGCTCTATCCCTCAATCATCCATAGTTGATAGAACTACCTCCAAAAAAAGAGAGCAAGAACTTCATCATGTATAACTCTCCTCACATCAACCACAACACCATCGAAAAAGTTTCGTCAAGTACATGGATCACCCCTCATTCGTTAGGTACATGTGGATAGTACTCATTGTCTACATCTGTAGCCGCTCCCAGGTCCTTTTCTCTATGGTGTCCGACTTTCTTTTTGAAAACCTTATGTCGCTCTCTCTCTTTCCCCTTCTTTCTCTTTTCAAGGTTGCAATGTAGATATACACGTGATTGTCAAAATTAAAAGTGTGGAGCTGTACCAAATCATTAGTCTATTATATCCATATTTGATGGAGTGAGTCATTTTGTGGTTCATTAGAGTGGACTATGGATATGATAGAATTCACATATGTTACCACAGTACATGACACTATATATATAATAAGCATTAGTCTTTGTTTAGTTTATTAAAACTTCATAGTTGTATGTTCTTTGAATCTTGTCCAATAAAGTATGCATGATGGTTTGGTATACCACGCAGTACCAACCTATACGGGGTGTACTATACCAATACTGAACTAGTAGACTATTTCATATTGTATGGACACTCAGTATACTGTCTCATACCATGCTGAATTGTATACCAGCACTGTAATAAGAGGGTATTGGTACATGATCCATAACTGAGATGGTGAACCTATGCACCAATATAATTTGTCCAACTTTCTTTAATTGAATTGATATACATGGAATGTATGCATGCATGATTTAGTACTAGAGGATTGCTTAATTTCCTTTGATTTTCTTTTTAAAAAAAAAGTAGATTGTTTAATAAAAGGTTATAGCATCATGCTTGACAAAGATGTCCTAGGTTAGGTCCAATTTATGTTGGATCTTTTGTCTCAGTATGTCTCTCTAGTTCTTGTAATATAATGAATCTTTCTTCTATTATTGTAATAAAAAATTTACTACTTTAAATGCTCAACTTAACACTCGGTTGATGTAATCTTGCTCTTTTTGCCGATGGTCATGACTATTTTTCTTAAAAAAAAATTTAGGCTATGGTGGCTCATGGAGACCTTGGAGCTGAGCTTCCAGTTGAAGAAGTTCCCATGCTGTAGGTCAATTATTAGCTCTGAATGCTTAATTGATTTCATGTCTCTTTATTTGCTATGATTAGTTGATTCTTTCACCATATATTTTTTCACTTGATCAACTGCTCATTTTTTCTTAGTGTATGGAGTTTGGATATGTGAAGCTTACTTTTGTTCTCAAGAGTTCAACTAGAATCACTTATTAGTTTAATAGTGCTCTCTTCATTTGTATCCTTAATGATGGAGTTCTAACTTTTTGTGTTATTGATATGGAGATAGGTTAAGCATTGGGAAGGTTGCCTTGGGTGAGACTTAATGCCTCGGGTTTTTTTTTCCAATCAGCTTGTTGTAATACTTTCAATTTAGAATTCTCTTGATTTTCTACTCTGTTGTCATAGATTTCTCTATGGTAACTATTTCTAAAACCCAATGCCCAATTTTTTTTCCAATCAAGAGTTCAACTAATTCGATTTTTCTATCAGTCAAATTGATTCATCAGATATGTTTTACGAGACTTAATGCCTCAGTTTTTTTTTTACAATCAGCTTGTTGTATTACTTTCAATTTAGAATTCTCTTGATTTTCTACTCTATTGTCTTAGATTTCTCTATGGTAACTATTTCTAAAAGCCAATGCTCAGAATCCTAGATGTGACATTTTGACAACAAAACATGACCATGGCAAGCAATATAACTATCAGCTTGCAGCATCTCTTATCCATTGCCATCCTACTTTCCTAGGTGACACATCCCTAAGTATAATTATGCTATTTTAAGGTTGTAAAAATCTGATACCACCTATGATGTAGCTTTGCTTTCAGACTTGTTGAAGTTGCCAGTATTTTTTTCGGTTAACAATGAATATTCTTAAGTATTTTGGAGTCCTTATAGCTTGTTTGATCATAGGGATGCCCTTAAGGATGGAAGGTTTCTGATATTCCATAGCAAGGATTGCTATCTCATTACGAACCCTTATAGGTACTATGCTGGTATAGTGTTGATGCTTGGTATAGGGTTGGTTTGGCATATCAAGATTTGTATGCTTCCCCTATGAGCCTTCATTCTGTGTTGGTATAGTGTGGTATGCCTAGTACAGATGATATGTATCGATATACGAACCATGCTCCAAGGGAAGGATAATAAGAATATATTTATGGTTAAAGCTGTTCCTTTTCTGAATCCAATATGGCATAGATTCCTCGATCAAAAGGTTTTAGGGTCATGCACTTTGCCTTTTCTATTTAGTGAGTTGGAAAAATTAACACCTGGTCTATGCTATGATTTTAAGATAAAATAAACTACTTATTAAATAGGAGGAGATCATTAAAATTATTATGAATTATTTCAGGACCTGTGGAAATCCTTATACCTTCTATCAACTCTGAGGAAGCATGTTGGAGATGATAATAAGAAAGATAAAGATCAAATGATAAGAAGAGATGATGGTAGAGTGAGAAAGTGACAAAGCTAGGATTTCAGGGAGAAAAGGGATTCAATTCATTCTTTTCTTTTTTTTTGTAATCTACATATACAAATATATATATATATATAAATAGCATGACTCAGCCCTAAAAAATTTTCTTCGGCTAACCCATGCATGAAAACACTCACCCAAGCCCATGCAAACCCATGTCTTGCATGCTCTCATTCCCTGGACTAAAAATCTAGTTCAATACATGAATTAGCCACCTTAAGACCTTTCGTACCAGGTCTTAAGATTTCTTGGATTAGATCCAATCCAAGATCAAATAGAAAATCCATCCAAATTTGTTTGCCACCATCGAGCTGGCTCGATAAGAAGTCAAGCTGGCTTGACTGCATCTCTTCGAACCATGTCTTCTGTCTTCCTGAGACAATCAGCTCAAATATGGGTTGATCTGGCTCAATCTGAGATCGAGCCAGCTTGGCTACATATCCGAGCCAGCTCGATTATGTACCAATCTCTTTATCTTAGTTGATACATCTCTGGCCAATCCTAGCCTTCAGAAGCTACCACCTTGACTTCTTTACGGTCTCTCAAGACTTGGAAGCACCACACTTGCCCTATCAATCTCCACCTTGATGATCCAAGGCTTTAGGCAAGTCTATCCTGTCCATCAAACACATCGATTTCATACATTTATGAAAGCTATCTCGAGAAAGAACTTTGTTAGTGCATCCACTGGATTCTCCTTGCTGTGGACTTTCACCAGCTTTACTTCATCTTCTTCCACAAGCATTCTGATTCGATGGTACCTGATGTTGATATGTTTCATCCTTGCATGGTTGACAGAGTTTTGAGCAAGTAACAGTGCACTCTGGCTGTCACGGTGCACCTTAATAGCCTTCTGCATGAGATCCATCTCCAACGCCAATCCTTTCAATCGTAGAGCCTCCTTTGCTGCCTCCATAACACCTATGTATTCTGCCTCAGTTATAGATAAGGACGTGATGGGTTGCAAACATGATCTCTACGAGACTGGACCTCCAAATAGGCTAAACATAAAATCTATCATTGACCGTCGAGTATCCATGTCTCCACCAAAATCTATATCCATAAACCTATTTATCTACCCCCAAGCTTTCTTAGATACGTCAGAGAGTTCCTCAACTCTATCTTGCTATCCATAGCAGATGCCAACTCCAATAGTACCCGCCAAGTACCTGAAGATCTACTTCAGTGCTCGCCAGTGCTCCTTACCAAGCTGTGCCATGAAACTACTAACCTAGCTCATTGCGTCGATGATATCTAGTCTACAACATGCCATGGCATACATTAAGCTTCCTACACCAGAGGCATGCGGTGTTCTCTCCATCTCTTGAGCCTCCACCTCAGTCTGTGGTGACATCATCTTTGAGAGTCTGAAGTATTCGGCAAGTGGCAGCTCAGCCGATTTTACTTTCTTTATCCTAAACCTCTCCAAGATCTTTCTGGTGTAGCCTCCCTGAGATAAATGCAGTATCCTCTTAGCTTGATCTATGAAGATTTTCATGCCTAAGATCTTTCTTGCAGGCTCCAAATCCATCTCAAACTCTCGAGATAAGGCTGCCTTTAGTTCCTGCACAACCATCCTATTATTGCATGCTATAAGCATGTTATCTACATACAAGAGTAGAAACACCTTAGACTCATCCTCTAAAGATTTAACATATAGACAAGAGTCATACTCACACCTGAAAAGTCCAATGCTCCTCACATATGAGTCAAATTGCTTGTACCATTGCCTTGGTGATTGCATCAGCCCATATAATGATTTTTGTAGCAAACAGACCTTTTCTTCTACTCTTGGCTCTTGGAACCCTAGTGGCTACTCCATATAAATGCTCTTCTTCAAATTCCCATGAAAGAATGCCGTCTTGACATCCATCTGCTCTAGTCCCAAGTCCTGAGCTGCCATAATGCTCAACAACATTCTGATGGAAGTATGCCCGATGATAGGAGAAAATACTTCACTAAAATTGATGCCTTTCTTTTAGGAGTATCCCTTGGCCACTAATCATGCCTTATACCTGACACCTTCCTACTCTGAAGGCTCCTCTTTGCATTGGTAAACCCACTTACAACCAATGGATTTCTTTCCTCATGGCAATTACACTAAACACCACATCACATTTTTGTTGAGAGCCTGTATCTCCTCGGACATTGCTTGGACTATCTCTCTCTATCCTGGCTATCCATAGCCTCCTCATAGGTGTATGGATCTTTATTTGCTATCACTAGGGTATATGACAATGTATCTTCAAAGCCGTATTGTTTCGATTGCCTGATGTTCCTTTTGGGCTTGTGCAGTACAATCCTAATATCTATCCTAGGTCCAGCTTGCTCTTGCTAGGCCTCCTGGCTTCCATTACCTATCTGAGCTCTCTTCACTTGTGGGGACACCTCCGGTGAGTGCTCCACATGAATACCAAGTCCTCCTGATTCACCTATAAGTGGCAAAATAGAGTAAGATGTTAACTATCCAGCATTGCTCTACTGGACATTCTGCTGCATCTGCTGCTCCTTCATGCCATCTCACCTTTGAAGAACTGAATTTTCATTGAATGTGACATCCATACTAATGACAACCTTCTTCTCTAAGGGATCCCATAGCTAGTATCCCTTAAGTCCTCATGAATATCCAAAGAATACCATCTTCCATGATCTAGCATCCAACTTGCTACGCTCACTAGCACCGATGCGTACAAAAGTCGTGCACCCAAAAACCCTTAGATGGCTCAGCTCAATCTTCCTTCTAGACCATCTCTCCTCTAGAATACCACCATCTAACTTTTTATGAGGTGATCAATTCACCAGATAATAGGCTAGATCCACTATATCAATCCAGAATGCCTTTGGAAGCCCTGCTTGCAGCCTCATGCACCATGCCTTTTTCAAAAAGGTTCTATTAATCCTTTTAGCCACCCCATTTTGTTGAGAAGTTTTTTTTATCGAGAAGTGCCTTTTGATACCACACTCCTCACAAAAGCCTTGGAACTCTTTGCTAGTATATTCTCCATCATTGTCTGACCATAGATACTTCAAGTTCTGACCTGTCTCCTTCTCCACCTTAGCTTTTTACACCTTGAACCTAGTGAAAACTTCTGATTTCTCCTTCGCGAAGTAGATCCATACCTTTTTTGAGAAATCATATATAAAGATTAAGAAGTATCTCGCTTCATTTCTGGCAAAAAATGGAGCTGGCCCCCACACATCAGTATGAATCAATTCTAGTGGTGCTGCACTATGGGCTGAACTGACGGCAAACTATACTCTCCTTTGTTTACCTATCTAGCATGGCTCACATACCTCTATAACACCTCCATCCAGATCTAAAATCAGACCATATTTTCTTAACTCCTTTATCCCATGGTCACCCATGTGGCCTACGTGGTAGTGCCACAATCAATAAGCCTCCTGCTGATCCTGTGCTACTGCCGCTGCATCAGATTCTCCGATCATCACAGATCCAACCAACCTGTAAAAGTTGTTCTCCATCTTCCTATCCCTTATCACCACCATAGTACCTTTGGAGATATTAAGAACTCCACTCCTAGCATGACTGCTGAAGCTGCAGTCGCTCTGCTCTAGATAGCTCAATGGCACGAGATTTTTCTTCAAATCTGGGACGTGCTTCACATTTGTGAGAGTCCGCACTATCCCATTAAGCATCCTCACCTATATGCTTTCAATACCAGTTACTCTACATGGACGATCATCTCCAAGTATCACACTCCCCTCATCAATCTTGGTGTATGAGACAAACTAAGATCGATTTGGGGTGTAGCGATGCAAATAGGCTGAATCCAGGGTCCGTACATCTATGTATCTTCTGTGACCATCTAATACAACCAAGAGGCCATCCTTCACCTCACTATTAGTCACTATACTCTGATAAGTGTTAAACATATACTAATAAAAGTATTAATTTATAAAATAAATTAATCTATTTTTTTAAAAATTGATACTTTTATTAATCTTATGTAGGAAAGAAGGCCACCAATATGAAGATCTTATTTTTCTAATTCAGATGAAATAAATTTCAGACAAAACAGACTTCAAACGAGCCCAAAATTGAATTTCAAAAAAAAAAAATCGGTCCAATTCAAATCGGTTCAGAAAATCGGCTCAGCAGACCATCCGGCTCGACCACATCAGCAGACCGACCTGCTGATGTAGCGCTGATGGTAGGCTGACGACAGCATTTTTCGCGGTGCACGATGGACCACTCTGAAGGGCATTTCAGGAATTTCACATGTAAGAAGCACGCTCTGATTGGCTGAAGAACGTGGTGGTCCACGCAACACCAAGCTCGCGCATGGTCTATGGAGGGCAATTTGGGAATTTTGTCTGATCCAACTGGGGCTTTCACTGAAACTTGATCGGATGGTCGAAATGAAGGCGCTGATGGAACGGCATCCACAGCTCCCGATCGAGATCCAACGACTGAGATTCATCCCGAATGTTAAACTAATAGATCAAGAAGGCCTTCTTTCTACGCATGATCAGATGGCCTAGATTCGATCCAACGGTTGATCCAATGGCTGGCATTGAAATTCGACTTGATCTGGGTTATTTTAAGGGGTTTTTGAGTGATTTTTGGACCGTTTGATCAACATCTAACGGCCAGAATTATCCTAGATCCTTAATTTGAGTTGTTTTGGGAGTCTTAAACCTAATTTTGATAGGATTTTGGGAGGAAAATCAAACTCTTTAGCCTATAAAAACCTGTTTGTTGTCGTAGAAAAAAAAAAAGAGAGTCAGAGAGATAAAGAGAGAAAGGGAGAAAGAGAGAGAATAGAAAGAGAGAAAAGAAGAGAAAAAGAGAGGAGAGAGGTAGAAAGAGAAGAGAGATTTATGAAGAAATAAAAAAGATTTTTGATTTTTTTTCGATTTCTTTCAATGATCAAGACATCGATTCAAGGAGCCTCTTCTTCTTCGCCAAGTTCTCCACATCAAGAGCAGCAGATAATCAATTTCAAGCAATCAAACAGTCTAATTTCTCTATGCTTTTTATTTTATTTGCTATTTTTGAACTTGTTATCATGAACTAAATTTTTCTTTTACTAAGGCTAAGGTGTAGCCACTCTTTTGATGCAATATTCAGTATGATTTATTTTTAATTTTAAATTTTATTCATGAGGAGTATATAAATCTGATCTTAATGCTTTTAGATTACTGGCCATCTTCTAATTGATCTGATGAACATAGATGTTACGGACCAAGTACATCTATGTTATTGCTTCTTGATTATATACCTTGTATTATGAATCAAATTAGAATTCATATGCATGTGGAAATTTTAGTGCGCTTTGGACGCAGCGTATTTTAATTAGAGGGTTTCACAAAACTTAATGCATTAATATTTATTTAAATTACACCTAGACCAAAGGGTAATTAATAAATATTAATAGTTTTGCTATGCCTGGACCAAAGGGTAGTGAATAAATTAGGAGACTCCACCGTCACATGAAATAAAATTAATCTAAAAACCTGAATATTGTATTGACTGAGTTGGTGAACCGATTGCCTTAGTAATCCATTGCTCTTAAGTTTAAAATCCTAATAATTTACACTCTCTCTATTTAATTAAAAATTTTTAATTATTTTTTTATTTTTTCTTTAATTTCTTATTCTCATAAATCGATCTTCTAAATAAAGCATAGGAAAGAGCTTTTCAGTACTTATTTTCCAATCCTCTAGGGATGATACTCTACTCATTCACTTTATTACTTGATCGACTGGTGCACTTGCCATAGCTATAAATTAGCACGCATCAAGTTTTTGGTGCCATTGTCGGGGATTGTGTCTAAAATAATATTAAAATTTTGATCCTAGCTTTACTTTAGAAATTTATTTTTAATTTTTATTATTTAAAAAAAAAATTTTGTTCAGTGCATGACACGTACTGGACATAGTAACTTACTACCTTTAGATCCAGAAATTGAAAGGACCATTAGAAGACTACAACAAGAGAGAAACATGGCAGCTGAAGATCCTAACGACATCAATCTAGGATTGGATATGGCGACTGAAGGACAGCATGAAGCTATTCGACCAGTACATCATCCATTAAATGATTACATCACACCATCTATAGCCGATGCAGCTTCGAGCATCAGGAGACCGCCTGTACGAGCAAACAACTTCGAAATAAAATCGACGATGATCCAGATGATTCAATCAACTATCCAATTCAGTGGACACGTGCATGATGATCCGAATGCCCATATTTCTAATTTTCTTGAACTTTGTGATACTTTTAAAATTAATGGGGTGTCGGATGATGCTATTAGATTAAGGTTATTTCCTTTCTCTTTATGGGATAAAGCTAAGAGTTGGCTTCATTCTCTTCCTGCAGGTTCTATCACAACTTGGGATGTCCTAGCCCAAAAATTCTTAGCCAAGTACTTTCCACCTTCCAAGACTGCCAAGATGCGCAACGATATCACTTTCTTTATGCAGATGGACATGGAGACACTATATGAGGCTTGGGAGCATTTCAAGGAACTGCTGAGGAGATGTCCACATCATCAACTACCCGTATGGCTTCAGGTACAAACTTTCTATAATGGTTTATCTCCTACTAATCATTCTATGATTGATGCAGCAGCAGGAGGAACCATTAATCAAAAAATGGAGGAAGAAGCCTTTCGATCTGATCGATGAGATGGCATCAAATAGCTATCAATGGCAGACAGAATGCATGATGCCAAAAAGACTAGCAGCTGTGCAGGGAGTAGATTGCGTGCCAACCTTACTAGCTGAAATTGCAGCCCTTAGAGCCGAAGTCAACAACTTAAAGGGAACAGCTATGCATGTTCAGAGCATTCACTTGTGACCTGTGTGGAGGAGGACACGATACGAGCAATTGCCAGATAGGTAATCCTTTTGCTAAAACAACTGATACAGCTAATTATGTTGGTAATTTTTTCAGACCACAACAAAATAATCCCTACTCCAACACATACAATCAAGGGTGGAGGCAGCACCCAAATTTCTCATGGAGCAATCAAAATGCAGCACAACAGCCACCCCCGGGGATTCCAAGTACCTGAAAAGAAGTCCAACATGGAAGAGCTGATGGTCAAATTTATGCAAAACCAAGAAGCAACTATAAAAAATTTGGAAGCCAAACTTAGGCAGGACCAAAGCAGCAGCAATTCGAAACTTGGAGATGCAAATAGGTCAAATGGCTAAGATAATCTTCGAGAGACCTCAGGGATCCTTGCCCAGCAACACGGAGACCAATCCAAGGGAGCAAGTCAATGCTATCACCCTAAGAAGTGGTACAAAGCTGGAGGAGCCACATCAGAAGAAAGAGACTGAAGAGCCAACTACAAATAAGGAACCATCAACTAAAATTCGTCAGTCACCAAAACAACCAGCAGATGGATGGTCTCCAGGTATACGATTTGTCGATCCAAATGTGAAGCCCTACGTGCCGCCACTACCATTCCCAGAGAGACAAATACAGCATCCAGATAAGAAATTTTCTAATTTTTTTCAAAATTTTAAAGAATTTACATATTAATATTCCTTTTGTAGATGCTATTACTCAAATGCCCAGGTATGCCAAGTTTCTCAAAGAAATCCTAACAAATAAGAAAAAGCTGAAGGAGCATGAGAGAATAAATTTGAATGAAGAATGCTCAGCAATACTTCAAAATAAATTACCACAGAAGCTAAAAGATCCAGGGAGTTTTACTATCCCCTGCATTATTGGTGATTGTAGTTTTGATAAAGTTTTATGTGATTTAGGAGCAAGCATTAATCTCATGCCTTTTTCTATTTTCAGGAAGCTGGGTCTAGGAGAACCAAAGCCTACCACTATTACTCTTCAATTAGCCGACAGATCCATTAAATATCCAAGAGGTATAGTGGAGGATGTCTTGGTAAAGGTAAACAAGTTTATTTTCCCTGTTGATTTTATTGTTCTTGATATGAAAGAAGATTATGATGTACCCCTTATTTTAGGGAGACCCTTTTTAGCTACTGGAGGAGCTTTAATAGATGTTCAACAGAGAAAATTAATTCTTAGAGTCCAAGACGAACAAGTTACTTTTAATATTTTCAAAGATACTAAACATACTGATGATAATCAAACTTATTTTCTAATTGATATTATTGACAATTCAGTATATAAGAATTTTAGAAAATAGTCGACTTATAAAACCTAGCAATGTCAATTTGAAAGAGACCTCGATCAAACATTAAAGTATTTCCAATCTGAAGTTAGGCACCAGGATTGATCTAACTTTAGACTCAAAGAAGTCAAGCTGAAGACTATTAACATCAGAACTACTGATAGGTGATTTTTTTCTTAGTTTGATCATGTTTTCTTTTCTCTTTATTTTCAGTATTTGTGGTTGCTCTTTTACTGCTCTGTTATATTTTCTTTTGTAGAGAAAATCAAGGAGAGCTCAAGCACAAATTCAAAGCTTCAAGAATCAAACTGAACAAATTCAGGTGTTTCCTTCTATCCTGTTATTGATCCCTTATTTTCTTTCTCCTTTAAGACATGTAGTCATAGGTAAAAAAGAAAAACATATGACAAATAAATCTTGATAGATATATGGACAAGAGATAAAAGTGAATTATGCTATAATGTAATGAGTTAACAGAAGCTATTGTGCGTCATCTTTTATAACCTACTTTAGGTCATTAAAAGACTATTAGCACTTCTAATGCACATGACCCTAAAAGGCAGTAGTATTGTTATAAGGCCAACTGAGGATTTAATATTCACTAAAAAATTGATAATAATATACATTCTATCAAAAAAACTTAAATTTAAGGAAAGAGTCCTACCTAAAATAAAGCAAAAAGATAGAGATATGTGATTGCCCAAACCTAGTAACTGCGTCTCTGCACCCTAGGTGTATGGCCATTCACATAAATCATGAGGAAGTTATGTGATGCTCAGCACAGTAAAAAAAAATGCGGACATGTGAATCTACCTTCATTCCATGGTATAAAATTAATAGTAGTAGAAATTGGACCAAAATAGGATAAGAGGGATATTTTGTTTCTTTTAATACAAAATCTAAGTAGCCTCACGAACACAATTCTATAGATCTTATGTTACTTCTAAGAATTTTTATGATTGACTAAAAATATTACTTCTGGAAGGTCAATTGCTAATAAGCAGTATTTCAAATTTTTTGCACCTTTATCCTAGATTTTCTCTTTTAATAGATAATCTTTATTGGAAACATGGTATAAATAAACTTGAAGACTAGCAATGACTAAGTTGGAGGTGTGATAGTGTAAAAATATCTAATTAAAAGTATTACTTATAAATAAATTATCTATTTTTAAAATTGATACTATTATATTCTTATGTTGTCAAATTAGGCACTAATATGAGGATCTCTATTTTTCGGTTCGATAAATAAATTCAAGCAAAAACAACTTCAACGAGCCCAATTAATCTTCAAAAAAAAAATACGGTTCCGTTCAAACGCGATTCAGAACACTGCTCAGCAGACCACCCGGCTCGACCGCATCATAGATCGACCCGTTGATTAGCATGACACGCATTTTTCATGTGCGACTGGACCGACTGAGTGGCATTTTGAGAATTTTACATGAAGAGCTGCTCCGATTGCTAGAATGCAGTGAGTTCCATGCAACACTGAGCTCGCGTATGATCTACAAGGTAATTTAGATTCTTGTCTCATCGCGGGTGCCTTTCATTGAATTTGATCGGACGGTACATGCTGCATTGAACACATCCGGCATCTCTCCGATCGGATTCCAATGCTGTAATTCATCCCGATGTTAAACTAAGATCGAAGGCCTTCTTTGTGCACAATCGGAATGCCCAGAGTCAAATTACGCTGGTCAATACTGGCTGAATCCGATTGATCTGAGATGTTTTAATGGGTTTTTAATAATTTTTGGACCGTTGATCAACATCTAACAGTCACAAAATATTCTAGATCCTACTTTGAGTTGTTTGAGAGTTTTAAACCTAATTCTAAAGATTTTGGAAAAAATTGATCTCTAGCTTATAAACCTGGTGCCACATAAAACAGGGAGAGTGAAAAGGAAGAGAAAGGAGAGAGTCAGCGAGAGGAAAGAAAAAAAAGAGGAAAGGGGAGAGAGTAGAAAAGAGGACGAAGATTTTGAGAAATGGGGTTTAATTTTTTTCTTTTCTTCTTTCGACAATCAGAATATGATCAAGAGCTCTTCTTCTCAAAGTTCCCATACAAGAGCAACGCGAATATCAATTTTAGCAATCAAACAGCTAATTTCTTGCTTTTTATTTTATTTGCTGTTTTAACTTGTTATATGAACTTAATTTCTTTTTTACTGGTCTAAGCGTTAGCACACTTTTTGTGCATATTCAAGGCATTATTTTTAATCTTAAATTATTCATGGGGTATCAAATCTGTCTTAATGCTTTTAGATTACTGACCATCTTCTAATTGATTCACGATTAGATGTTACGGACCAGTACACTATGTTTATGCTTTTTGTTTTTTAATTTAATACCTTTGTATTATATCAATAGAAATCATGCATGCGGAATTTAGTGCGCTTTGACATGCGTTTTATTAGAGTTCACAAAACTAATGCCATTAATATTATTAACTTACCACCTAGCCAAAGGATAATAATAAATCATGATAGTTTTGCTATGCCTGATCAAAGATAGTGAAAATGAGCATCCCACCGTCACATGAAATAAAATTAATCAATATCCTGAATATTGATTGACTGGTTGGTAAACAAATTCTTAGTACACATGCTTGATTTAAAATCCCTATACTTACACTCTTCTCTATTTTCTTAAAATTTTTAATTATTTTTTTATTTTCTTTACTTCTATTTCTCAATAAATCGTCTTCAAAATAAAACATAGGAAGAGCTTTTCAGTACTTCTTTTCCAATCTAGGATGTATATCTACTCATCACTTTACTTGATCGACTGTCACTCCATAGCTATATATTAGCACGTCAACTCATCGCATTAATCACTCTTTTCCCCCTTCTTGTCTTTCATTACGGGCAATCACACTGAAGTGCCCGATCTACGTTGCATTGTTTCATCCACTTCCTTCCTGTTCTTCGTCTCTCTGAAACGTTGTCGTCCCATTGACTGCCTCTTCCTTTATCTTCAGTCTCTCTCCCATGGCCAAGCCCTTCTAGAACACCTTCCTGGTAACTTTTTTGCTGTCGTAGTTCGCATATCCGATCGTCTCATACTCTAGGGCTTTTGCCCTAGAGAGCAGCATCATTCACCAATGGATCATAGGATAGATGGAACGAGCATAACAAAGCAATGATTTTATCTTGCTTCCTCCATCTTCCACTCCAATATTCCAGCAATTTGTTGCACACCTATCGAATTTTCTAATGAATGTCCACAACAGCTCCACCTCCTACATCCCAGGCCTGTTACAGTCTCTTCTTAACACTCACTTGTTGGCTTATTCTACCCATATGCATGGATTTGCAACTTTGACACAAGCCTTTTAGGTACCTCTCCTCTAAAATGAATAGAGTTCGTATCTACAAACATCCTTTAATCACAAAGGCAGGCCTTCTTTTTCAGAGACTTCCACTGCGATCTGACATCCCTTCAAGCTTCTCTTTCAATGCTCATTCAAATTCAGCTGAACTAGAGATCTCCACTATGAACTTTCACTGAAAAAGTTTTCTTACTCTATCGAACTTCTCAAATATCACCTTTAGTTGCTTCCCATTAGCCGATCCAAGCAAAAAAATGCACAATAGATCCAAGATTTGAAAATTACTTGCTAGGACCTTTTGTATCACAGCACTAATAGATCAACTTTCAGCTTATCTTCTCCCCTTCTACACAACCTGGTGCTGATTACCACGTTTGTTATGAATTATCCAGGACCTATGGAAACCCTTGTTACCTGTTTACCTACCAATTCTGAGAGAATAGCATGTTAGAATGTAGCAGAAAGATAAAGATCAGATGATATAAAGATGAGATTAGTGGCTAGAGTGAGAAAGATGAGAAACAGCTAGGTATTAAGTGGAGAAAGGGTATTCAATTTCCATTCTTTTTTTCTTTATTTTGGTATAATCTACTATACAGTATTATTTATTAAACCACCCGATCAACATGACTTCAGTCCTAAAAAATTTTTTTGGCTAATCCATACATGAAAACACTCTATCTAACCATGTGCAAACCCCATTGTGCCTGTGCCATCACTCATCCTTGGACTAGAGAGTCTGAGTGCCTAATACATGAGATTAAGCCATCTTCAACACCTCTTCATACTAGGCCTTAAGACCTCTTGATGACCATCTAAGACTAAATAGAATCCAATCAGACTTTATTTTCGCTACCATCGAGCTAGCATCAATCAGAAGTCGAGCCAGCTCGAACTATCTCTCCGAACCCATTTTCTATTCTAGCCTAAGACTAAGGTCAGCGGATATGGGCGGCCAGCTCGATTTTGATAGCTGCGTAATCAAGCCCAAACCTGACTGTTTGTCCCAGCCTCTTTATCTTAGCTTATATCTCTAGCAATCCTAGCTCTCAGACTTCCACACCTGCCCCTTCAAGATTCTCCCAAGACTTAGGAGCACCACACCTTCCCTTTCAGAAGATAGATCGAGCCGGCTCGTGTGCATATCTAGCCAGTCCAACTGTGTGCTAGCTCTCTCACTTATCTACTACCCACTCTCCAGCCAATCTAGCCTTAGGTGCATACCTTCCTCCTTCCGGTTCCCAACTGGCAATTACCATACTTGCCCTTCACAGAAAGATCGTAGCATGCATGTGAGAAGCATATCCGGGCAACAATAGCTGGAAAGCCATGATCATCATCCATCAACAGGCCATGGTTTCTAACCTGCATTGCCGTCCAAGAATGTATTCATCATGCTATCTGGTGAAACTACCTCAGAAGCAGTTCTTATTGTGGTGTTGGTATGTGGTGATGGCAGGGAACACTATTCAACTTCATCTTGGAGTTTTCTGGTTTTGTATAGTAAAAAACCTTCTTACAAAAGTCTGGAATTTAACTATGGTAGTTTACACTACTAAAATTCTGGCTGTCTTTGTTTAGTAACATCATGTGAAATATCATTTTTAGTTTGTTATGCGAGGCTAAGTCTAATCTGAGAAATGATCTACATGTCAGAGCTTAAGAATTGCATTTTTGATTTCTATTAGCCAACATTTTAATCTTTTGATTGTGTGGCTTACTCCATTTTCTTTTTTCAGTAATCAGTCTATATTTTTTATTTTAAGGTTTCCACTGAAAGCTGTTAAGGTGATGCGCATTATGGCATTGAGGACTGAATCAAGTTTATCTAGCAGCATTAGTCATTCAATTCTTTCTATTGCTATCTAGGTATTCACATTTTTGTCATTCAAAATTTTAAACAAAAATGTGGAATTGGAAGCATTAATTAATGTGTGTAGGAAAGCAATGACTGCGTGACGCGATTAGATGGGGTAGTGCATTTTTCTACACTGGCTGTGGTGTACAAAGAATTTCTCTTGCACTACAAAGGGTTTTAGTGTGCTCAATGATCAATTGCAATTAATGCAATGGGCCGGGATTAGGCTATAAAGGATTTTAATTGACTCAATGATCAAATTTTATCACATCAACTAATGTGTCATACTATGGATTTGGTATAGCATTTTTCTGAATCTAGAGAAGTCTAGCTAAGATTGCCACCACCATCAACTTCGCAATCAAACACCATCTAAATAATTACTATACAAGTTTTATATTTTGAGTTTAAAAAATAATTTTGTTTTCAACAAAATAAAAAATCAAAAATCAAAACCTAAACTTGTGCCAAATGCAGTCTAATTAAGTTGGCACATCTCGGATGCTTTATGTTGAAAATAGTATCCCAAAGCCAATCGTTAGCCTATTGATAGTTGAGCTAAATATTTATATTTGTATATAAATTATAAATAAATAAAATTTATTTTGGCATTTTTTTATCATAAATTTCTTCATCTTCTAATGAACTCCTGTGTTGTGGTGAAGTCCTTAGGACTATTTAGAATTGGCAAAGGAGAATTTGTTCTTTTTTTCTTAAACATGTTTGCGACCAAATGATATGTTGTTATCAAGGATGACAATGTTTATCAAATATAGATCATTGTGTGCTATATAGGTTGGTTGTCTTCTTAACCAAAGAGTGTGGAGACACTGGTATGGCTTATAAGTGAGATGTAAGGGTACATCTATACTGAACGTGATCGATTTTGGAGCTTTTCTACTGTCAAGATTTGCTCCGATGGAATATGGGTATAAGTGTCTCTCCAACCTAAGATTACCATAATGACTTTCAAGCAACTCACTATGCTTGGTGTCAGACTACCTAAATTTTTAATTCAGTGATGGAAGGTTTCTAGGCACAATCAAGTATTTGAGGAGTCGGTGCGTGTTTCAAGATGGGATTGACTACTCCTGCTCTCAGGAGCTATGTTCAATTATATTTTAATTTAGCAAATTCTTGGCTAGGATATTCCTAGTGAGGGGTCACAGGAGTGATTGCTTTGAGACATGATTTTGATGTACTTTTTAGGATTGACAGTTAAACTTGGAGTCATCCTATACACAAAGGTCAAAGGGATAAGTTATGCGGTAATCATATTTATGTAGGTTCTGAATGTTGCGATTATGACTATTCGACCTATCTAGATATTGAGTATCATTGCTAGATGGTCACTTTGATTAGTACAAAAAGTGGTTTCTATGCTACCAATTTAGGTTCAAACCTATGGGTCACATACATTAGAGGTTCCTACTTGATCTGATGGCTGATCAAGAGTCCCATTGGTCTGAGACTCTATGGTCAAGAGTCCTGTTAGATTGGGACTCTTTGATTGAGAATCCTACTTAGTTGAGACTTTGGGTCCTACCTATCTAGGACTCTATGATCAAAAGTCTTACTAGTCTGAAACTCTATGATCATGAGTTTCACTTGTTTGGGATACTAGGATCAAGAGTCCCACTAGTTTGAGACTCTTCGATTAAGAGTTTCATTTTGATAGGACTCTATTGCCTAGATATCCACTGGATTTAGACACTATATTTATGAGAGATTTAATTAGTAATTTAATTACTAATAAACTTAATTTGATTGAGTAATGATTTTTTATTCAAGTCTAATTGAATTGGATTCAATTGGGTTTGATCTGATTAGGTTATGAGATGACCTAATCATCGAGAAGGTTTGATCTCTGATTTGGTTAGAAGTTGGACTTGATCAATTACTGATTTTATTAGAATTTAATTAAGCCTAATTAAGACTAAATTTGTTAGGTTTAATTTGATGTAATTAGGCCTAACCAATTTGGATTGGGTTGGTTCAATTGGATAAGGTCCATTTAGACTAGTTTGACTAGTCTTCCTGCGCCATCTTTCTCTTCTTGCGCCAATTTGAATTTCTATGAGAATATGATTCTCGTGAAAATTCTCCATGCACAAGAGAAGGCGTGCATTAGGTTTTTCATGCCCCAATTGATAATATCTAGTGGTTGGTCATTCAAATTTTAATGGGATTTAAATTTGAATGAAGAACTACCTTAATACTTATCCTATGCCACCTCACTTCTAGGCCCATTTTGAAATCCATGAGAAAAAGTTCTCATGAGTTTTCTCCACCCAAGAGAGGGCACATGCCCTCCTTTCTCATGCCTCAGGTGGATAAGAAGGGGTTGATTACCATTTGAATTCAAAATGAGTTTGAATTCAAATGGACAACCACTTCATTCTTATCATCCCATGCATAGAAGACTCGGTCCTGCGCTAAAATAAAATAAGATCTCTTCTGGGCATAAACACATCCTTTTGAGAGAAAGAAAGTGTGCATGAGCTTTCCCCCTCTACATGAAAAATTTAGAAAAAAGAAAGTTTCTGAGAGAAAACAAACCAGAAAGAGTGCAGGGTCTAGTGAGTGCTATCCTAGGGTTTTGACCTAGGGTTTGGGATTTTGGTTTGTGAGCTACGAGGGTTGTAAGTTCACAAAACTTGGTCGAGTGTCTCCTCTATCTCTCTTCTACATCTACTGGTAATCTGGATCAATTAAAAAGCTCATGGATAATGATCAAAGCTGTTCGGTCCACATCAGCCATCAAAGGGTTCCAACATCAAGCTAGCAGTCGGGAGGAGCCGATCGAACCAAGGCCTCATGTGAACGATCTACAGAGGCCAGACATATTGTGTGGCTGCATCATAATGAGAGAACCTCCCCAATAGTGATCAGATTGTGGAGATTGGCTATCCGCACATGTATCATGTTCTGAACACGTAGCTATAGTAGTAAAATATTTATTGCTAGCATTTTATTTTTTAAATTTAAAAGCGTGTACATCACATTTAGATCCTGAAAAGTATAGGATTTTTTATATGATTAGTAGATCTAATTTAGTTAGATTAATTTTTTTTTAATATATTTAATTAATTTTTAAAAAGTTTCGAAAGTAGAGCTAGAATCCTGCACTGCATATCTTTAGTGGTATCAGAGCATGGTCATTAAATGTGATTTATATGCTTTAAAATGTAAAAAATTATGCATATTAGATATGTATTTCATTCAAGTAGTCTAGTAATCGAGGTTGAATGAGCCACCAAGCCATCCAATCATAAGGGATAATTATGGTTTAAAGGCCATCTCCTTTCATCCGATAGGGATCCCTTATGGCGATAGGGGTGCCACCATGAACTCATTTCTGAAGATAAATGATGAAAGAATTTATGAGATTGGATTAATTTAAATTTCAATCATGAATGTGTTAGATTAGATCTAAATTTAGATTCATAATTTTTATGTAGTGTACATAGATTTAGATTAAAACCCTACAACTAGTACAGTTTGTGAAATGAGCTGACCCTTTTTTGAAATGAGTCGACCAATTTAGTGAATAGTGCTATGTTGTAAAGAACCTTTCAAAATTTTAAAAAATATTTTTGAAATGCCAAACCCCAACCTTCAGCCCAAAAATTTAATTAAAAATTAAGTAAAATAAATTAGGATCTAGAATTATGAATTAAAGATCTTAAGCCATTGATCGTAAAATATGGATTATTGGGTTACATGAATTAGGTCCATTAATTAGGTTAGACCTAAGGTTAGTTAAAGAATAGACTAAATTAGAGTAATTGATCAAATCTAACCAAATATTGATTTAGATTAGGTCAAGAACTTTTTAGACTCAATTACAATAGTTGTAGTTGGTCAAGTTCATGCCTTTAACAAAAACCAAATGGACTTGATTCATGGCTATGCCATTGAATCCAAAATTACTAGGTTGGTCAAATTGAAATTAATGAACTGGATGGTGTCTAAGGTAAGTTTGCTAGTTTAGACTAGTGGTTTTTAATTGGAAGCTACTTGCACTAATTTGATCTTTGATGAGTTAATGGCATATCCCTTCCACTAATCTCACTTACCTGACCATCTTGGTGAATTAGATTTTGATTAGATCACTTAGTGATTTGGGCTCACCCATATCAATTAGGTAAATCAGTGTGACTAATTTAGGTGCTTCTAATGCTGGCTTGAATTAGGTCCTTTTTTATCTAACTTGGTGAAGTCAATGGGAGGATCAAAATTGGTCGATTAATTTTTTCCTTCTTTTCTTCTTAAAATTAATTAATAAAGATCCTCTAAAATTATTAAGTTCTTAAAATGATATAATTATGATGATAACTAGGTCATAGCCTTCCATTAAGTTGAGTGATAATGGGTCCATTAGTTTAATAATCATTGGAGGCCCAAAGGCCTAGTACTTATTGACTAATAAAATTATCTTTCATAATATGATGATTTGGTCATGCCTTTCTAATGGTGGTCAGGTTGGTCGGCCAAAGTTGGGCCTGATTATTTATTGGTCAGATGTACCAAATATGGTCATGTTAATGATTGGACCTAATTGAATCTTTTTAATGAAGGCGAAAGCCTACTAATTAGATTTTCATGGTAAAATTAAATTACTAGAAGTTGTTTAGAGAAATAATTGATTATGAACCTATCCATCGATGCACATGGGTTGACCAACCAAAGTTGGGCTCGTGTGTAGTCTGTGTGGATTCTAGTATCCACTAAAAAATTAAATAATTTCATGAATTGGAGGTAGAGGCTACTAGTTCATATAAAATAGTGGAAGAACTTTTAGACTAAAGTCCAAGTCTTTAGGATAAATAATTTATATACTAATTAGATTTGGTTTTCTTTTTTGTGCAGAAATGGCCACTACCCTATTGCTCTGATCATTGTTAGATAATGACAAACTAATGGGACCCAACTTTGATAGCTGGTATCGAAAGTTGAAGATAGTCCTAGAGCGTGAGTGGATCCTGTATATTTTGATGGATCCAGCACCTAAGGAGCCAGCCCTAAATGCTAGTAAAATGGTTAGAGATATTTATCAGAAGTGGCTCAATGAACATACCACCATTCGGTGCATTATGCTAGCGGCAATGAATAACGAATTTAGCTATAGGATCGAAAATGCCCAGCCATAGGAGATGCTTCAAATATTGAACGACTTCTTTGGCATGTCTGATAACATTGAAAGGCATAAGACTAGTTGTGCCATTTTCAATGCTTGGATGAGGGATAGGGCTTCAGTCATCAATCATATATTATACATAATCGAGATGATTGAACGCCTAAGTAACCTGGATTTTTTCTGCATGAGCAACTTGGGAAGGATGCGATCTTGAATTCTTTACCCAAGTCTTTCCTCCCCTTCCTTACTCATTTTTGAATGATAAAGCCTGCAGTGAACTACCATGGTTTATTAGGATTGCTATAGAACTTTGAAAAGGATCACCAGCTTCATAAAGAGTTGGTGAATGTGGTGGGAGGGTTTTCTTCTAGTTGTCAACCCGTTAAGAAATGGAAGAAGAATAAGAAAGTGCAACAGCATGCTGGGACATCTACACAGGGTCAAACCAAGAAGCACTAGTCTGACCAGAGCCAAGTAGAGTGCTTCTTTTATAAGAAGTAAGGGCACTAGAAGAAAAACTATCCTTAGTACATTATCTCTCTAGATATGAATAGGCTAAGGAAGAAGCAATAGTTGCTGGGCAAGGTAAATATATGATAACACCTTGTAACTTCTCAATATATGATTCTACTGCCTGGGTATTAGATACTGGAAGCCCTTATCATATTTATAATTTGATGCAGGGTTTGTAGATCAGTGGGAGATTTGATGAAGGTGAGAGATTTCTGAACGTTGGAGATGGAAGACAAGTTCCAGTTCTAGCTTTAGAAATTATGAATCTTATAATCAATTCTCGTAATGTAATTCTAAATGATTGTCATTATTGTCCAAGCTTTTTATTGAATGTTATTTATGTAGCCCTTTTGGCCATGTAAGTTATGAATTTTCAATAAAAGAAAATGTTTGTAATGTTATTTTTAATGATGTTATGATGTTTGTTGGGTAATTAAATAATATAACTTACTTACTATCATAGCCTGTTAATGTAGTTCAGTCCTCCGATAAACATCCTAAATTAGATGATGTGTTTGAAATCTATCTTTGGAACTGTAAGTTAGGTCATATCAATAAAAATAGAATAAATAGGTTAGCTCAAGAAGAAATTCTTGAAGTTGGTGATTGTGAATCACTTCCAACCTATGAGTCATGTCTTCTTGATAAGATGACTAAGTCACCTTTTACTAAAAAAAATGAGCGAGCCAGTGAACTCCTAAGTCTAGTATATTTTGTATATGGATCCATAAGCTCAAGTGCTAGAGGTGGATATTTCTACTTTATAACCTTCATGGATGACCTATCGATGTATGGGTATATTTATTCAATGAAGCATAAGTCGAAATCATTTGAAATATTCAAACTATTCCATAATGAGGTAGAAAAGCAAATCAAAAAGAGTATTAAAACTCTTCGATCTGATCGAGGGGGTAAGTACCTTTCTAGCCAGTTTCTAACATATCTAAGGAAGAATAGGATTCTCTCCAAATGAACTTCTTCTAGAATACCACAGCATAATGGTATATCTGAAAGAAGAAATCAGACCTTATTGAACTATTGGTGCAACACCTAGCTCTGAGACCAATTGTTAGCACATCACCATGGCATCACCTAGTCCTAATATCATATTGTGGAAGCTCCTGATCTTTAGAATGGATCTGAGGAGACCTTTGACATTCTCTAAGGGCAGCAAACTACCAATCTACCAATCTAGATCTGTGATGGGGCGCGTTCCTCCTTGGGCTTGAGGGAGGCGCCCTCCTTAAGGCGGCAACTCTAGAGAGAAGAGAGATTAAGGAAGAAAAGATCTGTATTCAATCCATACTCTTAAATCCTAATACAACGTATGTATTTATACATAGCTATTAGGCCCGACCAAAAACTCTCCTAGCTAAGCTAATAAATGAAAGCACTCATCGAGCCCATGTATACCCATGTGTCCCATGCTCTCATCCCTTGGATCTAAACCTGACCTATACATGAGTCAACCACCTTAAGACTTTATTGGACCAGGCCTTAAGACCCCTAGAATAAAATCCTATTCTAGACCAAATAGAAAACTCCATATGTTCTATTCGCCATCATCGAGCCAACTCTGTCAGGAGCTGAGCTGGCTCAACTACGTATCACCCGAATCCTATTTTCTATTTGCCAGAGATAGTCGGCTCAATTGCATCTCGAGCTGGCTTGATCTCTTCCCGAGCTGGCTTGCGTATCTAAGCCAGCTCACTTGTGTATCAGCCTCTTGTCTGGACTAATTCTTCTTCTGGCTTTGGTACTTTACTCGATCTTGTATCCTAGGTCTTCAAAGCACCTACCAAGTTCCTCAAGATCCTCGCACCTGAACCTCGAGTCTCGTGCAAGGCTACACGCTGCCTTCATCCTAAGACAACTCCTATCCTAGTCCTAGAACTCATACCCATCCTAGTCTCCTAGAGCCAACACCCTAGCTCCTTCCATGGCCTCCCAAGGCTTGGGAGCACCACAAATCCTAACAATCTTCACCTTGGTGCCCCAAGCCTTAGTGAACCTGGCAATACTCTCCTGCATGATCCCGCTATCGCTATGCATCCTGATAGTCCCTTATGCAAACATCACCCCCATCAATCCTCTTCAGCTACTATGCACCCTTGAGGCCTTTGAGATGACCGCCTCCATCGTTGAAGACCTTGGCTTGCACCTATGCACCACCTTAGAAATTGTAGGAATCTTTCTGCTTGGTAGCTGCATCAATTATTCTAGACTTCTCTTTAGATCCCACAGCGTTCCTATACCGACACTCGTTGCATATCCTAACACAGTCTCCTCAGAACTTCTCCAGTCTTTCCCACATGTGCCACTTGGAACTATGCATCTCCAGCATTGTTGCTAGGATATTGGTCCTCCTACACTCCTCTGCTCTAAACTCATGTCACATCTCCATCGATGAAGCCATCTCTACCCGGTGCTCCACCTAAAATCAAAGTCTTCCTGATGCCATAGAAGATCCTAACTCCATAATCGAGTCATTTGAGGCCAACCATCCAATGCTACACTACTGGGCCTGCCACTGTACCTGGAACACAATCGCTGCTCCTTCGGATCCTCTACACTTTGCGGACCCCTTTGAAGCTATCTCGGATATCTCCGTAACCTACGGGCACCTCCAAAATCCAAGAGCTCATCCAACTCTTTTGAATCCAATGACTGAACCTTAGGAAATTCCATCCTAGCCTTTCTCTTCTTCTACCCCTACACCAGCCATCCTTCATTGTATCCAGAGGAACTATAGCTCAAATCCAGTCATGGGCTCAAACCCACCTATCCCATCCCAAGGCTCCTGAGACTTTTTGGCTCTCCCTAAGACCTGCTCCTGGTCTTCTTGAGATGCCTCCTGATACTCTTTGCTGAGATACCTCTCTCAGCTGCTGCACCGTCGAGTCTCTCTCAATCTTATGCCTTCAGGAAAAGCACTACTGCATCACTCCAACACTCCCTGCCTCATCTCGACACTACCTCTTCATAGATATCTGGGTCCTCTCTTGCTATACATAAACTATCCTCCACCTAAATTGTAACTCTCCTTGGTGCTCCTATAGAAGAAACCTGATCCAAGATCAGTCATTCAGCACTGACCTACTGGACCTTCATGGATCATCCATCTCC
The DNA here is from genome assembly GCA_006176705.1 of Cocos nucifera. Lineage (NCBI taxonomy): Eukaryota > Viridiplantae > Streptophyta > Magnoliopsida > Arecales > Arecaceae > Cocos > Cocos nucifera. Next base: position 147,915 of record QRFJ01003437.1, on the reverse strand, counting down.
ATCACCTCCAAGGCTTCGCAAATTCATGCTCTGATCAAACTACTGAATGCATCCCTGACTACTTCTTCCACCTCCCTACAATCGAAGGATGTGTAGTCTCTTCTTCAACTTTCTTTTGACCATTATTCCTTAGGAAACCTCTCTTCATCCATCAAACAGCCCCACACTGCCCATCTTCCTAGAGAACCCTATCACCTGTCAGACACCCCGATCTCTCCAACCAAGATCGATCAAAATATCAGGCACCCAAACCTTTCATCCCAAAAAAAATTCTTCTTGTTAATCCTCTCAGCCTCTACCTTCAACCCACTATTTTTGGTTGGCTAAACCACAGCAATAACAAAAATAGATTCAAGACATATCATGGAATACTTGTGCAGATTTCTGATTTCTTTCTGTATGACTTCTCCTTTACTTCCATGCACCATCAGCTCTAATACTAATTATTGGTGCAGCACCTAGCTCTGATACCAATTATTGGTGCATCACCATGGCATCACCAAGCCCTGATACCATATTACGGAAGCTCCTGATCTTTAGCATGGACCTGAGGAGACCTTTGACATTCTTTAAGGACAACAAACCACCAATCTACCAATCTAGATCTCTAATGGGGTGCCTTCCTCCTTGGGCTTGAGTTAGGTGCCCCCTTGGGGCGGCAACTCTATAGAGAAGAGAGAAGAGAGATTGAGAAAAAAAAGATCTATATTCAATCCACACTCTAAAATCTTAATACAACCTATATATTTATACATAGCTATTAGGCCGGACCAAAATTTTTTTTGGCTAATCCAATATGTGAAAGCCCTCACCGAGCCCATGTACACCCAAGTCTCCCATGCTCTCATCCTCTGAATCTAAATCTAACCCATACATGAGTTAGCGACCTTAAGACCTTATTGAACCAGACCTTAAGACTCCTAGAATAAAATCCTATTCTAGATCAAATAGAAAACCCTGCATATTCTATTCGCCATCATCGAGCTAGCTTTGTCAGGAGTTGAGCTGGCTCGACTACGTATCGTCCAAATCCTATCTTCTATCTGCTTGAGACAGTCAGCTCAACTGCTCCCTGAGCCTGCTTAACCTTAGCCCGAGCAAGCTCGAATGTGTATCCAAGTCAGTCCGTCTGTATGTCAGTCCCTTATCTTGGCTGATTCTTCTCCTAGCTTCGGTCCTTTGCTCCACCTTATGTCCCAGGTCTTCGAAGCACCTACCAAGCTCCTCAAGATACTCACACCTGAACCTTGAGTCCTGTGCAGGGTCACACGCTGCCTTCACCCTAGGATAACTTCTGTCCTAGCCCTAGGACTCATACCCATCCTAGTCTTCTGGAGCCAACACCCTAGTTCCTCTCGTGGAGTTCCAAGACTGGGGAGCACCATAAATCCTAATATAGACATGGTTCGATCCATGATGGGGTTTACTGATCTGCCTTTCTTCCTTTGGGGATACGCACTTGAGATGGTTTATTACCTTCTAAATAGGGTTTTTAGTAAGTCTATTGCCAAAACATCATATGAGATATGGACAGGGCATAAGCCTATACTCTCACACCATAAGGTTTATGGGTATCCGGCTTATATCAAATGTTTAGTAATGGACAAACTTGGACCAAGGTCTGACAAGTGTTATTTTATAGGATACCCAAAAAAGACCAAAGGGTATTACTTCTACCTAGTTGATGAGCAAAAAATATTTGTCAGCCTTAAAGTGATCTTTTTAAAAAAGAAGTTCCTTGGTGAAGGAACTAATTCCTCTAAGGTTAAATTTGAGGAAGTTTGATAGGTGGAAAAATCAACACAAGTTCCTAAACTTGAATCGAATTTAATTAGATTAAATCTGGCTCCCAATGAATATGCACCCTTAAGGCGATCTGGTAGAGCACCACATCAATCGGATAGATACTATAGTTTTTTGATCCAGGATGCTGATCCTGTCAAACTCGATGAGAATAATGAGGATCCGATCACTTACATGGATTCAATGCAAAGACTTGACTTTGAGAAATGGGTTGAGGCCATGAAATCCAAAATAGAATCCATGGAGGTCAACGATATATGGACATTGATTGATCCATCCGAAAGGGTAAAACTCATAGGGTGTAAATGGGTCTTCAAGAGGAAAAGGGATGCAGACTAAAAGGTAAAGATCTGTAAAGCCCATCTGATTGCCAAAGAATATCATCAGCATTATGGTATAGACTATAATGAGATATTTCTTCTGTGGCAATGCTCAAGTCTATTTGGATTATGCTTGCGATTGCTATCCATCAAGACTATGAAATCTGCCAAATGGATGTGAAGATAATTTTTCTGAATGGAGAGCTGGATGAAGAGGTGTATATGATACAACCTGAAGGATTCACATCCATTGATGAGACTAAAGTGTGCAAGCTTCAAAGGTCCCATCTTGGAGTTGGAACCTACATTTTGATAGGATGATCAAGACGTATGGCTTCATTAAGAACGTAGAAGAGCCCTGCATATATAAGTGGGCCAATGGTCCAGCTGTTGTATTCCTATTATTGTATATGGATGATATTCTCTTAATTAAGAATGATGTCCCTACATTACAAGGAATAAAGATCTAGCTGTCATCATAGTTCTCCATAAAGAATCTGGAAGAAGCCTCCTACATCCTAAGGATGGAGATCTATAAAAATAAATCTAAGAAATTGCTTGGATTATTCTAGTCCACGTACATTGACACTGTACTAAAATAGTTTAGCATGGAGGATTTCAAGAAATGCTATCTACCGATAGGCTATGAAATTTCTCTCTCGAAGAGGGATTGTCCGATAACACCTCAAGAGAGAGAGCATATGAGTAGAATTTTATATGCTATAGCAGTGGGTTCCATCATGTATGCCATGACATGTACAAGACTAGATGTAGCAGACTCACTAGGAGTAGTGAGTAGATACCAATCTGATCTAAGAGAGAACCACTGAAAGGTTGTTAAAATCATCATGAAGTATTTAAGAAATACCAAGGATCGGTGGCTTATTTATGATGAGTTAGACGGGAGACTTGTGGGATTTATAGACTTTAGTTTTCAGTCTAATCATGATGATAGTAAGATTATGTCGGGATATGTGTTTACCCTTAATGGTGGAGCTATCTGCTTGAAGAGTTTCAAGCAGCACACCATGGCCGACTTAGTTTGTGAGGCAGATGATAAGTGGTAAAAATATACTAATAAAAGTATTAAATTATAAAATAAATTAATCTATTTTTTCAGAAATTGATATTTTTATTAATCTTATGTAGGAAAGAAGGCCACTAATATGAAGATCTTATTTTTCTGATTCAGATGAAATAAATTTCAGATAAAATGGACTTCAAACTAGCCCAAAATTGAATTTCAAAAAAAAAAAAATCGGTCTGGTTCAAATCAGTTCAGAAAAATTGGCTCAACAAACTGTCCGATTCGACTGCACCAACAGACTGAGCTACTGACGTAGCACTAATGCTAGACTGACATCAGCATTTTTTGCGACACACGGTGGACCAATTTAAGGGCATTTCAGAAATTTCACATGAAGAAGCGCGCTCTGATTGGCTGAAGAATGTGGTGATCCATGCAACATCAGGCTCGCGCATGATCTACAGAGGGCAACTTGAGAATTTTGTCTATCCGATGGATGCTTTTCACCGAGATTTGATCGAACGATCGAAATGCATGTACTGACGAATGGCATCCGCAGCTTCCGATCAAGATCCAATGGCTAAGATTCATCCCGACTTTAAACTAAAGATCAGAAGCCTTCTTGTGCATGATCTGATGGCCCAGATTCAATCCAACAATTGATCCAACGGCTGCTATGGATTCTGACTTGATCTGAAAAATTTTAAAGGATTTTTAAGCAATTTTTGGACCATTTGATCAACATCCAATGGTCAGAATCATCCAGGGTCCTAATTTGAGTTATTTTGAGAGTTTTAAACCTAATTTTCAAAGGATTTTGGAGGAAAATCCATCTCTGAGCCTATAAAGTCTGCTGTCGCTGAAGAAAAAAAAAAGAGAGTGAGAAAAAAAAAGTGAGAGAAATAAAAAAAAAGAAGAGAAAGAGAGGAGAGAGATAGAAAGAAAAGAAAGACTTTTGAGAGAAAGGAAAGAGGTTTTAATTTTTTTCTTTCGACAATTAGAACAGTGATCAAGGTGCTTCTTCTTCTTCACCAAGTTCTTCACACCAAGAGCGATAGATAATCAATTTCAGCAATCAAACAGTCTAATTTTTTTATACTTTTTATTTTATTTTCTATTTTTGAACTTATTATTATGAACTAAATTTTGTTTTACTAAGGCTAAGGTGTAGCCACTCTTTTGATGCAATATTCAATGTGATTTATTTTTAATTTTCAATTTTATTCATGAGGAGTATATAAATCTGATTTTAATGCTTTTGGATTACTAGCCATCTTCTAATTGATCTGATGAATATAGATGTTATGGACCAAGTACATCTATATTATTGCTTCTTGATTATATACCTTGTATTATGAATCAAATTAGAATTCATATGCATGCAGGAATTTTTGTGTGCTTTGGATGCAGCGTATGTTAATTAGAGAGTTTCACAAAACTTAATGCATTAATATTTATTTAAATTACACCTAGACCAAAGGGTAATTAATAAATATTGATAGTTTTGCTATGCCTGGACCAAAGGATAGTGAATAAATTAGGAGACTCCACCATCCCATGAAATAAAATTAATCTAATAACTTAAATATTGTAGTGATTGAGTTGGTGAACCGATTGTCTTAGTAACACATTGCTCTTAAGTTTAAAATTCTAATAATTACACTCTCTCTATTTTCTTAAAACTTTTAGTTATTTCTTTATTTTGTTCTTTAATTCCTTATTCTCATAAATCGGTCTTCTAAATAAAGCATAGGAAAGAGCTTTTTAGTACTTATTTTCCAATCCTCTAGGGATGACACTCTACTCATTCATTTTATTACTTAATCACTCGTGCACTTGCTATAGCTATAGATTAGCATGCATCAAGTTTTTGGCGCCATTGCCTGGGATTGTGTCTTAAATAATATTAAAATTTTGACCCTAGCTTTACTTTAGAAATTTATTTTTAATTATTATTATTTTTTTAAAAAAAAATTTTGTTCAGTGCATGACACGTACTGGACATAGTAACTTACTATCATTAGATCCAGAAATTGAAAGGACCATTAGAAGACTACAACAAGAAAGAAATATGATAGCTGAAGATCCTAACGACATCAATCTAGGATTAGATATGGTGACCGAAGGATAGCATGAAACTATTCGACCAGTACATCATCCATTAAATGATTACATCACACCGTTTATAGTCGATGCAGCTTCGAGCATTAGGAGACCGCCAGTGCAAGCAAACAACTTCAAAATAAAATCGACGACGATCCAGATGATTCAATCAACTGTCCAATTCAGTGGACATGTGCATGATGATCCGAATGCCCATATTTCTAACTTTCTTGAGCTTTGTAATACTTTGAAAATTAATGGGGTGTCGGATGATGCTATTAGATTAAGGTTATTTTCTTTCTCTTTATGGGACAAAGCTAAAAGTTGGCTTCATTCTCTTCCTGCAGGTTCTATCATAACTTGGAATGTCCTAGCCCAAAAATTCTTAGTCAAGTACTTTCCACCTTCCAAGACTGTTAAGATGCACGACGATATCATTTCTTTCATGCAGATGGACATGGAGACACTATATGAGGCTTGGGAGCATTTCAAGAAATTACTGAGGAGATGTCCATATCATCAACTACCCATATGGCTTCAGGTATAAACTTTCTATAATGGTTTATCTCCTACTAATCGTTCTATGATTGATGCAGCAGCAGGAGAAATAATTAATCAAAAAATAGAGGAAGAAGCCTTCGATCTGATCGATGAGATGGCACCAAATAGCTATCAGTGGTAGACAGAATGCATGATGCCAAAAGGACTAGCAACTGTGCAGGGAGTAGATTGCATGCCGACCTTACTAGCTAAAATTGTAGCCCTTAGAGCCAAAGTCAATAACTTGAAGGGAACAGCTATGCATGTTCAGAGCGTCACCTATGACCTGTGTGGAGGAGGACACGATACGAGCAATTACCAGGTAGCTAATCCATTTTCAAAAGCAACTGATACAGCTAATTATGTTGGTAATTTTCTCAGGCCGCAATAAAATAATTCCTACTCCAACACATACAATTAAGGGTGGAGGCAGTACCCAAATTTCTCATGGAGTAATCAAAATGCAGCACAATAGCCACCCTCGGGGTTCCAAGTACCTGAAAAGAAGTCCAACATGAAAGAGCTGATGGTCAAATTTATGCAAAACAAAGAAGCAACTATAAAAAATTTAGAAGCCAAACTTAAATAGGACCAAGCAGCAGCAATTTGAAACATAGAGATGAAAATAGGTCAAATGGCTAAGATAATCTTCGAGAGACCTCAAGGATCCGTGCCCAGCAACGTGGAGACCAATCCAAGGGAGCAAGTCAATGCTATCACCCTAAGAAGTGGTACAAAGTTGGAGGAGCCACATCAAAAGAAAGAGACTAAAGAGCCAACTACAAATAAGGAACCATCAACTAAAATTCGTTAGTCACCAAAACAACCAGTAGATGGATGGTCTCCAGGTATACAGTTTGCCAACCCAAATGTGAAGCCCTACGTGCCGCCACTACCATTCCTAGAGAGACAAATACAGCATCCAGATAAGAAATTTTCTAACTTTTTCAAAATATTAAAGAATTTACATATTAATATTCCTTTTGTAGATGCTATTACTCAAATGCCCAGGTATGCCAAGTTTCTCAAAGAAATCCTAACAAATAAGAAAAAGCTGAAGGAGCATGAGAGAATAAATTTGAATGAAGAATGCTCAGCAATACTTCAAAATAAATTACCATAGAAGCTAAAAGATCTAGGGAGTTTTACTATCCCTTGCATTATTGGTGATTGTAGTTTTGATAAAGTTTTATGTGATTTAGGAGCAAGCATTAATCTCATGCCTTTTTCTATTTTCAGAAAGCTGGGTCTAGGAGAACCGAAGCCTACCACTATTACTCTTCAATTAGCCGATAGATCCATTAAATATCCAAGAGGTATAGTGGAGGATGTCTTGGTAAAGGTAAACAAGTTTATTTTTTCTATTGATTTTATTGTTCTTGATATGAAAGAAGATTATGATGTACCCCTTATTTTAGGAAGACCCTTTTTAGCTACTGGAGGAGCTTTAATAGATGTTCAACAAGAAAAATTAATTCTTAGAGTCCAAGACGAACAAGTTACTTTTAATATTTTCAAAGATACTAAACATCCTGATGATAATCAAACTTGTTTTCTAATTGATATTATTGATAATTTAGTATATGAGAATTCTGTAGAAAATAGGTTTGAGACTATAAAAGCTAGCAATGTCCAATTGAAAGAGGGCTCGATCAAACATGAAAGTATTCCAATTGAAGTGGCACCAGATTGATCCACTTTAGAACTCAAAGAAAGTCAAGCTGAAGACTATAAATCAGAACTACTAGATAGGTTGTTTCTTTTCTTTTTAGTTTTGATCATTTTTTTTTCTTTTATTTTTTAGTAATTTATTGTTGCTCTTTTACTACTCTGGTGTGTATTTTTAATTTTGCAGAAAAAAAATCAATGAGAGCTCAAGCAAAATTTCAAAGCTCCAAAGAACCAGACTGAACCAAATCAGGTGTATTCCTTCCTATCCTTTATTGCACCCTTTATTTTTCTTTCTCCTTTAAGACAATGTAGAATAAGTTAGAAAAAAAAAATAAAAAAAATAAAAAAAATCATGTGTCAAGAAGAAAATCTTGAGCAAGATAGACTGGATAAGTGATAAAAGATAGAATTATTTGCTAATGAATGTAACGAGTTAAAGAAGTAGATTAGTTGGTCAACTTTTAGCAGCCTACTTAGGTCATTAAAAGACTATTAGCACTTCTAATTGCACATGCACACTAACAAGGCAAAGTAGGTATTGATTATAAGGCCAACTGAGGATTCAATTATCACTGAAAAATTGATAATTAATATACATTCTAATCAAAGAAACTTGAATTTAAGGAAAGAGCTACCTGCCTAAAAATAAAGTGCAAAAGATAGAGTATATGTGGATTGCCCAAAGCCTAGTAACTGGGTCTCTGCACCTAGGTCAAGTGTGAAAATTCACGTAAAATGGTGAAGGAAAGGCCAGGATGCTCAGCACAGCAAAAAAAAAAAAAAAAAGGGCAGTGTGAAAGCTACCTTAATTCATGAGTATAAAATTGAGAATGTATAGAAAATTGACCAAAATAGGTGATAAGAGAGGATACTTTTGTTCTTTTAATTTAACACTAAAATGCTAAAGTTAGTCATCACGAACACAAGTGCTATAGATCTTTGATGTACTCTAAGAAAGTTTTTAATTGTATTGACTGAAAAATTTGCTTCTGAAGCTCAATGCTTAATTAGCAGTATTTTCTAAACTTTTTGACCTTTAGTCCTAGATTTTATCTTTGTGATGGATAATCTTATTGAAACATGGTATTAAATAAAATATTGCTAAGGAACTAGCAATGACTAAGTTGGGGGGTGTGATAAGTGATAAAAATATACTAATAAAAATATTAAATTATAAAATAAATTAATCTATTTCTTTAGAAATTGATATTTTTATCAATCTTATATAGGAAAGAAGGCCACCAATATGAAGATCTTATTTTTTTGGTTCAGATGAAATAAATTTAAGACAAAACGAACTTCAAACGACCTCAAAATTGAATTTCAAAAAAAAAAAATTGGTCCGATTCAAATCGGTTTAGAAAAACTGTCTCAGCAGATAGCCCAGTTCGACCACACCAGTAGACCAACCTATTGATGCAGTGCTGATGCTAGGCTAATGTCAGCATTTTTTGTGGTACACGGTGGACCAATTTAAGGATATTTCGGGAATTTCACATTAAGAAGCGCACTTTGATTGGCTGAAGAATGTGGCGGTCCATGCAACACAGGGCTCGTGCATGGTCTATAGAGGGTAATTTAAGAATTTTGTCTGATCTGATGGGTGCTTTTCATTAGGATTTGATTGGACGGTTAAAACACATGCACTAACAAATGGCATCCATAGCTCTCGATCGAGATCCAACGGCTGAGATTCATCCCGACCTTAAACTAAAGATCATAAGCCTTCCTGTGCACGATCTGATAGCTCAGATTCAATCCAATAATTGATCCGATGGCTGTTATGGATTCCAACTTGATCTGAAAAATTTTAAAGGATTTTTAAGCAATTTTTGGACCATTTGCTCAACATCCAATAGTTAGAATCATCCAGGATCCTAATTTGAGTTGTTTTGAGAGTTTTAAACATAATTTTTAAAGGATTTCGGGGGAAAATCCATCTCTGAGCCTATAAAGTCTGCTGTTGCCGAAGCAAAAAAAAAAAAGTGAGAAAAAAAAAGTGAGAGAAATAAAAAAAAGAAGAGAAAGAGAGGAGAGAGGTAGAAAGAGAAGAGAGATTTTTGAGAGAAAGGAAAGGGGTTTTAATTTTTTTTTCTTCCGACAATCAGAACAGTGATCAAGGAGCTTCTTCTTCTTCACCAAGTTCTCCACACCAAGAGCGACGGATAATCAATTTCAGCAATCAAACAGTCTAATTTCTTTATGCTTTTTATTTTATTTGCTATTTTTGAACTTGTTATCATGAACTAAATTTTCTTTTACTAAGGCTAAGGTGTAGCCACTCTTTTGATGCAATATTCAGTATGATTTATTTTTAATTTTAAATTTTATTCATGAGGAGTATATAAATCTGATCTTAATGCTTTTAGATTACTGGCCATCTTCTAATTGATCTGATGAACATAGATGTTACGGACCAAGTACATCTATGTTATTGCTTCTTGATTATATACCTTGTATTATGAATCAAATTAGAATTCATATGCATGCAGGAATTTTAGTGCGCTTTGGATGCAGCGTATTTTAATTAGAGGGTTTCACAAAACTTAATGCATTAATATTTATTTAAATTACACCTGGACCAAAGGATAATTAATAAATATTGATAGTTTTGCTATGCCTGGACCAAAGGATAGTGAATAAATTAGGAGACTCCACCATCACATGAAATAAAATTAATCTAATAACCTGAATATTGTATTGACTGAGTTGGTGAACCGATTGCCTTAGTAATCACATTGCTCTTAAGTTTAAAATCCTAATAATTACACTCTCTCTATTTCCTTAAAATTTTTAATTATTTCTTTATTTTGTTCTTTAATTTCTTATTCTCATAAATCGATCTTCTAAATAAAGCATAGGAAAGAGCTTTTCAGTACTTATTTTTCAATCCTCTAGGGACAATACTCTACTCATTCACTTTATTACTTGATCGACTGGTGCACTTGCCATAGCTATAGAATTAGCACGCATCAAGTTTTTGGCACCGTTGCTAGGGATTGTGTCTAAAATAATATTAAAATTTTGATCCTAGCTTTACTTTAGAATTTTATTTTTAATTTTTATTTTTTTTTTAAAAAAAATTTTGTTCAGTGCATGACACGTACTGGACATAGTAACTTACTACCTTTAGATCCAGAAATTGAAAGGACCATTAGAAGACTACAACAAGAAAGAAACATGGCAGCTGAAGATCCTAACGACATCAATCTAGGATTGGATATGGCGACCGAAGGACAGCATGAAGCTATTCGAATCAGTACATCGTCCATTAAATGATTACATCACACCATCTGTAGTCCGATGCAGCTTCGAGCATCAGGAGATCCGTCAGTGCGAGCAAACAACTTTGAAATAAAATCGACGATGATCCAGATGATTCAATCAACTATCCAATTCAGTGGACACGTGCATGATGATCCGAATGCCCATATTTCTAACTTTCTTGAACTTTGTGATACTTTTAAAATTAATGGGGTGTCGGATGATGCTATTAGATTAAGGTTATTTTCTCTCTCTTTATGGGATAAAGCTAAAAGTTGGCTTCATTCTCTTCCTGTTGGTTCTATCACAACTTAGGATGTCCTAGCCCAAAAATTCTTAGCCAAGTACTTTCCACCTTCCAAGACTGCCAAGATGCGCAATGATATCACTTCTTTTATGTAGATGGACATGGAGACACTATATGAGGCTTGGGAGCATTTCAAAAAATTGCTGAGGAGATGTCCACATCATCAACTACCTGTATGGCTTTAGGTACAAACTTTCTATAATGGTTTATCTCCTACTAATCATTCTATGATTGATGCAGCAATAGGAGGAACAATTAATCAAAAAATAGAGGAAGAAGCCTTCGATCTGATCGATGAGATTGCATCAAATAGCTATCAGTGGCAGACAGAATGCATGATGTCAAAAAGACTAGCAACTGTGTAGGTAGTAGATTGCGTGCCAACCTTACTAGCTGAAATTGCAGCCCTTAAAGCCAAAGTCAATAACTTGAAAGGAATAGCTATGCATGTTCAGAACATCACCTATGACCTGTGTGGAGGAGGACACGATACGAGCAATTGCTAGACAGGTAATCCATTTTCTAAAGCAACTGATATAGCTAATTATGTTGGCAATTTTTTTAGGCTATAACAAAATAATTCTTACTCCAACACATACAATTAAGGATGGAGGCAGCACCCAAATTTCTCATGGAGTAATCAAAATGCAGCATAACAGCCACCCCTGGGGTTCCAAGTACCTATAAAGAAGTCCAACATGGAAGAGTTGATGGTCAAATTTATGCAAAACCAAGAAGCAACTATAAAAAATTTAGAAGCCAAACTTAGATAGGACCAAGCAGCAGCAATTCAAAACTTGGAGATGCAAATAGGTCAAATGGTAAAGATAATCTCCGAGAGACCTTAAGGATCCTTACCCAGCAACACGGAGACCAATCCAAGGAAGCAAGTCAATGCTATCACCCTAAGAAGTGGTACAAAGCTGGAGGAGCTACATCAGAAGAAAGAGACTGAAGAGCCAACTACAAATAAGAAACCATCAACTAAAATTCATCAGTCATCAAAACAACCAGCAGATGGATGGTCTCTAGGTATACAGTTTACTGATCCAAATGTGAAGCCCTACATGCCGCCACTACCATTCTCAGAGAGACAAATATAGCATCCAGATAAGGAATTCTCTAACTTTTTCAAAATATTAAATAATTTACATATTAATATTCTTTTTGTAGATACTATCACTTAAATGCCCAAGTATGCCAAGTTTCTCAAAGAAATCCTAACAAATAAGAAAAAGCTGAAGGAGCATGAGAGAATAAATTTGAATGAAGAATGGTCAGCAATACTTCAAAATAAATTACCACAAAAGCTAAAAGATTCAGAGAGTTTTACTATCCCTTGCATTATTGGTGATTGTAGTTTTGATAAAGTTTTATGTGATTTAGGAGCAAGCATTAATCTCATGCCTTTTTCTATTTTCAGGAAGCTAGGGTCTAGGAGAATCGAAGCCTACCACTATTACTCTTCAATTAGCCGATAGATCCATCAAATATCCAAGAGGTATAGTGGAGGATGTCTTGGTAAAGGTAAACAAGTTTATTTTTCCTATTGATTTTATTATTCTTGATATGAAAGAAGATTATGATGTACCCCTTATTTTAGGGAGACCCTTTTTAGCTACTAGAGGAGCTTTAATAGATGTTCAACAAAGAAAATTAATTCTTAGAATCCAAGATGAACAAGTTATTTTTAATGTTTTCAAAGATACTAAATATCCTGATGATAATCAAACTTATTTTCTAATTAATATTATTGACAATTCAGTATATGAGAATTCTATAGAAAACAGGTTTGAGACTATAAAAGTTAGCAATGTCCAATTAAAAAAGAACTTGATCAAATATGAAAGTATTCCAATTGAAGTGGCATCAGATTGATCCACTTTAGAACTCAAAGAAAGTCAAGCTGAAGACTATAAATCAAAACTACTAGATAAGTTGTTTCTTTTCCTTTTAGTTTTGATCATTTTTTCTTTTCTTTTATTTTTCAATAATTTATTATTACTCTTTTACTATTCTGGTGTGTATTTTTAATTTTATAGAAAAAATCAATGAGAGCTCAAGCAAAATTTCAAAGCTCCAAAGAACCAGATTGAACCAAATCAGGTGTATTCCTTCCTATCCTTTATTGCACCCTTTATTTTTCTTTCTCCTTTAAGACAATGTAGTTAAGTTAGGAGATAAAAGAAATAAAAATAATAATAAAAAAAATCATGTGTCAAAAAGAAAATCTTGAGCAAGATAGACTAGACAAGTGATAAAAGATAGAATTATTTGCTAATGAATATAATGAGTTAAAGAAGTAGATTAGTTGGTTGACTTTTAGTAGCCTACTTAGATCATTAAAAGATTATTAAGCACTTCTAATTGCACGTGCACACTAACAAGGCAAAGTAGGTATTGATTATAAGGCTAACTGAGAATTCAATTATCACTAAAAATTGATAATTAATATACATTCTAATCAAAGAAACTTGAATTTAAGAAAAGAGCTATCTACCTAAAAATAAAGTGCAAAAGATAAAGTATATGTGGATTGCCCAAAGCCTAGTAACTGGGTCTCTGCACCTAGGTCAAGTGTAGAAATTCATGTAAAATGGTGAAGAAAAGGCCAGGATGCTCAGCACAAAAAAAAAAAAAAAAAAGGACAGTGTGAAAGCTACCTTAATTCATGAGTATAAAATTATGAATGTATAGAAAATTGACCAAAATAGGTGATAAGAGAGGATACTTTTGTTCTTTTAATCTAACATTGAAATGCTAAAGTTAGTCATCACGAACATAAGTGCTATAGATCTTTGATGTACTTTAAGAAAGTTTTTAATCGTATTGATTGAAAAATTTGCTTCTGAAGCTCAATGCTTAATTAGTAGTATTTTCTAAACTTTTGACCTTCCTAGATTTTATCTTTGCGATGGATAATCTTATTTAAATATGGTATTAAATAAAATATTGCTAAGGGACTAGCAATGACTAAGTTGGAGGGTGTGATAAGTGATAAAAATATACTAATAAAAGTATTAAATTATAAAATAAATTAATCTATTTTTTTAGAAATTAATACTTTTATTAATCTTATGTAGAAAAGAAGGCCGCCAATATGTATTAGATATATGTGCCCTAGAAGCCAGAATTGGTTGACACTTGTAATACACTTCTAGGGGCAAAATTATAATTTTGACTAATATCAATAAAATGGGTTATTTTCTATCACATATGTGTATTTAGTGTCTGTGATACATCCTTTGAGTTAATGGTAATGATAATTCATATTTTCAAGAGTTGAAAATTTAAGACATGAATAATCATTATTAACTCATAAAATGCTCCCGACCATAGGATCATCACGAGGATGGTGATTGATCCGAAAGGTTGGTGTACAATCGCTTCTCTTTAGTAGATGAGTCTTGAGTCTACGGTGTGGAGACATCGGAGCGAGAGTACAGGTACTCGTTAGAGAACGAGGGCACTGAGCGTGACCACCTCGAGTAGTCATTAGGGAGTCTACCTTCTCGTCAATGACTGACTCGATGCTGCAGTAGTGTGTCTGGTTCTTTGACCTGAGGTGCATCGGCAGTTCACCTTGAGGGTGTTATAGTTTGACTACACCATTACTCGATCTCCTAGCCATATGGAATCCCTGAGGTGTATGTTGGCTATAGCATGTTCATTGTAGGAACTGGATGGCATCAAGATGGAATCTATCTACCTCGGTGGTAGAGGAGCAGCCCTATGATGATCATGAGAATCAAGTCCAGAAGCCCATGGCCATGGCAGAGTGAAATAATAGAAAGAGTTTCTATTTAGATTTTCACATCGGACTCGAATCGAATGATTACATCATATGACAGAGAACTAGGGTTTGACGAGTTCACCTTAACCCTAATCTGATCGGGGCTCAAGATAGAAGAACTTAATCACACAGGTAGCTGCACCAAGAGGTTCGCATTCAGCTCTGATGGGTTGCCACCATATACTGCTAGGTGTCACTGGTGGATTTTGGGAGCAATTAGAATGATTTAGATGATCGATCATTCTAGCTGTTCGAATCAGAAGAGTTCTGATCCATCGAAAGGAGTTTCGATGATGTCGATGATAGAGATCATGACATATCCCATTACCATACAGAACTGAACCTAACTGGGTCACACAAACAAGGGTTTGAATCTGGTGATCATCAATTGAACTGATCTAGTTCAATTGATCTGAATGAGATTCAATTAGGTTCAAGAAAATCGTGCTAGCACTCGATTGAACCTAACGTTCTTCTTTTGCTATCATAAATAAGTTGTCCTGACTGAGCCAAAGGAGTTTGTGCTCAATCAGAGGCCTTCATATGGTCTGACTGGAGGTTGTCCAAGTCAGAAAAGGTTGTCTTATTTTGTAAGACATTACCTGCCATTTTTGGTCACCTGCCATTTCTTGTTCTTTGACTTTGGTCAAAAGTCTACCTTTGACTGGTCAAATATTGACCATTGATACTTTGACTTTTGACCACATGTCATGCACCTATTGGAGAGCTGGTGGGGGCCTGTCCCCCTGCCAGAACCTGGCAAGGAGGAGGGCGCACGCCACCCTAGGCGTGTGCCCAAGTTGGAGGCGCCTAGGAGTCCTTGTTGGACAAGGACTCCATCTCCTTTTTGGATTCCAATTAGAGTTCTCCTAAGAACCAACTTTGACTGGTCTTAGGCACCCTCTAAGGAGGAATCCAGGGGACTCTATTTCCACCAATCAGATTTAGATCTGATTTCACAAAGAGTTGTGATTGGTTGGGAAGAAGAGGAGTTGGATCACAGACAGTCTATAAATAAGACCCTGCGCCCAACTCAAATTACATTGGAGAATTGAAAAGAAATTCAATTCCCATGCCCCAAGGCCTGCCTCTCCCCTCTTCCTCCATGCCAAACCCACCTTCTCCCTCTCCTCTCCACGTCCAAAAGGAGTTTTGGACCTTGGTTGGTGCGATCCAGATCAAAGAAAGGCGACTCAAAAGCTAGAAGGCTGCACTGCTGCAAAGGACGACTGCTGATCTTCAAAAGGAGTTTTGAAGATCCTCCAGATCAGATCCAGATCTGAATTTTTGGAGACATGATAGAGAAGAAGAGGATCTCTAGATCCAGCCTGAGTGGATACCGGTAGAGGCCAGGCACTTGCGTGGCTAGATCCAGAACCTTCCGCTGCATCACAGGATCATCAACGGGTAATAGGATTACCCACTCAAGGTAAATTAAATTTGATTTAATTTATCTAATTTTATTTTAATTTATTAAAATAATAAGAATTAGATCTAAAATATCTTAGATCTGATCTAGATCAAAGAAAAAATTTTTTTGAAATATATCTCTTGATCTGATCAGATCTGAACGAACCTGGAAAAATCAGGATTTTCCCTTCAACTGGTATCAGAGCCAAGGTTCTAAAAGTATTTAGATCTAATTTTAAATTTATTTTAATTAAAAAATAAGTAATTTTAGATGTCACATGAGATGTGATCAGATCTAAAATCAGAAAAAATTAAAATTAAATGATTTGGATCTAAGATTAGAAAATATGCATGACTAGTTCTAAAATAGAATAGTTCTATAGAATAGTCTTGCATGTTTTTAATTTAATTTGATTAAATCATATTTTAGATCTATTTATTTACTATTTTTTGATATTATAATGGTTATAATAACATCTAAAAAATAGCAAATAAAAATTATTTAATTTTAAATATCATATGAGATATGATTGATGCATGTCTAGACTAGTTGTAGAATAGTTCTACATAATTATCTAGATTAGAATTTATTTTGATTAGATCAATTTAAATCTAATTTTTTAGATTATTATGAGATAATTTAGATCTAAAAATATGCATGATTCGATACATGAGATGTATGCAAAATATGCCATGATTAGATCTAATTTGTATATGAGATATATGATATAGATCTAAAACTATTTTGTAGTATTGCATGTTCCTGATTAAGGCGTTCCTCTTGGCCGTCCGGTCATAAGAATGAAGAAGGGTTTAAAGGCCCTCTCTTCCATTCGATGGGGTGTTCTTATGATGTGTAGGGGTGCTGCGTGTTCGTCCTTAATCAGAAACCCAAAACTTACTTTCTGCAAAACCCTAGATCCTGAAACCCTAGGATTTATTGTGCATATTTTGTTTATGAACCCTACTTAATTAAAAATTAAGATTATGGAATATTAATTAGGTCTAAAATTGAGAATTTTAGATCTAAGACATATTCATAATACTGGGTTCGGGCTTGGGTAGCTCAATTAGGTCTAAGCGGTTGATCAAACCGAATCAAGAGTTGGTTAGATGGGATCAACAATGCTTAAATTGACCAGCCTAATAGGATTAAGTCTGGGTCAAGATCGAGTCACGATCAAGCAAGACCTAATTAGGCTCAGAGGTTAGAGTCTGGATTGTAGGCTAACCCAATTGGTTCTGACTCAACAATTTGGTGTCTAAGGTAAGTTTGGCACATACGACCGACTGGTTTTTAATTGGAAGCTACTCGACCTGAATGCATTCTTGTACGAGTTAATGGCATATTCCTTCCACCGGTCTCACTTACCTGGCCATATCTGTTGACACAGTTCTGATCTGAGGTGGTCAATAATCCGAGCTAACCCATGCCACTAGGTTAGTCATAATTGTTATGACTATGACCAAGTCTAGTTTAATGAGACCTGAATCAATTCTCCCTAAGAAAAGATTAAGTCTGAGGTCTTCCACCATTGTAGATGTGCGGGCCCTTCCCGGGGTTGATTGTTCTCGGCTGGATACAGTGGCTCAGTTGCACCGGAAAGATGCAACCATGTCTATTAGGCATTGGATGCTATGGGCTGGAGGATGAGTTGGGCTCAATATTTCGGATACGGTGAGAGACTCAATTAGGAACCCAGTCTATGCAAATGGTGGGTCTGACTTAACTAAGGAGTGGATCAATATTCCGGATACGGTGAGATTCATGAATTAGAGACCAAGTTTGGGTGCACCATGATTAGAGAATCATTGAACAAGAGTTGTTCACTCATTGGCTAACCCATCACCAATAACTGTTAGGTGAGGTGATGAGTCAGTTGGTGAGACCGCACCACCCACTAGAAATCATTAATCATGGAGATTTTTGCATCTCTACAGAGGGAGTGTAGGGATCCGAGAAAATAGTGGGAGCTAATTTGTTTAAAAATAAAATTCCTAAACAAATTGGTCAAGTCATAATTACAGTATCTAACTAGAATCTTTGACTCTCTACAGAAAAATGTCTGCGTCCAACCCATTGGCACGTATCCTGGACACACATAGACTGACTGGACCCAATTATAAAGATTGGCTCAGGAACTACAAAATTATTTTGGGTTTCGAGAAGTTAACCCATGTTTTGGACCAGGACCCTCCCACCTTACCAGCCCGTCCATCCACTTGAACAGAGAGCATCTCTGGAAAAATGGATAGACGAAGATAATAAGGCCAGATATTACATGTTGGGCTCGATGTCTGATGAGCTCCAGCGGCAACATGAAGATATCGGGACTGCTCGCCAAATGTTGGCTCACCTGCAGGAGATGTTTGGTGAACAGAGTCGCGCAGCCAAATATCAAGTCACGAAATGACTTTTTAAGGCTAAGATGCGTGATGGGCAGTCAGTCCAAGATCACTGTCTGATGATGATCAAGGACATGGAAGAGCTTGAGAAGCTCGGTGTGAAGTTAGACTTGGATCTGCAGAACGATATTATTCTGCAATCCTTGACTGATGCATATGGGCAATTCATCATGAATTACCACATGCATAAACTTCAAAATTCCTTGGCCGAATTAATGAATATGCTGGTTACCGCTGAGCTTTCTATGAAAGGTTCTAAAGGCTCAGTTCTTGCTATGGAACGGACTTCTTCCAAAAGAAAGTCTTATGGAAAGAAAAAGAAGTCTGTGAAAAAGCAAAAGGTGGAAGGATCAAAGAAGAAGAAGGCAGAGCCGAAGAAAGAAGGCCGATGTCAAAGGAAAGTGTTTCCATTGCAACAGCGACGGCCATTGGAAGCGGAACTGCCCTACTTACCTGGCCACCCTGAAGAATTGTTGTTGTTGAGAGAGGATAGGACCATTAGAAGACTACAACAAGAAAAGAAACATTGGCAGCTGAAGATCCTAATGACATCAATCTAGGATTGGATATGGCGACCGAAAGACAACATGAAGCTATTCAATCAGTATATCGTCCATTAAATGATTACATCACACCATCTGTAGTCGATGTAGCTTCGAGCATTAGGAGATCGTCAGTGCAAACAAACAACTTTGAAATAAAATCGACGATGATCCAGATGATTCAATCAACTATCCAATTCAGTGGATACGTGCATGATGATCCGAATGCCCATACTTTTAACTTTCTTGAACTTTGTGATACTTTTAAAATTAATGGGATGTCGGATGATGCTATTAGATTAAGGTTATTTTCTCTCTCTTTATGGGATAAAGCTAAAAGTTGGCTTCATTCTCTTCCTGTTGGTTCTATCATAACTTAGGATGTCCGAGCCCAAAAATTATTAGCCAAGTACTTTCCACCTTCCAAGACTGCCAAGATGCGCAATGATATCACTTCTTTCATGTAGATGGACATGGAGACACTAGATGAGGCTTGAGAGCATTTCAAAAAATTGCTGAGGAGATGTCCACATCATCAACTACCTGTATGGCTTTAGGTACAAACTTTCTATATTGGTTTATCTCCTACTAATCATTCTATGATTGATGCAGCAATAGGAGGAACAATTAATCAAAAAATAGAGGAAGAAGCCTTCGATCTGATCGATGAGATTGCATCAAATAGCTATCAGTGGCAGACAGAATGCATGATGTCAAAAAGACTAGCAACTGTGTAGGTAGTAGAAGATTGCGTGCCAACCTTACTAGCTGAAATTGCAGCCCTTAAAGCCAAAGTCAATAACTTGAAAGGAATAGCTATGCATGTTCAGAACATCACCTATGACCTGTGTGGAGGAGGACACGATACGAGCAATTGCTAGACAGGTAATCCATTTTCTAAAGCAACTGATATAGCTAATTATGTTGGCAATTTTTTTAGGCTATAACAAAATATTCTTACTCCAACACATACAATTAAGGATGGCAGCGCACCCAAATTTCTCATGGAGTAATCAAAATGCAGCATAACAGCCACCCCTGGGGTTCCAAGTACCATATAAAGAAGTCAACATGGAAGAGTTGATGGTCAAATTTATGCAAACAAGAAGCAACTATTAAAAAATTTAGAAGCCAAACTTAGATAGGACCAAGCAGCAGCAATTCAAAACTTGGAGATCAAATAGGTCAAATGGTAAAGGATAATCTCGAGAGACCTTAAGGATCCTTACCGCAACACGGAGACCAATCCAAGGAAGCAAGTCAATGCTATCACCTAAGAATGGTACAAAGCTGGAGGAGCTACATCAGAAAGAAGAAGAGACTGAAGAGCAACTACAAATAAGAAACCATCAACTAAAATTCATCAGTCATCAAAACAACAGCAGATGGATGGTCTCTAGGTATACAGTTTACTGATCCAAATGTGAAGCCCTACATGCCGCCACTACCATTCTCAGAGAGACAAAATATAGCATCCAGATAAGGAATTCTCTAACTTTTTCAAAATATTAAATAATTTACATATTAATATTCTTTTTGTAGATACTATCACTTAAATGCCAAGTATGCCAAGTTTCTCAAAGAAATCCTAAAAATAAGAAAAAGCTGAAGGAGCATGGAGGAGAATAAATTTGAATGAAGAATGTCAGCAATACTTCAAAATAAATTACCACAAAAGCTAAAAGAATCAGAGAGTTTTACTATCCCTTGCCATTATTGGTGATTTGTAGTTTTGATAAAGTTTTATGTGATTTAGGAGCAAGCATTAATCTCATGCCTTTTTTATTTTCAGGAAGCTAGGTCAAGGAGGAATCGAAACCTACCACTATTACTCTTCAATTAGCCGATAGATCCATCAAATATCGAGAAGAGCTATAGTGGAGGATGTCTTAGTAAAGGCAAACAAGTTTTTTTTCTATTGATTTTTATATTCTTGATATGAAAGGAAGATTATGACTGTACCCCTTATTTTAGGGAGACCCTTTTTAGCTACTAGAGGAGCTTTAATAGATGTCCAACAAAGAAATTAATTCTTAGGAATCCAAAATGAACAAGTTTATTTTAATGTTTTCAAAGATACTAAATATCCTGATGATAATCAAACTTATTTTCTAATTAATATTATTGACAATTTCAGTATATGAGAATTCTATAGAAAACAGGTTTGAGACTTATAAAGTTAGCAATGTCCAATTAAAAAAGAAACTTGATCAAATATAAAGTATCCAATTGAAGTGGCATCAGATTGATCCACTTTAGAACTCAAAGAAAGTCAAGCTGAAGACTATAAATCAAAACTACTAAGATAGTTGTTTCTTTTCTTTTAGTTTTGATCATTTTTCTTTTCTTTTATTTTTCAATAATTTATATTACTCTTTTACTATTCTGGTGTTGTATTTTTAATTTTATAGAAAAAATCAATGAGAGCTCAAGCAAAATTTCCAAAGCTCCAAAAGAACCAGATTGAACCAAATCAGGTGTATTCCTTCCTATCCTTTATTGCACCCTTTATTTTTCTTTCTCTTTAAACAATTAGTTAAGTTAGGAGATAAAAGAAATAAAAATAATAATTAAAAAAAAATCATGTGTCAAAAAGAAAATCTTGAGCAAGATAGACTAGACAAGTGATAAAAGATAGAATTATTTGCTAATGAATATAATGAGTTAAAGAAGTAGATTTAGTTGGTTGACTTTTAGTAGCTACTTAGATCATTAAAGATTATTAAGCACTTCTAATTGCACGTGCACACTAACAAGGCAAAGTAGGTATTATTATAAAGGCTAACTGAGAATTCAATTATCACTAAAATTGATAATTAATATACATTTCTAATCAAAGAAACTTGAATTTAAAGAAAAGAGCTATCTACCTAAAAATAAAGTGCAAAAGATAAAGTATATGTGGATTGCCCAAAGCCTAGTATCTGGGTCTCTGCACCTAGGTCAAGTGTAGAAATTCATGTAAAATGGTGAAGAAAAGGCCAGGATGCTCGGCATAGCAAAAAAAAAAAAAACAAAAAAGGACAGTTGTGAAAGCTACCTTAATTCATGAGTATAAATATGAATGTATAGAAAATTGACCAAAATAGGTGATAAGAGAGGATACTTTTGTTCTTTTAATTAACATTGAAATGCTAAAGTTAGTCATCACGAACATAAGTGCTAATAGATCTTTGATTACTTTAAGAAAGTTTTTAATCGTATTGATTGAAAAATTTGTTCTGAAGCTCAATGCTTAATTAGTAGTATTTTCTAAACTTTTGACCTTCCTAGATTTTATCTTTTGCGAGGATAATCTTATTTAAATATGGTATTAATAAAATTATTGCTAAAGGGACTAGCAATGACTAAGTTGGAGGGTGTGATAAGTGATAAAAATATACTAATAAAAGTATTAAATTATAAAATAAATTAATCTATTTTTTTTAGAAATTAATACTTTTTATTAATCTTATGTAGAAAAGAAGGCCGCCAATATGTATTAGATATATGTGCCCTAGAAGCCAGAATTGGTTGACACTTGTAATACACTTCTAGGGGCAAAATTATAATTTTAACAAATATCAATAAAATAGATTATTTTTTATAACATATGTGCATTTAGTGTCTATGATACATTCTTTGAGTTAATGGTAATGATAATTCATATTTTCAAGAGTTGAAAATTTAAGACATGAATAATCATTATTAACTCATAAAATGCTTCTGACCATAGGATCATCACGAGAATGGTGATTGATCCGAAAAGTTGGTGTACAATTGCTTCTTTTTAGTAGATGAGTCTTGAATCTACGGTGTGGAGACATCGGAGTGAGTGTATAGGTACTCGTTAGAGAACGAGGGCACTGAGTGTGACCATCTCAAGTAGTCATTAGGGAGTCTACCTTCTCATCAATGACTGACTCGATGCTGCAGTAGTGTGTCTGGTTCTTTGACCTGAGATGCATCGACAGTTTACTTGAAGATGTTATAGTTTGACTACACCATTACTCGATCTCCTAGCCATTCGGAATCCTGAGGTGTATGTTGGCTATAGCATGTTCATTGTAGGAACTCGATAGCATCAAGATGGAATCTATCTACCTCGGTGGTAGAGGAGCAGCCCTATGATGATCATAAGAATCAAATCCAGAAGCCCATGGCCACGGCAGAGTGAAATAATAGAAAGAGTTTCTATTTAGGTTTTCACATCGGACTTGAATCAAATGATTACATCATATGATAGAAACTAGGGTTTGACGAGTTCACCTTAACCCTAATCTGATCGGGGCTCAAGATAGAAGAACTTAATCACACAGGTAGCTGCACCAAGAGGTTCACATTCAGCTCTGATGGGTTGCCACCATATACTGCTAAGTGTCACTGGTGGATTTTGGGAGCAATTAGAATGATTTAGATGATCGATCATTCTAACTGTTCGACTCAGAAGAGTTCTGATCCATTGAAAGGACTTTCGATGATGTCGATGATAGAGATTATGACATACTCCATTACCATACAGGACTAAACCTAACTGGATCATACAAACAAGGATTTGAATCTGGTGATATCAATTGAACTGATCCAGTTCAATTGATCTGAATAAGATTCAATTAGGTTCATGAAAATTGTGCTAGCACTCGATTGAACCTAACGTTCTTCTTTTGCTATCATAAATAGTTATCCTAACTGAGCCAAAGAAGTTTGTGCTCAATCAAAGGACTTCATTTGGTCTGACTGGAGCTTGTCCAAGTTAGAAAAGGTTGTCTTATTTTGTAAGACATTACCTGCCATTTTTGGTCACCTACCATTTTTCGTTCTTTGACTTTGGTCAAAAGTTGACCTTTGACTGGTCAAATATTGACCATAGATACTTTGACTTCTATCCATGTGTCACACACCTATTGGAGGACTAGCGGAGGCTTGTTCCTCTTTTAGAACCTAGCAAGGAGGAGGGCGCACGCCACCCTAGGTGTGAGCCCAAGTTAGAGGTGCCAAGGAGTCCCTGTTGGACAGGAACTCTATCTCCTTTTTGGATTTCAATTAAGAGTTCTCCTAAGAACCAACTTTGATTGGTCTTAGGCATCCTCTAAGGCGGAATCTAGGGGACTCTATTTCCATCAATCAAATTTAAATCTGATTTCATAAAGAGTTGTGATTGGTTGGGAAGGAGAGGAGTTGGATCACAGACAGTCTATAAATAAGACCCTGCGCCCAACCCAAATTACATTGGAGAATTGAAAAGAAATTCAATTCCCATGCCCCAAGGCCTCCTCTCCCCTCTTCCTCCATGCCAAACCCACCTTCTCCCTCTCCTCTCCACGTCCAAAGTGGTTTGGACCTTGGTTGGTGCAATCCAAATGAGAGAAAGGCGACTAAAAGCGAGAAGGTTGCACTGCTGCAAAGGATAACTACTGATCTTCGAAAGGAGTTTCGAAGATCCTCCAGATTAGATCCAAATCTGATTTTTGGAGACATGATAGAGAAGAAGAGGATCTCTAGATCTAGTTCGAGTGGATATTAGTAGAGGTCAGACACTTACGTGGCTAGATCCAGAACCTTTCGCTGCTCACGGGATCATCATCGAGTAATAGGATTATCCACTCCAAGATAAATTAAATTTGATTTAATTTATCTAAATTTATTCTAATTAGTAAAATAATAAAAATTAAATCTAAAATATCTTAGATCTAATCTAGATCAAGGAAATTTTTTTTTTTTAAAATATATCTCTTGATCTGATCAGATCTGAACGAACCTGGTCCGAAAAATCAGAATTTCCCTTCAACTGGTATCAGAGCCAAGGTTCTAAAAGTGTTTAGATCTAATTTTAAATTTATTTAATTAAAAAATAAGTAATTTCAGATGTCACATAAGATGTGATCAGATCTAAAATCAAAAAAAATAAAATTAAATGATTTGGATCTAAGATTAGAAAATATGCATGACTAGTTCTAAAATAGAATAGTTCTATAGAATAGTCTTGCATGTTTTTAATTTAATTTAATTAAATCATATTTTAGATCTATTTATTTACTATTTTTTGATATTATAATGGTTATAATAATATCTAAAAAATAGCAAATAAAAATTATTTAATTTTAAACATCATATGAGATATGATTGATGCATGTCTAGACTAGTTGTAGAATAGTTCTACATAATTATCTATATTAGAATTTATTTTGATTAGATCAATTTAAATCTAATTTTTTAGATTATTATGAGATAATTTAGATCTAAAAATATGCATAATTCGATACATGAGATGTATGCAAAATATTTCATGATTAGATCTAATTTGTATATGAGATATATGATATAGATCTAAAACTATTTTGTAGTATTGCATGTTCCTGATTAAAGCATTCCTCTTGACTGTCCAGTCATAAGAATGAAGAAGGGTTTAAAGTTTCTCTCCTTCCATCCGATGGGATGTTTTTATGACGTGTAGGGGTGCTGCGTGTTCATCCTTAATCAGAAACCCAAAACTTACTTTCTGCAAAACCTAGATCCTAAAACCCTAGGATTTATTGTGCATATTTTATTTATGAACCCTACTTAATTAAAAATTAAGATTATAGAATATTAATTAGATCTAAAATTAAGAATTTTAGATCTAAGACATATTCATAATACTTGGTTCGGGCTTGGGTATTTCAATTAGGTCTAAGCGGTTGATCAAACCAAATCAAGAGTTGGTTAGATGGGATCAACAATGCTTAAATTGAATAGCCTAATAGGATTAAGTCTGGGTCAAGATCGAGTCACGATCAATCAAAACCTAATTAGGCTCAGAGGTTAGAGTCTGGATTATAGGCTAACCCAATTGGTTCTGACTCAATAATTTGGTGTCTAACGTAAGTTTGGCACATACGATTGACTGGTTTTTAATTGGAAGCTACTCGACCTGAATGCATTCTTATACGAGTTAATGGCGTATTCCTTCCACCAGTCTCATTTACCTAACCATATCTGTTGACACAGTTCTAATCTGAGGTGGTCAATAATCCGAGCTAACCCATGCCACTAGGTTAGTCATAATTGTTATGACTATGACAAGTCTAGTTTAATGAGACCTAAATCAATTTTTCCTAAGAAAAGATAAAGTCTGAGGTCTTCCACCATTGTAGATGTGCGGGCCCTTCTTGGGGTTGATTGTTCTCGACTAGATACAGTGGCTTAGTTGCACCGGAAAGATGCAACCATGTCTATTAGGCATTGGATGCTATGGGTTGGAGGATCAGTTGTGCTCAATATTTCGAATACAGTGAGAGACTCAATTAGGAACCCAATCCATGCAAATGGTGGGTCTGACTTAACTAAGGAGTGGATCAATATTCCAGACACGATGAGATTCATGAATTAGAGACCAAGTTTGGGTGCACCATGATTAGAGAATCATTGAACAAGAGTTGTTCACTCATTGGCTAACCCATCACCAATAACTGTTAGGTGAGGTGATGAGTCAGTTGGTGAGACCGCACTACCCACTAGAAATCATTAATCATGAAGATTTTTGCATCTCTACAGAGGGAGTGTACGGATCCGAGAAAATAGTGAGAGCTAATTTGTTTAAAAATAAAATTCCTAAATAAATTGGTCAAGTCATAATTACAGTATCTAACTAGAATCTTTGACTCTCTACAGAAAAATGTCTGCATCCAACCCATTGGCACATATCTTGGACACACATAGACTGACTGGATCCAATTACAAAGATTGGCTCAAGAATTACAAAATCATTTTGGGTTTCGAGAAGTTAACCAATGTATTGGACCAGGATCCTCCCACCTTACCAGCCCGTCTATCCATTGAACAGAGAGCATCTCTGGAAAAATGGATAGACGAAGATAATAAGGTCAGAGATTACATGTTGGGCTTGATGAGCTCCAGCGGCAACATGAAGATATTGGAACTGCTCGCCAAATGTTGGCTCACCCGCAGGAGATGTTTGGTGAACAAAGTCGCGCAGCCAAATATCAAGTCATGAAATGACTTCTTAAGGCCAAGATGCATGATGGGCAGTCAGTCCAAGATCACTGTCTGATGATGATCAAGAACTTGGAAGAGCTTGAGAAGCTTGGTGTGAAGTTGGACTTGGATCCGCAGAATGATGTTATTCTGCAATCCTTGACTAATGCATATGGGCAATTCATCATGAATTGCCACATGCATAAACTTCAAAATTTCTTGACCGAATTAATGAATATGCTGGTCACCGCTGAGCTTTCTATGAAAGATTCTAAAGGCTCAGTTCTTGCTATGAAACGAACTTCTTCCAAAAGAAAGTCTTATGGAAAGAAAAAGAAGTCTGCGAAAAAGCAGAAGGTGGAAGAAGCAAAGAAGAAGAAGATAGAGCCGAAAAAGAAGGCTGATGTCAAAGGAAGGTATTTTCATTGCAACAGTGACGGCCATTGAAAGCGGAACTGCCTTACTTACCTGGCCACCCTGAAGAACAAGAAGGAAGGTCCTTCTGGAGGTATGCTCGTTATTAAGTCTAACCTTATGATTTCTTCAACATCCAGTTGGGTGCTTGACTCTGGTTCTAGTGCTCATCTATGCACTTCCATGTAGGGTCTTGAGGATAGCAAGAGGCTGAGGGATAGAGACATGATCCTACACGTCGATAATGGAGCAAGAGTTGCTGCAGTAGCCATGGGAACATACCCTCTTTGATTACCATCTAGTTTAGACTTAGTTTTGAAAGACTGTTATTTATGTGCCTGCAGCTAGCAGGAATTTGATTTCTATTTCATGCTTAGCACTAGAAGGCTATGTGATTACCTTCTTTAAGGACCATTGTAACATTCTTTATGAAAGAAATAAAATTGCAAATGTTTTCTTATTATACCGGTCTTTATCGGCTACATATTGATGTACCTGTTTTAACCATCGAGCAAAATGTGAATGCTAAACGACCTAAGGATAGTCCAAACGATAGGTATCTATGGCACCTAAGATTAGGTCATATAGCAGAAGATAGGATCAACAAATTGAAGAAAAATGGGCTGTTGAGTCCATTAACTTTCGAGTCATATCCAACTTGTGAATCTTGTCTTCAAGGCAAAATGACTAAACTTTCTTTTGTTGGACATGGGAAAAGGGCCACAGATCTCCTTATCCTAGTATATATTGATGTGTGCAGCCCATTTGATGTGCCGGCTAGAGGCATTTTTGTCTATCTTTACCGATGATCTGTCTAGGTATGGGTATGTGTATCTTATGAGACATAAGTCTGAAGCTTTTGAAAAGTTTAAAGAATTCAAATATGAAGTAGAAAAACAAACTGAAAAATTCATTGAGGTTCTTCGATCAGATCGAGGAGGTGAATACCTTAGCCAAAAATTTCTAGACTATCTAAATGAAAATGGCATAGTCTCTCAATGGACTCCATCAGGAACACCTCAACTTAACGGAGTTTCAGAATAAAGAAATCAGACTCTACTGGATATGGTCCAATCTATGATGAGCTTCACAGACCTTCTTGATTTTCTTTGAGGATACTCATTATTAACTTCAATCTATCTACTGAATAGGGTTCCCTCTAAGATCGTTCCTACCACACCGTATGAAATATGGCATGGTAAGAAACCAAGTCCAAGTCATCTTAGAATTTGGGGTTGTCCGGCTCATGTCAAAAGATAACAAGCGGACAAGTTAGAGTTTAGATCCTTCAGAGCTCGATTCATAGGATATCCTAAAGAGTCATTAGGATATTATTTCTACATTCCAAAAGACCATAATGTGATTATGAGTCGACATGCCATTTTTCTTGACAAACAGTTTATTCAAGATAGCGGCATTGGAAAGCAGATCAAGCTTGATGAGAAAGTCTCACAAGTACAACGAGCTAAGGACCAATTGGGAACCAAATTAGGTCGAGCAAATAAAAACACTACCTCCTCCACCTCATAGATCGGAAAGAGTTTTCCATCCCCTTGAGAGATACTTAGGAATTATTTTAGAAGAAGTAGAGGAAATGTTCCTCGTAGGCAATGGTGCTCATGGTGATGATCCCAAAATCTACAATGAGGCAATATCAGATATCGACTCCGAGAAATGGCGAGAGGCAATGCAGTCAGAAATTGACTCGATGCACTCAAACCAAGTCTGAACCTTGGTAGATCCACCAGAAGGTATAGTACCTATTGGATGTAAATCGATCTTCAAGAGAAAGATTGATGCAGATGGGAATGTGGAGACATTCATGGCTAGACTAGTGGCAAAAGGTTATAGTCAACATGAAGGCATTGACTATCAGGATACCTTTTCCTAGTGGCTATGCTAAAATCCATCCGTATATTGCTTGCCGTTGCAACCTATTTCAATTATGAAATATGGCAAATGGACGTGAAAATGGTGTTCTTGAACGGATACCTTGAGGAAGATATCTATATGGAACAGCTACTAGGTTTTACATCTAGTGATACTGATCTCAAGGTTTGCGAGCTGCAAAGGTCCATATATGGACTTAAGCAAGCATCTCGGAGCTGGAACACTCATTTCAATGACGTGATCAAAACATTTGGTTTCACCAAAAATAAAGAGGAACCATATGTCTTCAAAAGGGTCAGTGGGAGCACTGTTGTTTTCTCGTATTGTACGTGGATGATATCCTCCTTATTGGAAATGATATTCCCATGTTAATAACAGTCAAAATATGGTTGTCCAAAGAATTCTCCATGAAAGACCTAGGTGAAGCATCCTTTATTCTAGGAATTAAGGTCTATAGGGATAGACCGAATAGGATGCTAGGACTTTCATAGAAGATGTACATAGAGAAAGTACTAAAGAGGT
Source organism: Cocos nucifera (assembly GCA_006176705.1). Taxonomy (NCBI): domain Eukaryota; kingdom Viridiplantae; phylum Streptophyta; class Magnoliopsida; order Arecales; family Arecaceae; genus Cocos; species Cocos nucifera. Next base: position 117,950 of record QRFJ01003437.1, on the reverse strand, counting down.
TTAGTATGGAAAACTTTAAGAGGAGATTAATATCCTTCAGACATGGTTTTCATCTTTCCAAGAAGATGTGCCATAGCATACTTGAGGAAATAGAACGCATGAGCAAGATCCCTTATGCTTCTGCAATAGGGAGCCTCATGTATGCCATGCTATGTACACGACCTGATATAGCCCATGCTTTGAGTGTCACAAGCAGATATCAGTCAAATCTAGGTGAAGAACACTGGACTTCTGTGAAATGTATCCTTAAGTACTTGAGAAGAACTAAGGATATGATGTTGGTCTTTGGTAACGGAGAACTCCAAGTCCAAGGATACACGGACTCGGATTTCATGTCCGATATAGATGATCGAAAGTCGACATCTAGGAGTCTATTTGTGTGCAATGATAGTGCTGTTAGCTGAAAGAGTTCCAAGCAAACGGTGATAGCAAATTCCACCGTGGAAGCAGAATATATCGCTACTTCAGAGGCTGCGAAGGAAGCATTCTGGTATAAGAAGTTTGCTGTAGAAATCGAAGTAATGCCATACGATGCCGTTCCTCTATACTGCGACAACAATGGCGTCATAGCTCTTGCTAAGGAGCCGAGGTTTCATCAGAAATCTAAGCACATTGAGCGGTGATACCACCTCATCTACGATTACCTCGAGAAGGGTTATGTCAAGGTCAAGAGAGTCAACTCCGCAGACAATGTGGCAGACCCACTCACAAAGTCGTTGGAACAACAAAAGATCGAAGCCCATCTTGAGAAGATGGGACTTAGACATGTAGCCAATTGGCTTTAGGATAAGTGAGAGATTGTTAGATATATGTGCCCTAGAAGCCAGAATTGGCTGACACTTGTAATACACTTCTAGGAGCAAAATTATAATTTTGACTAATATCAATAAAATGAGTTATTTTCTATCACGTATGTGTATTTAGTATCTGTGACACATCCTTTGAGTTAATGGTAATGATAATTCATATTTTCAAGAGTTGAAAATTTAAGACATGAATAATCATTATTAACTCATAAAATGCTCCCGACCATAGGATCATCATGAGGATCGTGATTAATCCGGAAGGTTGGTATACAATCGCTTCTCTTTAGTAGATGAGTCTTGAGTCTATGGTGTGGAGACAACAGAGTGAGAGTACAGATACTCGTTAGAGAATGAGGGCACTGAGCATGACCATCTCGAGTAGTCATTAGGGAGTCTACCTTTTCGTCAATGACTATCTTGATGCTGCAGTAGCCTGTCTGATTCTTTGACCTGAGATGCATCGACAGTTCACCTTGAAGGTGTTATAGTTTGACTACACCATTACTCAATCTCCTAGCCATTCGAAACCCTAAGGTATATGTTGACTATAGCATGTTCATTGTAGGAACTCGATAGCATCAAGATGGAATCTATCTACCTCGGTGGTAGAGGAGCAGCCCTATGATGATCATAAGAATCAAGTCCAGAAGCCCATGGCGATGGCAGAGTGAAATAATAGAAAGAGTTTCTATTTAGATTTTCACATCAGACTTGAATCGAATGATTACATCATATGACAGAAACTAGGTTTTGATGAGTTCACCTTAACCCTAATTTGATCAGGGCTTAAGATAGAAGAACTTAATCACACAGGTAGCTGCATCAAGAGGTTCGCATTCAGCTCTGATGGATTGCCACCATATACTGCTAGGTGTCATTGGTGGATTTTGGGAGCAATTAGAATGATTTAGATGATCGATCATTCTAGCTGTTCGAATCAGAAGAGTTCTGATCCATCGAAAGAAGTTTCGATGATGTCGATGATAGAGATCATGACATATCCCATTACCATATAGGACTGAACCTAACTGGGTCACACAAACAAGGATTTGAATCTGGTGATCATTAGTTAAACTGATCCAGTTTAATTAATTTGAATGAGATTCAATTAGGTTCAAGTAAATCGTGCTAGCACTCGATTCCAGTTCAGTTGATCTGAATGAGATTCAATTAGGTTCAAGAAAATCGTGCTAGCACTCGATTGAACCTAACGTTCTTCTTTTGCTATCATAAATAGTTGTCCTGACTGAGCCAAAGAAGTTTATGCTCAATCAAAGGCTTTCATTTAGTTTGACTGGAGCTTGTGCAAGTCAAAAAAGGTTGTCTTATTTTGTAAGACATTACCTGCCATTTTTGGTCACCTATCATTTTGAAGGGAAATCCTGATTTTCCGGTCCAGGTTCGTCCAGATCTGATTAGATCAAGAGATATATTTCAAAAATTTTCTCTTAATCTCAATCAGATCTTGATATGTTTCAGATCTGATTCTTATTATTTTAATAAATAAAATAAAACAAGATAAATTAAATCAAATTCAATTTACCTGATTTGGGTAATCCTATTACCCTGTAGATGATCCTGATTGTAGCGGAAGGTTCTGGATCTTAGCCACGCAAGCGCCTGGCCTCTACCGGTATCCACTCAGGTTGGATCTGGAGATCATCTTCTTCTTTATCA
>QRFJ01003437.1:0-115457 GCA_006176705.1 Cocos nucifera | reverse complement strand
ATCGACAGTTCACCTTGAAGGTGTTATAGTTTGACTACACCATTACTCAATCTCCTAGCCATTCGAAACCCTAAGGTATATGTTGACTATAGCATGTTCATTGTAGGAACTCGATAGCATCAAGATGGAATCTATCTACCTCGGTGGTAGAGGAGCAGCCCTATGATGATCATAAGAATCAAGTCCAGAAGCCCATGGCGATGGCAGAGTGAAATAATAGAAAGAGTTTCTATTTAGATTTTCACATCAGACTTGAATCGAATGATTACATCATATGACAGAAACTAGGTTTTGATGAGTTCACCTTAACCCTAATTTGATCAGGGCTTAAGATAGAAGAACTTAATCACACAGGTAGCTGCATCAAGAGGTTCGCATTCAGCTCTGATGGATTGCCACCATATACTGCTAGGTGTCATTGGTGGATTTTGGGAGCAATTAGAATGATTTAGATGATCGATCATTCTAGCTGTTCGAATCAGAAGAGTTCTGATCCATCGAAAGAAGTTTCGATGATGTCGATGATAGAGATCATGACATATCCCATTACCATATAGGACTGAACCTAACTGGGTCACACAAACAAGGATTTGAATCTGGTGATCATTAGTTAAACTGATCCAGTTTAATTAATTTGAATGAGATTCAATTAGGTTCAAGTAAATCGTGCTAGCACTCGATTCCAGTTCAGTTGATCTGAATGAGATTCAATTAGGTTCAAGAAAATCGTGCTAGCACTCGATTGAACCTAACGTTCTTCTTTTGCTATCATAAATAGTTGTCCTGACTGAGCCAAAGAAGTTTATGCTCAATCAAAGGCTTTCATTTAGTTTGACTGGAGCTTGTGCAAGTCAAAAAAGGTTGTCTTATTTTGTAAGACATTACCTGCCATTTTTGGTCACCTATCATTTTGAAGGGAAATCCTGATTTTCCGGTCCAGGTTCGTCCAGATCTGATTAGATCAAGAGATATATTTCAAAAATTTTCTCTTAATCTCAATCAGATCTTGATATGTTTCAGATCTGATTCTTATTATTTTAATAAATAAAATAAAACAAGATAAATTAAATCAAATTCAATTTACCTGATTTGGGTAATCCTATTACCCTGTAGATGATCCTGATTGTAGCGGAAGGTTCTGGATCTTAGCCACGCAAGCGCCTGGCCTCTACCGGTATCCACTCAGGTTGGATCTGGAGATCATCTTCTTCTCTATCACACCTCCAAAAATTAAATCTGGATCTGATCTGGAGGATCTTCAAAACTCTTTTGAAGATCAGCAGTCGTCCTTTTGCAGCAGCGCAGCCTTCTTGCTTTTGATCGCCTTTCTCTTGATCTGAATCGCACCAACCAAGGTCCAAAACACCTTTTGGACGTGGAGAGCAAGGGAGAAGAGACTTTGGCATGGAGGAAGGAGGGGAGAGGCAGCCTTGGGGCATGTATCTAATAGCATTGGAATTAGGGTTGGGCGCAGGGTCTTATTTATAGACTCTTGTGATCCAACTCCTCTTCCTTCCCAACCAATCACAACCCTTTGTGAAATCAGATCTTAAATCTGATTGGTGGGAATAGAGTCCCCTGGATTCCTCCTTAGAGGGTGCCTAAGACCAGTCAAAGTTGGTTCTTAGGAGAACTCTTAATTGGAAATCCAAAAAGGAGATGGAGTCCTTGTCCAACAAGGACTCCTAGGCGCCTCCTAACTTGGGCTCACGCCACCCTTGGCGTGCGCCCTTCCTCCTTGCCAGGTTCTGGCAGGGGGACAAGCCCCCACCAGCTCTCCAATAGGTGCATGACATGTGGTCAAAAGTCAAAGTGTCAATGGTCAACGTTTGACCAGTCAAAGGTAGACTTTTGACCAAAGTCAAAGAACAAGAAATGGCAGGTGACCAAAAATGGCAGGTAATGTCTTACAAAATAAGACAACCTTTTCTGACTTGGACAACCTCCAGTCAGACCATATGAAGGCCTCTGATTGAGCACAAACTCCTTTGGCTCAGTCAGGACAACTTATTTATGATAGTAAAAGAAGAACGTTAGGTTCAATCGAGTGCTAGCACGATTTCCTTGAACCTAATTGAATCTCATTCAGATCAATTGAACTAGATCAGTTCAATTGATGATCACCAGATTCAAACCCTTGTTTGTGTGACCCAGTTAGGTTCAGTTCTGTATGGTAATGGGATATGTCATGATCTCTATCATCGACATCATCGAAACTCCTTTCGATGGATCAGAACTCTTCTGATTCGAACAGCTAGAATGATCGATCATCTAAATCATTCTAATTGCTCCCAAAATCCACCAGTGACACCTAGCAGTATATGGTGGCAACCCATCAGAGCTGAATGCGAACCTCTTGGTGCAGCTACCTGTGTGATTAAGTTCTTCTATCTTGAGCCCCGATCAGATTAGGGTTAAGGTGAACTCGTCAAACCCTAGTCTCTGTCATATGATGTAATCATTCGATTCGAAGTCCAATGTGAAAATCTAAATAGAAACTCTTTCTATTATTTCACTCTACCATGGCCATGGATTTCTGGACTTGATTCTCATGATCATCATAGGGCTGCTCCTCTACCACCGAGGTAGATAGATTCCATCTTGATGCAATCCAGTTCCTACAATGAACATGCTATAGCCAACATACACCTCAGGGTTCCATATGGCTAGGAGACCGAGTAATGGTGTAGTCAAACTATAACACCCTCAAGGTGAACTGCCGATGCATCTCAGGTCAAAGAACCAGACACACTACTGCAGCATCGAGTCAGTCATTGACGAGAAGGTAGACTTCCCTAATGACTACTCGAGGTGGTCACGCTCAGTGCCCTCGTTCTCTAACGAGTACCTGTACTCTCGCTCCGGTGTCTCCACACCGTAGACTCAAGACTCATCTACTAAAGAGAAGCGATTGTACACCAACCTTCCAGATCAATCACCATCCTCGTGATGATCCTATGGTCGGGAGCTATTTATGAGTTAATAATGATTATTCATGTCTTAAATTTTCAACTCTTGAAAATATGAATTATCATTACCATTAACTCAAAGGATGTATCACAGACACTAAATACACAGGTGTGATAGAAAATAACCCATTTCATTAATTATAGTCAAAATTATAATTTTGCCCCTAGAAGTGTATTACAAGTGTCAGCCAATTCTGGCTTCTAGGGCACATATATCTAATCATTTCTCATTCTTTGACTTTGGTCAAAAGTTGACCTTTGACTAGTTAAATGTTGACCATAGATACTTTAACTTCTGTCCACGTATCACACACCTATTGGAGGGCTGGTGGGGGCTTGTCCCCCTGCCAGAACCTGGCAAGGAGGAGGGTGCATGCCACCCTAGTCGTGCGCCCAAGTTGGAGGCGCCAAGGAGTCCCTATTGGATAGGGACTCCATCTCCTTTTTGGATTTCAATTAAGAGTTCTTCTAAGAACCAACTTTGACTGATCTTAGGCACCCTCTAAGAAGGAATCCAGGGGACTCTATTTCCACCAATCAGATTTAGATTTGATTTGACAAAGAGTTGTGATTGGTTGGGAAGGAGAGTTGGATCACAGACAATCTATAAATAAGACCCTTCGCCCAACTCAAATTACATTGGAGAATTAAAAAGGAATTCAATTCCCATGCCCCAAGGCCTCCTCTCCCCTCTTCCTCCATGAAAAACCCACCTTCTCCCTCTCCTCTCCATGTCCAAAGTGGTTTGGACCTTGGTTGGTGCAATCCAGACGAGAGAAAGGCGACTAAAAGCTAGAAGGCTGCGCTACTGCAAAGGACAACTGCTGATCTTCGAAAGGAATTTTGAGGATCCTTCAGATCAGATCCAAATCTGATTTTTGAAGATGCGATAGAAAAGAAGAGGATCTCTAGATCCAGCCTGAGTGGATATCGATAGAGGCCAGGCACTTGCGTGGCTAGATCTAGAACCTTTCGCTGCTCACAGGATCATCATCGGGTAATAGGATTACCCACTCCATGGTAAATTAAATTTAATTTAATTTATCTAAATTTATTTTAATTATTAAAATAATAAGAATTGGATCTAAAATATTTTAGATCTGATCTAGATCAAGGAGAAAAAATTTTTGAAATATATCTCTTGATCTGATCAGATCTGAATGAACCTGGTCCGAGAAATCAGGATTTTTCTTCAATATGAAGATCTTATTTTTCTGGTTTAGATGAAATAAATTTTAGACAAAACGGACTTCAAACGAGCCCAAAATTAAATTTCAAAAAAAAAAAATTGGTCCGATTTAAATCGATTCAGAAAAATTGGCTTAGCAGACCACCCGGTTCGACTACACCAGCAGACCGACTTGCTAATGCAGTGCTGATGCTAGGCTGATATCAGCATTTTTTACGATGCATGATGGACCGATTTAAGAGCATTTTGAGAATTTTACATAAAAAAATGTGCTCCGATTGGCTGAAGAATGCGGCAGTCCACACAACACCGGGCTCGTGCATGGTCTATAGAGGGTAATTTGGAAATTTTGTCTGATCCGATGGATGCCTTTCACTGGGATTTGATTGAACAGCCAAAATGCATACGTTGACGAATGGCATCCACAGCTTTCGGTCGAGATCCAATGATTAAGATTCATCCCAACTTTAAACTAAAGATCAGAAGCCTTCCTGTGCGCGATCTGATGGCCCAAATTCAATCTAATGATTGATCCGACGGCTGCTATGGATTTCGACTTAATCTGGAAAATTTTAAAAGGTTTTTAAGCAATTTTTGGACCATTTGCTCAACATCCAATGGTTAGAATCATCCAGGATTCTAATTTGAGTTGTTTTGAGAGTTTTAAACCTAATTTTCAAAGGATTTCAAGGGAAAATCCATCTCTGAGCCTATAAAGTCTGTTGTTGCTGAAGAAAAAAAAAGGGAGTGAGAAAAAAAAAGTGAGAGAAATAAAAAAAAGAAGAGAAAGAGAGGAGAGAGGTAGAAAGAGAAGAGAGATTTTTGAGAGAAAGGAAAGAGGTTTTAATTTTTTTCTTCCGACAATCAGAATAGTGATCAAGGAGCTTCTTCTTCTTCACGAAATACTCCACACCAAGAGCGACAGACAATCAATTTCAGCAATCAAACATTCTAATTTTTTTATACTTTTTATTTTATTTGCTATTTTTGAACTTATTATCATGAACTAAATTTTCTTTTACTAAGGCTAAGGTATAGCCACTCTTTTGATGCAATATTCAATATGATTTATTTTTAATTTTTAATTTTATTAATGAGGAATATATAAATCTGATCTTAATGCTTTTAGATTACTGACCATCTTCTAATTGATCTGATGAACATAGATGTTGTGGACCTAGTACATCTATGTTATTGCTTCTTGATTATATATCTTGTATTATGAATCAAATTAGAATTCATATGCATGCAGGAATTTTAGTGCTCTTTGGCGTAGCATATTTTAATTAGAGAGTTTCACAAAACTTAACGCATTAATATTTATTTAAATTACACCTGGACCAAAGGATAATTAATAAATATTGATAGTTTTGCTATGCTTGGACCAAAGGATAGTGAATAAATTAGGAGACTCCACCGTCACATGAAATAAAATTAATCTAATAATCTGAATATTGTATTAACTGAGTTGGTGAACCGATTGCCTTAGTAACACATTGCTCTTAAGTTTAAAATCCTAATAATTATACTCTCTCTATTTTCTTAAAATTTTTAATTATTTCTTTATTTTGTTATTTAATTTTTTATTCTCATAAATCGGTCTTCTAAATAAAGCATAGAAAAGAGCTTTTCAGTACTTATTTTTCAATCCTCTAGGGACGATACTCTACTCATTCACTTTATTACTTGATCGACTGATGCACTTGCCATAGCTATAGATTAGCAAGCATCAGTAGAGTATGTAGCTACATCAGATGCTACCAAAGAAGTAGTGTGGCTAAGAAAGTTCATCATCGAGCTCGAACTGGCACCCTTCCTTAATAGTCCAATTCTGCTCTACTATGACAGCTCTGAAGCTATTGCTCAAGTGAAGGACTGAAGGCATACTAGTGGATGAAGCAAATTCTCCGTCACTACCACCTTGTTCGGAAGATTATGGATCGAGTTAATATCAACCTTTAGAAGATCAACGAGAAGGAGAACCTGGCCAACCCATTCACTAAAGCTATTCTAATGAAGGAGTTCAATGACTTCAAGTCAAAGATGGGTATTAGATAATGCACCGATTGATTTTAGTCCAAGTGAAAGATTATTGATAATAGTGTTCCAAAGTCAATCATCAGTCTATTGACGGTTGAGCTAAATGTTTGCATTTATATATGAATTATAAATAAATAAAAATTATTTTGATATTTTTTATCTTAAATTTTTTCATCTTCTAATAAACTCCTATGTTGTGGTGAAGTCCTTAGGACTATTTAGAATCGATAAAGAAGAATTTATCATTTAGTCCTTAAATATGTTCGCGACCAAATGATACATTGTTATCAAGGACGATAATGTTTATCAAGTATAGATCATTGTGTGCCTTATAGATTAGTTATCCTCTTAACCAAGAAGTGTGGAGATACTGGTATGGCATGCAGGTGAGATGTAAGGGTATATCTGCACTTAATATGATTGATACTGGAGCTTTTCTACTATCAAGATTTGCTCTAATGGAATATGGATATAAGTGTCCCTCCGATCTGAGATCACCATGGTGACTTTCAAGAAACTCACTGTACTTTGATGCCAGACTATCTGAATTTTTAATTCAATGATGAAAGATTTCTAGGCATAGTCAAGTACTTGAGAAGTCAGTGCGTATATCAAGATGGAATTGACCACTCCTAGTTTTAGGAGCTATGTTCAATTATATTTTAATTTAGCAAATCCTTGGCTAGGGTAGTCCTAGTGAGGGATCATGGGACTGATTGCTTTGAGATATGATGTGGATGTACTTTTTAGATTTGATAGTTTAACTCTGAGTCATCTATACATAGAGGTCAAAGGGATGAATTATGCAGTAACCATATTTACATAGGTTTTGAATATTGCGATTATGACTATTTGATCTAATCGGACATTGGGTACTATTGCTAGATGGTCATTTTGATTAGTGCAGAAAGTGATTTTTATGCTACTAATTTTGGTTCGAACTTGTGGAGTTACACATATTAGAGGTTCCTACCTGATCTGATGGCTGATGAAGAGTCCGACTGGACTAGAACTCTATGTTCAAGAGTCCCATTAGACTGAAAGTCTTCGATCGAGAGTCCTACTAGGCTGAGACTCTAAGTCCTATCTATCTAAAACTCTATTATCGAGAGTCTTACTAGTCTAGGACTCTGTGATCATGAGTTCACTTGTTTGGAACATCGGGATCAAGAGTTCCACTAGTTTGAGACTCTTCAATCAAGAGTTTCATTTTGATGGAACTCTGCTGGTCGGATACCCATTAAATTTGGTCTCTATATTTATGAGTGATTTAATTAGTGATTTGATTACTAATTAACTCAATTTCATTGAGTAATGATTTTTAGTTCAAATCTAATTGAATTGGATTCAGTTGGGTTTGATTCGATTAGGTTATCAGATGACCTAATCGTCGAGGAGGTTTGATCTCTGATTTGATCAGAGATTGAACTTGATCAATTTCTAATTTTAGTATAATTTAATTAAGCTTAATTAAGTCTAAATTTATTAGGTTTAATCTAGTCTAATTGTACCTAACCAATTTGGATTGGGTTGGTTCAATTAGATAAGGTCTGTTTAGACTAGTTAGACTAATCTTCCTACGCCATCTTTCTCTTCTTGCACCAATTTGAATTTCTAAGAGAATATGATTCTCATGAAAATTCTCCAAGCACAAGAGAAGGCATGAATCAAGTTTCTCATGCCCCAATTGATAATATATGGTGGTTGGTCATTCAAATTTGAATGCGATTTAAATTTGAATGAAGAACTACCTTGATACATATCCTATGCCACCTCACTTCTGCACCCATTTTGAAATCCACGAGAAAGAGTTCTCATGAGTTTTCTCCATGAAAGAGAGGGCACACGCCCTCCTTTCTCATGCCTTGGGTGGATAAGAATGGGTTGGTTACCATTTGAATTCAAAATGAGTTTGAATTCAAATGGACAACCACTTCATTCTTATCCTCCCATGTGTAGAAGACTCGATCTTGCACAAAAATAAAATAAGATCTCTTCGAGGCATGTGCTTATCCTTCTGAGAGAGAGAAAGTGTACGTAAGCCTTTCTCTTTGACATGGAAAACTAAAAGAAGAGAATTTTTGAGAGAAAACAAACTAGAAAGGGTGCAGGGTCTAGTGAGTGCTATCCTAGGGTTTCGACCTAGGTTTCGGGATTTTGGTTTGTGAGCTATGAGGGTCGTCAGTTCACAAAACTTGGTGGATTGCCTCCATCTTTCTCTACCTCTCTTCTATGTCTACTTGCGATGCAGAGCATCCAAAAAGCCCATGGATAGAGATTGACATTGTTCGATCGTTATCAGCCATTGAAGGATTCCGGCATCGAGCTAGCACTCGGGAGGAGCCGATCGGACCAGAGCCTCATGTAGACGATCCGTGGAGGCCAGACACACTATGTGGCTGCATCATAATGAGTGGACCTCCCTGACGGTGATTGGATTATGGAGATCGGCTACCCACACAGGTATCGTGTTCTGAATACATAGCTATAGTAGTAAAATGTTCACTGCTGGCATCTTACTTTTTAAATTTAAAAGCATGTACATCACATTTAGATCATGAAAAGTATAGGATTTTTTATATGATCAATAGCTCTAAATTAATTAGATTAATTTTATTTTTTACTGTATTTAACTAATTTTCGAAAAAATTTTGAAAGTAGAGCTAGAAATCCTGCACTGCATACCTTCAGTTTAAGTACTAGAATGTAAACAGCTTGGCAAAAGCCAACAATTGCATTTTCATGATAAGCCCATAACCAAGTACAAAATGACCTAAATTTTAATGTTGAGCCTATAAATATAGGTCAAATTATTCTCAAATTACTAACGCACCAAATCCGTACTAACATAACCAATACACGATGTACTTTGGGTTGAAAAATTATAATTTGGTTGGATTTGGATGTAGAATGCATTCTTTGGCTCAGGATCGGGATGGATGTTATATTGGCCGATTTAGATTTGAATAGGTGCCTCATCTTACTCTATCGATCTAAGTTATTTATTTAATATTTTATTAAAAATTATATTTCATAACTAATTAATGGTTGTTATCTAAAGTAACTATGCTGATCAATTATACATTGATTCAAGCATCAGCTAAGCTCTGAAGGTTGAATGCCTTTATGCAATCTTGATATCAGCTGGAGCTAATTTCTACTTGGTTTGAGAAGTAGAGTTGATTGGACTTATTTTAATATTGAGCTCACTTAAGCTTTATTAAATAAACTAGTTGAGGACCCATGCATTGCACAGGATGGATAATTATGATCTATAACTATTAAATTTTTTTAATAATAAACGTTTATAATAAATATTTTTTAGTTTTCTTATATTATATTTTATTTTATTTATTATTTATATATGATATATTTTTTATTATTTTATAAAATAATATTTTATTATATTTTTTTCTTCTTATTCTCATATCTTCTACTTGCCCGTCGATACTGCTGCACCCCTATGTTGCCCCACCATAGCTCCTCTTCTCTCTTGATAAACATCAATCCTAATCGCACCCCCACCCTCTCTCTTCTTCTTATACCTTTTCTGTGCCCACTGATGTCACCCCACCCCCACTGCCACCCCACCATCACTCTTCTTCTCTCTCAATAAATGTCGATCTCAATTGCACCCTCCGACATCCCTATTGGTACTGCCGCCTCTAACACCATTATTGAAGGAAGAGAGAGAAACTCCCTCTTCTTTTCTTTCTTATTTTTTCTTTTTTTTAAAAATAATATTTTATTATTATTATTTTTCTTATTTCTTTCTATTCTCATATTTTCTCCATGCTCGTCAGTGCCACCCCACCCCCTACCGCCCCAACCATGGCTCTCTTTCTCTCTCAACAAATGTCGATCTTGATTGCACCCCCGTCCCTTCACTTCTCATATCTTCTCTAAACTTTTGTAGGCTATTAAATACAGAGATTTGACTTTCAAATTGATGAAATATTATGCTCTATTTATGGATAATTTATTATATTTGATCTGATATGATCCGATGGATTGATTTAAATCTCAAAATATATTATTTTTAAAAAAATAATATTTTTTTTAGAAAATTAAGTTAGTATGTTATTATTTTTAATATTAAAAAATGATATGTTATCTTTTAAAAATAATAATAAATACTATTTTTAAAAGTTATTATTATTTTTATAATATTTATTTTTTATAAGTAATAAAACTTTTAAAAATATTTTTAATCTCTTATCCCTTTCATTTTTTATTTTTAAAATATTATTTTTAAATTATTTTTAAAATATTTTTTTATTATTTAAAAATAATATTTTAAATTTTTAATAATAAAAAATAATAATTCATATGGCATAATTAAAATCATTTGAGATGTTGATACAAGTATTAATTTTAGAAATACAAATTTGTATGTTATTATTTTTAAGATTAAAAAATAATATGTTATATTTTTAAAATAATAATAAATTAGTATTTTCTAAAAATATTAATTCTATTTTTATAATATTTTATTTTTTAAAAATAAAAATTTTTAAAATACTTTTTATCACTTATCCATTTCCAACATTTCTTTTTAAAAAATTATTTTTTTTTAATTTTTTAAAATATTATTAATTATTATTTAAAAATAATATTTTTAATTATTATTAATAATAAAATAATAATCTACATGGTATAACTAAAATCATCTAACATGTTGATAAAAATATTATTTTAAAAAAATAAATTAATATGTAATTATTTTTAAAATTAAAAAGTGATACATTATCTTTTTAAAATAATAATAAATTAATATTTAAAAAATATTATTATTTTTGTAATATTTTAGTTTTTAAAAATAATAATTTTTTAAAATATTTTTAATCTCTTATCCCTTTCCTATTTTTATTTTTAAAATATTATTTTTTAATTTTTAAAATGTTATTTTATTATTATTTAAAAATAATATTTTAAATTATTATTAATAATAAAATAATAATCCATATGGTACAACTAAAATCATCTAGGATGCTAAGGTGGCAACACCATAACACTCCTCCATAGAGCCCATTTTATTATTATTTAAAAATAATATTTTAAATTTTTATTAATAATAAAATAATAATCCACATGGCATAATTAAAGTCATCAGATATACTGATAGAAATATTATTTTTAGAAAAATAAATTAGTATGTTATTATTTTTAAGCTTAGAAAATGATATGTTATCTTTTTAAAATAATAATAAATTAGTATTTTTAAAAAATATTATTATCATTATTTTAATAATATTTTAATTTTTAAAAATATTTTTTATCTATTATCCCTTTTCTACTTTTATTTTTAAATATTATTTTTTTTAATTTTTAAAATCTCACTTATTATTATTTAAAAGTAATATTTTAAATTATTATTAATAATGAAATAATAATCCACATGGTATAACTAAAATTATCTGAGATGCTAAGATGGAAACACCATAATACTCCTCCATAGAGTATTGTTTTATATATATATAATAGATTAACTTAGCTTAATCTCAAAATTTGAACTTGAAAATGACTTAAAAATCTATCTAAGCCCAATCAAGTCAAAAAATTTCTTATAGGTTAGGCTCATTAGGTCAATTACATCTCTAGAAAATTCTTCTCAAAAATTTCTATCATATGAAAAATATAGGTATTTAAGTTTTCTAAAGAAATAAAATCAATTTAGTAGGCTCTATTTTGTGCTGCGTTCTCCTTGCTCCAAACGTCTCTATTGTCATATTGTGGAATGCTATAATGCAGAAAGCCATAATGTCAAAAAAAAAAAAGCAAGCATAAAGCCATAACATAGCAAGGATATATAGTTAAGCATATAAGATAAAAACCAACGTATGGTAACACATATTAACATCCTAGTAAATAATGGTGCAACACAAACCAAAAACTCTAGCAAATAACATGCAATTAAAACCAAAAACTGGCTCTTTCCAAAACACATTCACTAAACTCCCATCCCCTTCTCTATAAATCTCCTCCATATTCATTCTCTTCCCAGCATATCCACCACCTTTATCACTAGCTTACCACCACCACCACCACCACCACCATGGCTAACTCATCAAACATGCTCCTCCTTGTGATCGTCGTCTTGACAATGACCACAAGAGTAGTCTGGAGCTTAGAACAAGAAGAGAGGATTTCCTTTGTGGTGAGCGACCCTAAGTTTAAAGATTGTTTGAAACCCATCATTGAAGTCAAAGGGTGTACCCCTAGCATCTTATCTTTCTTACTCACCTAGCACTTCCAGCTGACCCTAAGTGCTACAAGACTATCAATAGCCTTAGCCAAAAGTGCTTTGTTGATTTATTCTCTTCTAACCCCCTCTATGGCTCTCTATTCCCTCCCCTCCTTGAGACTTACTGTGCTGCAAAGACTTCATCAAAACCAATCGAAGAAATTTCACCTACACCAAGTGTATGAATTGGTGATAATGACCAATAAAGGTTCAGATCTGTTGGGATTTTAATGAGTAAGGAAAGTAGTGTGGCTCTTGTTTTATTTATAGGAGAATAGTTTGCATGGGTTGTTGCAATACCATTCTCATGTTACTAGTTCTATAATTGGCTTATGCAAACTTGTAACTTGACTAATAAATTAATATATTTGGTTGGAATTCTCTCTCTCTCTCTCTCTCTCTCTCTCTCTCTCTCTCTCTCTTTCTCTCTCACATGTTAGTAAAAACAAAAAAAAAAAAAGAGAGCTTTCCTCTGGATAACTGCAATTTAACTTGTTCATGGCCTTGGATTTTGATGATTGTGTTATATTGAGTCCATAACTTAATTAAACAAAACTTTTTTTGTAAAAGAACGACTTTTATTTAGATCAAGCCTAACTTTGTGTAAAAGGATTAAACTTCAAATATTTAATTGCTTAAGCACTAATTATTAAAATTAAAGTCAAAGGGTCAAATGAAGAACAAAGTTTTAAATTTATTAAATCAATTTAAAATGTTTGACCATTATTCTTTGTTTAAAATATATATGTAAAATTTTAATTGATAGTTTCTAAAAGTAGGAAAATGAATGAACATAATAAACAAGTAGGATTATGGATATCTTAGATGCTTTTTTAGAAGTTAAAATCCTAGAATTTTATGTTAGCACATATTTGTCTGCATGGAAATATATTAAAATTGCTATGAATAAATATTAAAAATAAGACCTAAAAATGATAGTCACTTATATATTTACTCTATCAACTAATTTTGATATCTCAATTAACTCACATAGGTCAAGAGACTATAAACTTCTGGTTCTTCTTTTTCATATCTCTAACTTTCCATTCCACTAAATATTGATGCTTATCAATATCTCAAAATATATTTGGTTCGAGAGGTTGGACTCTAAAATGAGAATAGAAATAAGTGACTCACATTTTAGCCATTTGATTGGCGGGAGGCCATTTCGAATTTAATTTCGAAGGGAGTGGGAATACTCTAATATTTTAAATTCCAATATCTATATTTTTTCTAGTATTTAAATATTATTTTGATTCCAACTTTGATTCTGAACCAAATGTATTAGAAGATATGGCTATTCTAATTCTCATCCCAATTCATTATGATTCCAACTCTAATTCTGATCATGGACTAAACACACCATCAATTTTATTTTAGAGTCAATCAGCCACCTATGCAGATAAATATTGGGATAGTGCATAAATCTTGAAAATGTTTATATGTAATTGGATGGCATCATCATGTTGGTAGCACCATGCATAAATTGCATTTGCTTTGGAGTGAAAGACACTTGTTTTTGGCACAACATCTGGCAAGATGGAGCATTTTACCCCACCCCCTAGATAAAGAGAGCTAGAGGGCATGATAGCTGAGTAGATGTTGATCCCATGATTGATTTTGATGACTGCCAAACTTTGAGTGTTTGAGTATTTAACCATGTATTTCATGAGTGGATATAGATCTTTCTAGGTATTTAAATTAAAGAATCATTTCAAGAAAAGATC
Organism: Cocos nucifera; assembly: GCA_006176705.1. NCBI lineage: Eukaryota > Viridiplantae > Streptophyta > Magnoliopsida > Arecales > Arecaceae > Cocos > Cocos nucifera. The sequence continues at coordinate 101,288 of QRFJ01003437.1, read as the reverse complement.
TACAAAAATTCATCAAGTCAAGATTCTTAATGGAAATATTTTTCTTAAGCTTTCAAAGATCAGAAGAAAGAGAGCTCTTTGACTAAAACAAGAAACATATAAAGTAGAAATCAAATAAAAATCAAATCCCCTTGATTGATGCAAAAAATCCCTCAAAATAGCCTTGAAGCAGTTTTCGTGATATCTCAAAATTTTTTTGAGAGCTTTCGAGTGGACTGGCATGTCCAAACACTTTCTGGCATGATTTTGAGAGGTCTCGCAGGATTCTCTAGAGGTCTCGCGGTTCCAGCGAGACATCTTGTTCAAAACTCGAGATGTCTTAATCTCAAGAGACAGAAACTTAGTTTCTATGCTCTGAGAGTAAGAGGTCTTGCAGGATTCTCGAGAGGGCTTGTGGCTTCAATGAGATATCTCGATTCAGAATCGAGAGGTCTCAAAATCTACAGAGAGGTCTCGTGAAAAATTGAGAGGTCTCGTTCTACGTGGACAGCCTTCAATGGATAGTTTTGTAATAGCTATTTTTTGACCCTAATGACTATTTCAAAACTTTTAATAGGTAGAACTCTCACTCCAACCATCTCTAAAGGTATTTAAAGATAAAAAATCAATTGAAAAGTAAGAAAAAAGATATTTAAAGAGAGAATCTTTTATTTTTGATGAGAAAAATTGATATCCAAAGAAAAAAGAAAAGAGAGAAAAGTTATGCACAGATTTCAGTCAGCATTTAAAGCAAGCTTCTCCAACATCTTCTACATCCTTCAAGCATAATTTGAAGAAAAGTCAAGCTCCAATCGAGCACATCATCAGCTTCTTCTTTAGAATTTTATAGAGCTTAAACTCTATTTTTTTATATTATGCTGAAATTTTATTTGTATTTTTTATTTCTTTTCAAGTTTCTTTGGAAGAAAGAAACTTGAGGATTAGGTCCATCCAAGCCCAAAATTGGATATTGTAGGTTTTGGTTGGTAAGCCCAAAAAATCAACTAGGTTGTTAGTAAACCCAAAAAACTAATGGTGTTAGGTTTTGGTTGGTGCTTCTGTGAAAATCAACTAGATTTGTTTGTGAGCATGGAAAATAAACTCACTATAATCAAGGGTGGATTATAGTGAAAATCCTAAGAAAAGCTTGGGGAATGGATGTAGGTGCGGGTTGCACCGAACCACTATATATCATGGTGTTTTCGTGTTTGTGCTTTTCTCTTCTATCCCTTTGCATACTTTGCATGCTTATAATTCTTGCTTTATTTTCATAGTTTGATTTTGTTATCTTAATTTTGCTGCTTATATTACATACTTTTCATCACATCACTTTGGTTAAAATCAAAGCACATACTTGTTTAGAAAGTAAATTTGGTTAAAATTTTATAAGAACCCAATTCACCCCCCTTCCCTCTTGGGTTGCTACCTCTGGACAATAATTGGTATCAGAGCAGGTGCTCTATTATTGATTATTGACCTAACCATCTAGGGTAAAAGATTATGGCAATCCCATTTGGTTCATTATTTATTGAGGGCCAATCCACATCTAAACCACCACTATTTAATGGTATAAATTATATATTTTAGAAAGCTAGAATAAAAATTTTTATACAAGTTTTAGATTATGACATCTGGGGAGTCATAACTAGAGGACCACACATGCCCATAATTAAAATTAATGATATGTCTATTTCCAAACCAGAAAAGAATTGGGATAATTTTGATAAAAAGATGGCTCAATTAAATGCTAAAGCAATCAATGTTCTTTATTGCTCTCTTAATGTACAAGAATTTAATAGAATATCCACTTGTACATCAGCAAAGAAAATTTGGAAAAGATTGAAAGTGACTCATCAGGGAACAAGCCAAGTAAAAGACTCCGCTTATTCATAAATATAAAATATTTAAAATAAAAAAATATGAATCAATTTCTAAAATATTTTCTAAATTTATTGATATTATTAATGCTCTAAATGATCTTGGCAAAACTTTTACTAACTATGAACTTGTTTGCAAGGTTTTGAGATCTTTGCCAAAGGAATGGAAAGCAAAAGTGACAGCCATACAAGAAGCAAAAGACCTTACCAAGTTATCCCTAGAAGAATTGATGGGTTCACTCATGACTCATGGGTTGAACTTAGCTCAAAAGAAAGAAGAAGAAGAGCTAAGAAAGATGAAGACCATCACCTTCAAATCCATTGCACAACATGAAAAAAGCGATGAGTTAGAAGAAGAAGATGATGAAAAAGAGAGTGAAAATGATGATCAAGACATGGAGCTACTCGTAAGTAAATTCAAGAAGTTCCTCATAAAGAAAACTATGAAGAAGAAAGAAAAGGAAGAAGAAAAAGAAAGAAAGAGTGTCATCTATTATAACTGCAACAAAAGGGGACACTATAAGTCGGATTGCCCCCTACTCAAAAAGTATCCCAAAAGGACCAAGAAAAGAGCTATGCTAGGAATTTAGGATGACAGTGATACTTCAAGCTTGGATGAAGAAAAGAAAGCGAAAAATCTTTGCCTCATGGCCATTGAGGATGAGATAAAATCTAAAAACTCCTTCGAGTTCATATTCGATGAGTTATTTGAAGCCTTTAGCGATTTAATAGATGAATACAAAAAACTAAGGCTAAAAAATAAAGAGCTTAAAAGATCTAATCTTCTTCTAGCTGATGAAAAGAATAAACTATTGACTGAAAAAGAAGATATCTTGAAAGAAAAGAATACTTTGGCTAAAGAAAAAGAAGAATAAATTAAATCTAAAAATTCTTTAGTTAAAGAAAATATGAAGCTTAAAAAGGATAATGATACTTTAAGATTCTCCTTAAAAGAAAATGAAAATTTTTTAAATGAAATGAAAGAGCTCTTGGGAGAAAATAAAAAATTAAGAAGAGAGATTGAGGTTTTAAAATCTATTGCTGAAAAGTTTACCATTAGTTTTCAAAATCTCTAATCTATGGTAAAAGTTAATGGGACTGTTTTCAATAAAATAAAAACTTGTTTTGATGGATGCCTTGAAAATAAAAATGGATGGATGATGCTTTTGGATAAAATCTAAATTTTTCTCACATCATACCATTAATATTTATTTGATTAATTTTATTAATTCTAATAATCTATTTATGTAGTTTCATATCATATTTACTTGCTTGAAATACTCTTTATGTTTCGATGAGATTAGAATGATTGATTGATTTTGATGCTTGAAATGATTTGAATACTTTGATTTTTAAATCAACATGCTCTCTTCTATATATCATGCTATGGATGAAATGGTTTTATCTTAAATTTTAGCATGATATCTTAAGCCTCCCTATATCAATTTTATCATTAATGAATTTAATTTAAAAAATACTTAATTGGGTGTGAATATTTTAATTGCTAAACCTACAAGAAAAATTAATTTTTTTGGCATTCCTTATAAGAAGCTAAATTATCAAAATTCTTCTAAAAATTTGAAACTCCCAAGTTGAACTGAACATATAAAGCCTTCATCTAGTTTTCTCTTATTTGATCTTATTTAAATTGATTATTGGAACCCCTCAATTGATTACTTTTTATGATCCTCTAACTTTTCTTGAATATCTCTCTTGATCATCGATTTGATTGACTCTTTGATCTTAAAAAAAAATTTATTGATGAACATTCTTATTTTGTTCCAATTGATTGATTTTGAAAATTAAATTTGAAAAATGATCTTCCTAAATCTTTTGAAGTTAATATCTAACAAGATGTTTCAAGAAAGTTATCATTTATCTTCAAAGCTAAATTTTTAAAGAGGACTTTAATTTTAAGTAATTGGTATCAAATAGCTCACTATTTGCCATATATTTGATTGATTTATCTTTTGGCAAAAAAAAAAATCTTTATTTTAAATCTGATTTTGCACAACTATATGTTTGATATGATATCATTTAAAATAAATTCAAAAATACATATCTTTTCTGAATCTATAATTGCTTGATATTTCTTAAAAAAAGGAAGAGTTGATCTTTTTGAAGAATTACTAAAATTTTTTTTATGATTTATCCTGATTGATTTGCTGATATCAATTCAAATTGATTTATCGTTCAAAATCCTCAAAACTATTTAATTTGAATTGATTCATCTTTATCAATTCAAAACTAAAATCATTGGTATCAAGCTAAATTTGCAAGTTAATCTTTAAATGGTATTAAACTATTAAGAAAATCATGATTTGGTCTAAATTTTAGTTTAATTGGTATCAAGAAGTTTCTTCCTAAGAAAATTTTCATTCTTGGTATCATTGGTATCATTTTTGCCTTGCATTTTATTGTATTATTTTTTAGCAAAAGAATTGGATATAATGTCTCAAATCTATTTTATATTGATATACTCTTGACATGATATCTCTTGAGACAAATTCAAAGAATCTCATATATTTTTTTGAACTTAATTAAGTGAATATTTTGTTTGATTAATACTTATTTCACTCAATTGATGCTTGTACTTTTAAATATTATTTAATTTTAAAATGGCTTTGTTTGCTAAAGTAAGGGAGAGGAAATATTAAAGAAGAAATGATCAATTATTTTAAAAAGGGCCTTGAAATTGAAAAAATCTTTCAATTTTAGAAAATCTGAACTTAGTAGTTAAATTCATGTTAAATATGCTTGATTTGAAAGAAAAAGAGGGAGAAAACTAGCCAAAGTTATGAAAACTAGGGAGAGATAATGTTATTGAAACATTAAAAGAAAATTAAACTATTAGTATTGAAGTAATTTTACTCAAAGAAATGAATTTGAAAATGTATCTATCTATTGCTTTGATACTGCTTATTTTACTTTGCTTGATACATTCTAGATACATACCTTTGTCAAACTCAATTGACTAAAATTTCTTAAGAAAAGAAAAGATTGAATATTGAATTAAATGCTATGCTTGATTTCATGTTCAAATCTTTTGAAAAACTCTATTCTCCTTAAAGTTTAAAAGTGCATATCTAAAAATCTAATTAAAGATCATATTAATTCTAAAAAAGGGAGAGCCTTCTAAAATTAAAATGAATATTTGAAACTTAGTTTAAGTTAAAGGATACATTTTTGAAAGAAAGATGATTCATTTAAATTGATTTTATGAAATTAATACATCTCTCAATTTAATGCTTTGATGTTGATTTTGATGGTTTCTTATTTCTTCCCATGAGCTTTTTGATGTTGTCAAAAAGGGGGAGAGGTATGTTGTGTATATGCTTGAAGGATTGATGCTTAAGAAACTTAAAGTTTTGATGTTTTAAAGATTAATTGAGAACATTTATGAAGTGTGCATTTATGTGTTTGATCTAGTACTTCATGTCTTCATGATACATATTAGCAAAATACATTGGAATACATTATTTATTTTTATTATGCATATACTCAAAGTTTTGCCATCATCAAAAAGAGGGAGATTGTTGACCCCATAATTAATTTTGATGATTGCCAAACTTTGAGTGTTTGAGTATTTAACCATGTGTTTCATGAGTGGATGTAGATCTTTTCAGATATTTAAATTGAAGAATCATTTCAAAAAAAGATCTACAAAAATTCATCAAGTCAAGATTCTTAAAGAAAAGATTTTTCTAAAGCTTCCAAAGACCATAAGAAAGAGAGCTCTTTGACCAAAACAAGAAAGACATAAAGTAAAAATTAAATAAAAATCAAATCTCCTTAGTTGGTGCAAAAAATCTCTTAAATTAGTCTTGAAGCAGTTTTTGAGATGTCTCGAAATTTTTTCGAGAGCACTCGAGTGGACTGGCATGCCCAAACACTGTCTGGCATGATTTTGAGATGTCTCACAGGATTCTCGAGAGATCTCATAGTTCCAACGAGATGTTTCATTCAGAACTCAAGACGTCTCAATCTCAGGAGATAGAAACTTAGTTTCTATGCTTTGAGAGCGAGAGGTCTCATAGGATTCTTAAAAGATCTCGCAGTTTTGGTAAGATGTCTTGATTCAAAATCAAGAGATTTTGAAATCTGATGAGAGGTCTCATGAAAAATCGAGAGGTCTCGTTCTGCATGGATAACCTTCAATGGATAGTTTTGCAATGGCTATTTTTTGATCCCAACTACTGTTTTAGAACTCCTAATAGCTAGAACTTTTACTCCAACCATATTTAAAGGTATTTAAAGGTGGAGAATCAATTGAAAAGTAAGAAAAAAGGGATTTAAAGAGAGAATCTTTCATTTTCGGTGAGGAACATTGAATATCCAAAGAAGAAAAAAAGAGAGAAAAATTGTGCACAAATTTTAGCGAGCATTCAAAGCAAGCTTCTCCAACATCTTCCACATCCTCTCAAGTATAATTTGAAGAAAAGTCAAGCTTCAATCGAGCACATCATCAACTTCTGCTTTAGGATTTTATAGAGCTTAAACTCTATTTTTTATATTATGGTGAAACTTTACTTGTATTTTTTGTTTCTTTTCAAGCTTTTTTGAGGGAAAAAAACTTGGGGATTAAGCCCATCCAAGCCCAAAATTGGACATTGTAGGTTTTGGTTGGTGAGCTCGAAAAATCAACTGGGTTGTTGGTAAACCCAAAAAACTAAGTATGTTAGGTTTTGGTTAGTACTCCTATGAAAATCAACTAGGTTTGTTTGTGAGCCTGGAAAACAAACTCACTGCAATCAAGGATGGATTATAGTAAAAATCTCAAGAAAAGCTTGGAGAGTGGATGTAGGTGTAGGTTGCACCGAACCACTATAAATCGTGATGTTTTTGTGTTTGTGCTTTTCTCTTCTCTCGCTTTGCATACTTTGCATGCTTATAATTCTTGCTTTACTTTCGTAGTTTGATTTTGTTATCTTAATTCTACTGCTTATATTGCATACATTTCATCACATCACTTTGGTTAAAATCAAAGCACATACTTATTTAGAAAATAAATTTGGTTAAAATTTTATAAGAATCCAATTCACCGCCCTCTCTCCTCTTGGGTTGCTACCTCTGGGCAATAGTAGAGTTTGCCAATATCTTATGCTGTGGTTCATAAGATACTATTAAATCCTATTCATCTATCATCATCTACTATAAATCGACTTAAGCACAAATTCTTAATCTGGTAGTATAATCTTCTCTTTTTAGCTCAATATTATGCAAAAATAAGCTTGAGTTTTCATTCATTATGCTATAACTGGATACATAAAGTTTTAAAGTATAACTTAGTAACATGTTCAGATTTACTCAAACCACATATACGACATATCCCAAAATGTTCTCACCTTACTAACAAACTCAACCAACATGAGTTTCCCACACTATAAAGTATGACCAACCTCTTATAGTATGAATGTTGAAGTAGATGCTGATGATGATGCAACTTCTATACAGAGCTATAACACTGAGGGTCTGCAAAGAAAAAACACAACAGAAAAAATAATGAGACCCAAGTCCCAGTGAATGGATAATAAATCTAGTCATGAAAATAATGGAAAAGCTTAGTTTAAATCCTCCATATAGCACATAACACATCCTATTAATACATTTCTAAGTCTTATATAAGCTGAATAAAAATAAAGCCATCTAAAAGAATATTTTAAGCAAAAATTGTTGGACTGTTCTTGACTACACCATAGGGCACCACTCCCATGGGTAGCTGATACGAAACAAATGATACCTATTGAGCCCCACTGGGCATACTGTTTATATTGCCCCATTGGGCATATTGTTTATATTGCCCCACTAGGCATACTATTTATATTGCCCCATTGGACATACTGTTTATATTGCTGTTGATTTTCTACTATTATGGTGTTGCTGTGTAAAAAGTGATACTATGACCACACTCTATAGGTTGATCACTCCTATAGGTCACTTTTAATGAAAGAAATGTTTAATTGAAGCTCAAACATTAATAAGCTGACTTAAACCTTTCAATTCAAAATGGATACTGTGTTATCAAAAAAATTTACAGAACATATATGCATGTTGTTCCATATTTATATAACAATATGTATCTTCTGATAGTAAGCCAAAGATAACCTTTTTCATAGGAAAAATACAATGAACGCATTCTAAAGTTAGATGGAGAAGCCACTCACCTCAAAATAACTACTACACTACCTTGGTGCTTGACTTATCCAAAGCACCCCTCGGGCTTTCCTTCTCTTCTATAAAAGTGATACACATATATTAACATCATACTACCAGATTCACAAACATAATTATGCATGCTTTGCTTTCCTTCTTATTCTTTAGCCTTTCTACATCTTACTTCTATTCTATTCTACTTACCTTAGTTTAGGTTTGACTAGACCTCAACATATACATCAAGAATTTCAGCAATTCAATTATATTTTTATTCCCACAAATGGTTCCAAGTTCAACCAGCATAATTTCAATTAGTTGCTAAACCATTCTACACTCTTTTTCCTTTTGATGGTAAATTAGGTTTCTTTGTTTGTTCTCTTAGCCTTAAATTTCACACTCTTTTTCCTTTTGATGATAAAAGAGGCAGATTGCCACAAGAGATATTTTAATACTGAGTATTTAGATGTGTCTTTACAATGATTCAGGGGGATGGAACATTCATTTTTTTCTACACAAGATAATCTCGATCTTTTATGAAAAATAAGAATCTATCTACAGTGTTGTTGCATTAAGTTAGTGTATGCACTTTTATCTAAATTTTAAGCAATAACTATTCTTTAGATTGCCAGAAATCAACTATGTGGGACCAAATTTTGTCTGTGCATTTTGATTTCCTATCATACATCTAGTTAAAGCTTGATGTTAATTTTCTTAGATTAATATTCTCATATTAATATACCTAGTTCCATTGGTTCAAGATAATGAAGCAAGAGTCAAAAGGTTATGGGGTCGGATCCTCATCACTCCAATTTTGGTTCATCCTAATTAGGATTTGAAGATGTGGGATCGATCAAACTCATCTCTTCGATCCAGTTTATATCATTTTTTATTTTATTATTTTCTACATCTACGTATCATGTTTTCCTATTTGAAAAATTATTTTCCTTTTATTTCTTTCTTTTTTTATAAGAGGTTGTGATGATTAATTCTTAGTATAATTTAGTGATATTTCTCTCTTATTTTTTCTTTTCTTCTATAAATATTTTAATAATTTCAAACAACAAGGCGATCTTGGATAACCTGCAGCTACTTAGCTAGTAATTGTTCGCAGCTGATTTGGTTGTGTTTTAGCAGATACCAAAAGTAGCATTGCAATACATGATTAAATGGTAAATCTAAGCCTCCTTTTTATTTTTAATTTTTTAATTTTTTAATTTTTAAAGAGAATCTCCATCGATGAGCTCTAGGTTGTGTCGATGGTTGTGAGTGTTAGGATATTAACTCACTCTTATATCGATTATCATGGAGTCTGGCCAGGACACCATGACCACAAGACCTTCTTAATACCACTTCTATTATACTTGATCACATGTGAATACTATAAGAGAAAAAAAGAAGAATACAAGATAAGAGAGCACATAATTCATTATATGTGGATTAGATCAAGATCTACCTCCACGGGACATGAAAACTTCACTACAAGAGAAAGAAAAAATAAACAATATAAGAAAAACTTATCACTCAATCCTTGTACAAGAGTTTCTTAATAAAAAGCTCCAAAATGCTCACAAAAGCTCTCAAGAAGCCTCTCAGTACCTCTGAAACATCAGCAGCTCTTTGATGCAATAAATAGTTCGTCAATCAGAGTTATATAGACTCTAAAAATTCAAAAATAATATTTCAATAGGAAACTCAGTCCCAAACACATTCGAAAAATATTTTTGGCCATTTGATCATGACTGGCTCCCTCCTGGGCTAGCAGATCATGCACACAGCCTCCTGATCAATCTTGGATTGCTTCTCAACTATCTAATAGTGATCGACTGAAGAGAAATCCTGATTTTTCGGACCAGGTTCATTCGGATCTGATCGAATCAAGCGATATATTTCAAAAAATTTTTTCTTTGATCCTGATTGAATCTAAAATATTTTAGATCTAATTTTTATTATTTTAATAATTAAAATAAATTTAGATAAATTAAATTAAATTTAATTAACCTTGAAGTGGATAATCCTATTATCCATTGATAATTCTATAAGCAGCGAAAGATTCTGGATCTAGCCATGCAAGTGCCTGACCTCTATCGGTATCCACTCAGACTGGATCTAGAGATCCTATTCTTCCCTATCATGTCTCCAAAATTAGATTTGAATCTAATCTAGAGGATCTTTAAAACACCTTTCGAAGATCAGCAATTGTCCTTTGCAGCAGTGCAGCCTTCTAGCTTTCTGTTGCCTTTCTCTCGTCTGGATTGCACCAACCAAGAACCCAAACCACTTTGGGCATGGAGAGGAGAGGGAGAAGGTGATTTGGTGTGGAGGAGGAGAGGAGAGGAGGCCTTGGGGTGTGGGGATTTTTTCAATGCTCTTTGAGTTAGGCCAAGGTCTTATTTATAGACTATGCATGATCCAACTCCTCTTCTTCCCAACCAATCACAACCCTTTGTGAAATCAAATTTAAATCTGATTAGTGGGAATAGAGTCCCTTGGATTCCTCCTTAGATGGTGCCTAAGACCAGTCAAAGTTGGTTTTTAGGAGGAGTCTAATTAGAATCCAAAAAGGAGATGGAGTCCCTGTCCAATAGGGACTCCTGGGCGCCTCCTGCTTGGGCACACGCCAAGGGTGGCATGCGCCCTCCTCCTTGCCAGGTTCTGGTAGGGGGACAAGCCCCCACCAGCTCTTTAATAGGTGCGTGACATATGGACAGAAGTCAAAGTATCAATGGTTAACATTTGACCAGTCAAAGGTCAACTTTTGACCAAAGTCAAAGGACGAGAAATGATAGGTGACCAAAAATAGAAGGTATTATCTTACAAAATAAGACAACCTTTTCTGAATTGGACAAGCTCCAGTCAGACAAAGTGAAGGCTTCTGATCAAGCACAAACTCCTTTGGCTCAGTCAGGACAACTATTTATGATAGTAAAGAAGAATGTTAGATTCAATCGAGTGCTAGCACGATTTTCTTGAACCTAATTGAATCTCATTCAGATAATGAACTGGATCAGTTCAATTGATGATCATCAGATTCAAACCCTTGTTTGTGTGACCCAGTTAGGTTCAGTTCTGTATGGTAATGGATATGTCATGATCTCTATCATCAACATCATCGAAACTCCTTTCGATGGATCAGAGCTCTTCTAATTCATATAATTAGAATGATCGATCATCTAAATCATTCTAATTGCTCCCAAAATCCACCAGTGATACCTAGCAATATATGGTGGCAACCCATCAGAGCTGAATGCGAACCTCTTGGTGTAGCTACCTATGTGATTAAGTTCTTCTATCTTGAGCCCCGATCAGATTAGGGTTTAGGTGAACTCGTCAAACCCTAGTCTCTGTCATATGATGTAATCATTCGATTCAGGTTCGGTGTGAAAAGCTAAATAGAAACTCTTTCTATTATTTCACTCTGCCATGGCCATGGGCTTTTGAACTTGATTCTCATGATCATCATAGGGTTGCTCCTCTACCACCGAGGTAGATAGATTCCATCTTGATGCTATCCAGCTCCTACAATGAACATGCTATAGCCAACATACACCTCAGGATTCCATATGGCTAGGAGACCGAGTAATGGTGTAGTCAAACTATAACACCCTCAAGGTGAACTACCGATGCATCTCAGGTCAAAGAACTAGACACACTACTGCAGCATCGAGTCAGTCATTGACGAGAAGGTAGACTTCCTAATGACTACTCGAGGTGGTCACGCTCAGTGCCCTCATTCTCTAACGAGTACCTGTACTCTCACTCTAGTGTCTCCACACCGTAGACTCAAGACTCATCTACTAAAGAGAAGTGATTGTACACCAACCTTCCAGATCAATCACCATCCTCGTGATGATCCTATGGTCGGAAGCATTTTATGAGTTAATAATGATTATTCATGTCTTAAATTTTCAACTCTTGAAAATAAGAATTATCATTACCATTAACTCAAAGGATGTATCACAGACATTGAATACACATATGTGATAGAAAATAACCCATTTTATTGATTTTAGTCAAAATTACAATTTTATCCCTACAAGTGTATTACAAGTGTCAGCCAATTCTAGCTTCTCGGGCACATATATCTAACATCGAGAACTCTCCTGGCCATCGGATCGTGCAAAATAGAACCCCATACTGCTTAATTAAGCTAGATAGTATTTCAACTATCCGATCATGACTGGCTTGAGCCAGATTTGTCAGATCATGATCGATCCATGGAACAGTACTGTGGACTACATGAAATGGCCTAAGAATCGATGAGATGCTCCATAAAGGCTTTATGAGCTGGCAGTCCATGGTGGGCCGCACTCCATCACTTGGGCTAAGCTCCCACATGGCTTGCACATGCCCCCACATGCACTCCCATGCCTGAGCTAGCCCAGCCCATGGCTGGCCCAACACCATCACACGCTACTAGTCTGGGCCATGATGCCACTGGTCGATGCCACTTGTGGACCCCTTCAGTGGGTCCGAGGGCCAACTATCTTGTCCTTACCTTTATTTGGACGTAATTTCTTCGTCTAGACTCTGTTTGGCCTATTTTTGGGCTCGTTGGACTCCATTCGTCATCCTGAACCTTATTTTGGACTTATTATAGATCGAATCTCAAGATATTTTTCTCAACAATCTCCATCTTAACTTTATTTTTGGCCTCTACCTATCTCTAAGAGCCTGTGATCCATCTCGCCCCTATGCCCTAGGGCACGTCTGTTGTCTCATGGATAGGCAAATGTAGGAGTCGAGTCAGGCCGCTCGATCCCACCTCCATCAATGGCTGTGTCCACTCTGATCAAAGACCTACTTAAAAAAGTCTCCTACAGCAATAGAAATTTCATTCTACGACGTTGTCTCTCATCCTCTCGAGTCTCGCATCTTGGACCAAATCCACCTTTACTTGGAGCTCAACCTCGCACTAAGCTCCTTCTAGCTCCTAAAGCTTCACCTCACACTAGGCTCCCTATTAGATAGTAATGTTCTTTCATCTTCTTTTTCTCCTCTAGAATAATTCTATTGCCATGCATGACCTTCAGAATTCTATCACCAGCTACCCACTTGTAGCTGTTTGAATCCAATCTGCTCGGTGAGATAAGATTTTACCTAAAATTAGGTATGTATCGGACCTCCCCTAATCTTTTCTTTGCATTACCATGTATCCTCTAGCTGACCATCTCAATGTCTTTGATTGCATAGCTCAATCTATCTGGCAGATGAACAGTACTCTCACTACTCTTCATAGAGTCAAAATATTTTTCTTTGCAATAAATATGATATGTGCATGTAGAATCTAAAATACACTCTTGAGAAGAAGTAGATACCTTATCAAAAATATCACCAAGATATCATCCTTTGATTTGCTGCTGGCTATTATTACAGTAGCCCTCATCCATGAAGAAAAATCCTGATTTTTCGATCCAGGTTCGTTCAGATCTAATCAGATCAAGAGATATATTTCAAAAAATTTTTTTTTTGATCTATATCAGTTCTGAGATGTTTTAGATCTGATTCTTATTACTTTAATAAATAAAATAAAATAAGAATAAATTAAATCAAATTTAATTTACCTAATTTGGGTAATCCGATTACCCTGTTGATGATCCTATTTACAGCGGAAGGTTCTGGATCTAGCCACGCAAGCGCCTGGCCTCTACCGGTATCCACTTAGGCTAGATCTAAAGATCCTCTTCTTCTCTATCACGTCTCCAAAAATCAGATCTGGATCTGATCTGGAGGATCTTCAAAACTCCTTTTGAAGATCAGCAGTCGTCCTTTGCAGCAGCGCAGCCTTCTAGCTTTTGATCGCCTTTCTTTGATCTGGATCGCACCAACCAAGGTCCAAAACTATTTTGGACGTGGAGAGGAGAGGGAGAAGAAGCTTTGGCATGGAGGAGGAGAGGGAGAAAGGCCTTGGGCGTATGGAAACTCTTATCTCAATCATCTTTGAGTTGGGCGCAGGGTCTTATTTATAGACTACCTGTGATCCAACTCCTCTTCTTCCCAACCAATCACAACCCTTTGTGAAATCAGATCTAAATCTGATTGGTGGGAATAGAGTCCCCTGGATTCCTCCTTAGAGGGTGCCTAAGACCAGTCAAAGTTGGTTCTTAGGAGAACTCTAATTGGAATCCAAAAGGGAGATGGAGTCCTTGTCCAACAAGGACTCCTAGGCGCCTCCAACTTGGGCACACGCCAAGGGTGGCGTGCGCCCTCCTCCTTGCCAGGTTCTGGCAGGGGGACAGGCCCCCACCAGCTCTCCAATAGGTGCATGACATGTGGTCAAAAGTCAAAGTGTCAATGGTCAACATTTGACCAGTCAAAGGTAGACTTTTGACCAAAGTCAAAGAACAAGAAATGGCAGGTGACCAAAAATGGCAGGTAATGTCTTACAAAATAAGACAACCTTTTCTGACTTGGACAACCTCCAGTCAGACCATATGAAGGCCTCTGATTGAGCACAAACTCCTTTGGCTCAGTCAGGACAACTTATTTATGATAGTAAAAGAAGAACGTTAGGTTCAATCGAGTGCTAGCACGATTTTCCTTGAACCTAATTGAATCTCATTCAGATCAATTGAACTAGATCAGTTCAATTGATGATCACCAGATTCAAACCCTTGTTTGTGTGACCCAGTTAGGTTCAGTTCTGTATGGTAATGGGATATGTCATGATCTCTATCATCGACATCATCGAAACTCCTTTCGATGGATCAGAACTCTTCTGATTCGAACAGCTAGAATGATCGATCATCTAAATCATTCTAATTGCTCCCAAAATCCACCAGTGACACCTAGCAGTATATGGTGGCAACCCATCAGAGCTGAATGCGAACCTCTTGGTGCAGCTACCTGTGTGATTAAGTTCTTCTATCTTGAGCCCCGATCAGATTAGGGTTAAGGTGAACTCGTCAAACCCTAGTCTCTGTCATATGATGTAATCATTCGATTCAAGTCCAATGTGAAAATCTAAATAGAAACTCTTTCTATTATTTCACTCTGCCATGGCCATGGACTTCTGGACTTGATTCTCATGATCATCATAGGGCTGCTCCTCTACCACCGAGGTAGATAGATTCCATCTTGATGCAATCCAGTTCCTACAATGAACATGCTATAGCCAACATACACCTCAGGGTTCCATATGGCTAGGAGACCGAGTAATGGTGTAGTCAAACTATAACACCCTCAAGGTGAACTGCCGATGCACCTCAGGTCAAAGAACCAGACACACTACTGCAGCATCGAGTCAGTCATTGACGAGAAGGTAGACTCCCTAATGACTACTCGAGGTGGTCACGCTCAGTGCCCTCGTTCTCTAACGAGTACCTGTACTCTCGCTCCGGTGTCTCCACACCGTAGACTCAAGACTCATCTACTAAAGAGAAGCGATTGTACACCAACCTTCCGGATCAATCACCATCCTCGTGATGATCCTATGGTCGGGAGCATTTTATGAGTTAATAATGATTATTCATGTCTTAAATTTTCAACTCTTGAAAATATGAATTATCATTACCATTAACTCAAAGGATGTATCACAGACACTAAATACACATATGTGATAGAAAATAACCCATTTTATTGATTATAGTCAAAATTATAATTTTGCCCCTAGAAGTGTATTACAAGTGTCAGCCAATTCTGGCTTCTAGGGCACATATATCTAACAATCTCCCACTTGTCCTAAAGCCAATTGGCTACAAGTCTAAGTCCCATCTTCTCAAGGTGGGCTTCGATCTTCTGCTGGCCCAACGGCTTTGTAAGTGGGTCTGCCACATTATCTGTGGAGTTGACTCTCTTGACCTCGACGTAACCCTTCTCGAGGTAATCGCGGATGAGGTGGTATCGCCGCTCAATGTGCTTGGATTTCTGGTGAGACCTCGGCTCCTTAGCAAGGGCTATGGCGCCATTGTTGTCGCAGTATAGAGGAATGGCATCTGATGGCATTACTCCGAATTTCTGCAGCAAACTTCTTGTACCAGAATGCTTCCTTCGCAGCCTCTGATGCAGCGATATATTCTGCTTCCATGGTGGAATCTGCTATCACCGTTTGCTTGGAACTCTTCCAGCTGACAGCACCACCATTGCACACAAACAGACTTCCAGATGTCGACTTTCGATCATCTATATCGGACATGAAATCCGAGTCTGTGTATCCCTGGACTTGGAGTTCTCCATTACCAAAGACCAACATCATATCCTTAGTTCTTCTCAAGTACTTAAGGATACATTTCACAGAAGTCCAGTGTTCTTCACCTGGATTTGACTGATATCTGCTTGTGACACTCACAGCATGGGCTATATCAGGTCGTGTACATAGCATGGCATACATGAGGCTCCCTATTGCAGAAGCATAAGGGATCTTGCTCATGCATTCTATTTCCTCAGGTGTGCTAGGGCACATCTTCTTGGAAAGATGAATACCATGTCTGAAGGGTATTAATCCCCTCTTAGAGTTTTCCATACTAAACCTCTTTAGTACTTTCTCTATGTACATCTTCTGTGAAAGTCCTAGCATCCTATTCGGTCTATCCCTATAGACCTTAATTCCTAGAATAAAGGATGCTTCACCTAGGTCTTTCATGGAGAATTCCTTGGACAACCATAATTTGACTGTTGTCAACATGGGAATATCATTCCCAATAAGGAGGATGTCATCCACGTACAATACGAGGAAGACAACAGCGCTCCCACTGACCTTTTTGAAAACACATGGTTCCTCTTCATTTTTGATGAAACCAAACATTTTGATCACATCATTGAAATGAGTGTTCCAGCTCCGAGATGCTTGCTTAAGTCCATATATGGACCTTTGCAGCTTGCAAACCTTGTGATCAGTATCACTGGATGTGAAACCTAGCGGCTGTTCCATATAGATATCTTCCTCAAGATATCCATTTAAGAATGCCATTTTCACGTCCATTTGCCATATTTCATAATCGAAATAGGCTGCAACGGCAAGCAATGTGCGGATGGATTTTAGCATAGCCACTGAGAAAAGGTATCCTGATAGTCAATGCCTTCGCATTGACTATAACCTTTTGCCACTAGTCTAGCCTTGAATGTCTCCACATTCCCATCTGCACCAATCTTTCTCTTGAAGATCCATTTACACCCAATAGGTACTATACCTTCTGGTGGATCTACCAAGGTCCAGACTTGGTTTGAGTGCATCGAGTCAATTTCTGACTGCATTGCCTCTAGCCATTTCTCGGAGTCGATATCTGATATCGCCTCGTTGTAGGTTTTGGGATCATCACCATGAGCACCATTACCTACGAGGAACATTTTCCTCTACTTCCTCTGAAATAATACCTAAGTATCTTTCAGGGGGACGGGAAAACTCTTTCCGATCTACGAGGTGGAGGAGGTAGTGTTCTTATTGGCTCAACCTGATTTGGTTCCAATTGGTCCTTAGCTCGTTGTACTTGTGAGACTTTCTCATCAAGCTTAATCTGCTTTCCAATGCCGCTATCTTGAATAAACTATTTTTCAAGAAAGATGGCATGTCGACTCACAATCACATTGTGGTCTTCTGGAATGTAGAAATAGTATCCTAATGACTCTTTAGGATATCCTATGAATCGAGCTCTAAAGGACCTAAACTCTAACTTGTCCGCTTGTTGTCTTTTGACATGAGCCGGACAACCCCAAATTCTGAGATGACTCAGACTTGGTTTCTTACCGTGCCATATCTCATACGGTGTGGTAGGAATGGTTTTAGAGGGAACCCTATTCAGTAGATAAATTGAAGTTAACAATGAGTGTCCCCAAAGAAAATCAGGGAGGTCTGTGAAGCTCATCATGGATCGAACCATATCCAATAGGGTCCGATTTCTCCATTCTGAAACCCCGTTGAGTTGAGGTGTTCCTGGTGGAGTCCATTGAGAGACTATGCCATTTTTCTTGAGATAGTCTAGGAATTTCCGGCTAAGGTATTCACCTCCTCGATCTGATCGAAGAACCTTAATGGGTTTTTCAGTTTGTTTTTCTACTTCATGTCTGAATTCTTTGAACTTTTCAAAAGCTTCAGACTTGTGTCTCATAAGATACACATACCCATACCTAGACAGATCATCGGTAAAGGTAATGAAGTAGACAAAATTGCCTCTAGCCAGCACATCAAATGGGCCGCACACATCAGTATGTACTAGGGCAAGGAGATCTATGGCCCTCTCCCCATGTCCAACAAAAGGGAGTTTAGTCATTTTGCCTTGAAGACAAGATTCACAAGTTGGATATGACTCGAAAGTCAACGGACTCAATAGCCCATTTTTATCCAATTTGTTGATCCTATCTTCTGCTATATGACCTAATCTCAAGTGCCATAGATATCTGTCATTTGGACTATCCCTAGGTCGTTTGGCATTCACGTTTTGGTCGATAGTTAGAACAGGTACATCAATATGTAGCTAATAAAGATCATTAATAAGGTAACCATTTACAATTTTATTTCTTTTATAAAGAATGTTACAATGGTCCTTAAAGAAGGTCATGTCAAAAGAAGAACGTTTAGAGAAGTGATTGTACACCAACCTTCCGGATCAATCACCATCCTCGTGATTATCCTATGGTTGGAAGCATTTTATGAGTTAACAATGATTATTCATGTCTTAAACTTTTAACTCTTGAAAATATGAATTATCATTATCATTAACTCAAAGGATGCATCACTGACACTAAATACACATATGTGATAGAAAATAATCCATTTATTGATTTTAGTCAAAATTACAATCTTGCCCCTAGAAGTGTATTACAAGTGTCAGCCAATTCTGGCTTCTAGGGCATATATATCTAACAATCCGATCCTTGAGCTACAGGCAATCTTTGATATGATGCCCCAACTTATCACATCGATAGCATCTAATCTTGCTGGGATCCCTCATCTTGGACTTGGATTGTCCTCCTCGTGATCCTTTGCCACTTCGTTTGTTGCCACTTGCTCCTCCAAAACCACTAAAGTTGAGCTGTCACCATCTAAGTTCAAAGATGGGTTCTCTCTCCTAAGAATCTCATTCTAAAGAATTGCCATAGTAACCTCATCCATCTTGATGGTGCTCTTCTCCACTAGAAGAGTAGTTACCAAGGACTCATACAAAGGAGGAAGCGATGCTAGCAAGACCAATGCCTTGATTTTCTTCTCAACCTTCTCACCTATGCTAAGAAGATTGATGAGAATCTTTTGAAAGTGATTGAGGTTCTCTTGCATGCTCTATCCCTTGGTCATCTATAGTTGGTAGAATTGCTTCCAAACAAAGAGAGTGTTGGTGAGAGACTTTGTCATGTATAACTCCTCAAGCTTCAACCACAGTACTATCAGGGAAGTCTTGCTAAGTACATAGATTACCACCTCATCTATAGGTACATGTAGGTAGTACTCATCATCTACATCTGTAGCCACTCTCAGATTCTCTCCTCTATGGTATCTAGCTTTTTTTCATTCAAGAGAGCATCGATCAATTCGTGTTTGATGAGCACGTCCTTCAACCTTGCTTGTCATAAGAAGAAATTGCTCTTTCCATCGGACTGGTTGATCTCCACCTTGATTATGCTTGTTTTCTTCATCTTCTTTGATCTCGATCAACACCATCACAATCTAGGCAACTACATATGATAGTATTGCTTGGCTCTGATACCAATTATTGAAATATCAACTCATGTTGACACCAATTGTTATGGAGTCAGGTCAGGACACCGTGACCATAGGATCTTCTTGATACTACTTGCATTGCACTCAATCATGTATGGATACTGTAAGAGAAAGAAAGAAGAATATAAAATAAAAAAGCATACAATCAAGTATACGTGGATTAGACCAAGGTTTATCTCCATAGGGCATGCAAACTTCACTATAAGAGAAAGAAAAACAAACAATACAAGAGAAACTTACCACTCAACCCTTATATAGGAGTCTCTCAATAAGAAGTCTCAAAATTCTCATAAAAATTCTCTAAAATCTTTCAAGAAGACTCTTAGCACCTCTAAGACATCACTAGCTCTCTGACATAAAAAATGATTTGTCAATCAGAGTTATATAGACTCCAGAAATTCAAAAATAGTACTTTAATAGGAAATCCAGTCCCAAACGCATCCGAGATCAATTTTTGACCATCCAATCATGAGCAGCTTCCTCCTAAGCCATCGGATCAAACATACAGCTTTTTGATCAATTTTGGATTGCTTTTTAGCCATCCAATCATGATCAAAAGCTCTCCTAGCCATCGAATCATGCAAAATAGCACCCTATACTGCCTAATCAAGCTAGATCGCGTTGCAGCCATCCGATCACGATCGGCTCAAACCAGATTGATTGGATCATGATTGGTCCATGGAATAGTACCATGGACTGCATGAAATATCTTGAGAATTGGTGAGATGGTCTATGCAAGGCTCTATGAGCTGGCAGTCCATGGTGGACTGTGCTTCGTCAGTTGGGCTGAGCTCCTATGTGGCCTATGCCCATGCGTGCTCACATGCCTGGGCTGGCCCAGTGCACTGTTGGCCCAGCATCGCCATGCGCTACCAGTCTAGGCCATGCTGCCACTGGCCACCACCACCTATGGGCCCCTTTGACAGGCCCGAGGGTCGGCTACCTCGTCCCGACCTTCGTTTGCACATAACTTCTTTGTTTGGACCCTATTTGGGCTGTTTTTGCACTCATTGGACTCCGTTCGTCATCCTTGACCTTGTTCTAGGCTTATTATGGATCAAATTTTGAGGCATTTTTTTTAATAGTTGATCATGTTGGTAGGTTTTGGGCTGTGCCGGTGGATTCTAGACAATTGGGTTCTGAGCTATGTTAGTGCATCACCTGGCTCTAATACCAAGTGTTGGAATAATCAGTATTGATTTGATACCAATTGTTATACCTATGGCCTCTTAAAACCACAGTTGTAGATTTGATCTCTTACGCAAACCTAGGTGTTGATCCAGAAATATGAAGAAGAGTAAGAAAAATTGATGGCGACACCTATGGCATGACATTGGAACCAAAGAAAATAGAGGGAAGAGAGATAGGGAGAAAAGTTGTATATTAATTTTACTCTCTTGTAAAGATTATAATACCTGAGTTTATATACTTTAAGATTTCTGCTATACCACATGAACTCTAATAAATTCAAACTCCAACTAAAAAACTATCCTAGGCTAACACAATTATGAAAGCACTCACCGAGCCCATGTAATGTCTCCCATGCTCTCACCCCGTGGATCTAAACCCGACCCATACATGTGTTAGCCACCTTAAGATCTTATTGGACTAGGCCTTAAGATCTCAAATAGAAAACTTTCATCCAGTTCTATTAGCCACCGTCAAGCCAACTCTATCAGAAATCAAGCTGGCTCAACTACATATCGCCCAAACCCTATCTTTTGTCTGCCTGAGATAGTTGACTCGACTGCACCCTGAGTCGGCTCGATCTCAGCTCGAGCTGGCTCTACCACGCATCTGAGCCAGCCCATCTATGTGTCGGCTCCTTGTCTTGGATGATTCTTCTCCTAGCATTGGTCCTTTGCTCCACCTTATATCTCAGGTTTTCAGAGCACCTACCAAGCCCCCCTCAAGGTCCTCACACCTGAACCTCGAGTCTATGAAGGGCTACATGCCGCATTCATCCTAGGATAACTCCTATCCTAGCCCTAGGACCACACACATCCTAATCTTCTAGAGCCAACTATTAGATGCGTGCCCTAAAAGCCAGATTGGCTATCACTTGTAATACACTTCTAAGGCCAATTTTATAATTTTGACTATAAATTAATAGAAAGGTTGTTTTCTATCAAAGTGTGATTTAAAGTATCTATGATACATCTTTTGAGTTAATAGTAATGATAATTTATATTTTCAAGAGTTGAAAATTTAAGACATGAATTTTCATAATTAACTCATAGACTACTCCCGATCGTAGGATCATCATGAGGATGGTGATCGATCTGGAAGGTTGGTGTATGATCTCTTTCTTAGGATAGATATATCTTGAATCTATGGTGTAGAAATATTGGAGTGAGAGTGCAGATACTCCTTAGAGAACAAGGACACTAAGCGTGACCATCTCGAGCAGTCATAATGAAGTCTACCTTCTCGTCGATGACTGGCTGGATGTTGCAGTAGGTGTGTCTGATTCTTTATCCTGAGGTGCATCGACAGTTCACCTTGAGGATGTTATAGTTTGACTACACCATAACTCAATCTCCTAGCTATTCAAAATCCTAAGGTGTATGTTGGTTATAGCATGTTCATTGTAGAAATTGGATTACACCAATAAGAGATCTATCTACCTCAGTAGATAAGGAGTAGCCCTATGATAATCATGAGATTGAGTTCTTAAGTCCATGGCCATAGCAGAGTGAAGATGATAGAAAGAGTTTCTATTAGGATTTCACATTGGACTTGAATCAAATAATTAATTCATATGATAGATATTGGGTTTGACGAGTTTACCTTAACCCAAATCCAGTCGGGGCTCAAGATAGAAGAACCCAATCACATAGGTAACTACACTGAAAGGTTTATTTTTAGTTTTGATGGGTTGCCACCATATACTGCTAAGTGTTATTGATGGATTTTAAGAGCTATTAGAATAATTTTGATGGTCAATCATTCTAATTATATGAATCAAAAAAGTTCTGATCCATCGAAAGATATTTCGATGATGTCGATGATGGATATCATGACATGTCTCATTGCCATATAGAATTGAACCTAATTGGATCACACAAATAAGGGTTTGGGTCTAGATATCATCAATTGAGCTAACCCAATTTGATTGATTTAGATTAGATCCAATCAGGTTCAAGGTAATCGTGCTAGCACATAATTGAGCTTGACTTTCTTCTTCTGTAATCATTCTGATTCATTACAACTGAGTTAAATTTGATTTGACTCATTCTTATATTTTGAATGAATTTATTTTTATCTAACTAAAATAAGTCAAGGTTAGATTAATTGTAGAAATTAAATTCATTCATAGTCAAATTGGATTAGGGTCAAAAGTTGACCTAATTGAGAGAATTAAGGGTCACCTAATTAGAGGCTTCTATAAAATTCTTTGAAAATTTTTTTGATCTAATTTTTGGATATGATAGGGCATGAGATATTCATTAGGTGTACCAAATTTTGTAATTCTTGAAGTTGTCTAGATTGAGTTATGATAGATTTTGATTTGGATCAAACTCTTGAGGGAAGAGTCCTAGGCGCAGTGGACTCTTCCTTATCTACTCTTGTTGCAACATTCTAGATTGATTTTTGGCATCAAAATTAGAAGGGATCTGAGGATTTTTGTGGAGATCATTCCCAAGAGTCTCAATGGTCGAATAAATAAGGATTTTGATCAAAGAGGGACTCTAACTTGGCGCAATTCTTTTGTATAAGAACCCTTGCGCCAAGGCTCTTCATGAAAGAAATAATTTTTCATACCCAAAGGCTATCACCCCTTCCATCTTCCATGCCCTCTCTAATACTCTCTCTCCCCTTCTTATAAGTGCTAAAGGTTGGAAATAAATCTGAGAGGAAGATCCAATCAAATTTGTGAAGAGTTCAGCATCTATGCAATGGTGTTGGTAAGACGGACATGCAGCTTTCAAAAATTTTTTTGAAGAACTTTCAGATTAGATTCAGATCTAATATTTAAAAAAAAGATTTATGAGAAGAAGACATCTATATCCTACCCAAGTAGATACCGGTAGAGGCTAGGTGCATGCATGGCTCCTTCCAGAACCTCAGGATAAATCAGGATCATCATAGGGTAATCTGATTACCCAAATATAATGTATAAAATTAATAAGATTTAATTTTATTTTTAATTTTAATATCAGATCTTAAAGAATTAAATTTGAGATATCTCAGATCTAATTATGATCTTAGAAGAAAATTTTTTGAAATATTTCTTCAGATCTAATCAGATTTGAATGATCCGATGCCGAAAAAAATGGTTTTTCCTTCAAATGGTATCAGAGCTGTGTTAGTAGTTCTTTCGATCTACCTTAGATCTAATTTTATATTATTTATAATCTAATATTAAAAGATTTTAAATATCACATTAGATATGATTAAATATAAAACTAAAAAATTAAAAAATTAAATTATTTAGATCTAATATGTATGAGATGCATGACTAGACTAGGTATAGAATAGTTCTATGTATAGTCTAGTATGATCATATATTTAATTTGATTAATTATAATTTTAGATCTATTTAATTTTTATTTTTTTGATATTATAATTATTATAACTAGATCTAAAAAATAAAAAATAGAATTTTTAATTTTTATTTTATTTTATATGAGATATGAAAGATGCATGCTTAGACTATTTATAGAATAGTTTTAAAATATGTCTAGAATAGTTTTAATTTTGATATGATCAAACATAAAATTTTATTTTTTAGATTTAACATGTGATATTTTAGATCTGAAAGTATGCATATTGATGATAAATGAGATGGATGCAAGACATGTATTAGTTAGATCTTTTTATATGTGATATATGATCTAACTAATTTTGTAGTAAAAAATTATATTTTTGGTTAAGAAGTTTCCAATGGTCGTCTGATAGGAACACGATGTTGTCATTAAGACACCGTATTTATTAGTTTAATCTGACTTCTTAAAATAATTAAAAATGTATAGAGAGCAGTGAGTCGGGTCAAATCCATAAGAAAGATAGTGTTTTTAGATTTGAAATCTTTGATTTTTTTTTAAAAAAAATTGAGTTTTGAAGTCAAAAGTGAAGTTGAAAAATAAAAAGCAAAAATTAAAAGGTGTAAAAATTTAAACTTGATACTAAGATCTACTAGTTAGATCTTAGCATCTACTTATAGAAAAATAAAAAGTAATAATTAAAATATAAAAATTAAATTATAATAAAAATAAAGAGCATGAAATTAAAGAGCATAAAAATAAATATTGCATTAATTAAAATTTTAAAATTTAAATATATAAAATTTTAAAAGAAAAAAAATAAAATAAAATAGCCTAATCTCTGATCTTTGATCGATATTGGTGGAAAGATAGTGTAGAAGCCCAGCTTTTTCTCTCGACACCAGTTATCTCGAAGCAGCCATTAACTTATAGCCTGGCTTTCCCCTATACTAAAGCTTCACCTTGACCGAAGATGTCGATTTCTAGAGGCATGGGATCCTTTTTATAGGGCTAGGAGGGTTGGAGAGTTTTCTTCTGGGCAATGTGGGACTAAGGAGCTCTTTAATCATCAAAATATGAAAAAATCTAAATAAAAATTGGATTAAAAAGAGTTCTAGATGAATTCTACTGCTCTGAATGAAATCTGGCCATTCAATAGAAATCCAACAAACCAAAAATCATCAAAATCGGATGGGTATCAGCCCAGATCATGTCGGATTAAATTCTGACCATTGATCATACATTGATGGAGAAAATTTGGCCACTGATCGTGCGTTTGGAGTCTTGGTCATCGTCGGGAGCTTCCTGGACCATTGGATCTTCACCTAGATCATGTGCTGTCATTGGATGGTGATCCACATGAAGTCTGAAGCTAAAAAATTCCTTCACCATCTGATCTTGACTGCAAGCTACCAGAGCCATCCGATCGTGCCTTTACAATTCTCATGGACCACATGGACCGAGCATTCCAAAAATTGCAACCAATCAGCACTCCTATTGCTGAGTGAAAAGACCAAAATGCCCTATGAGCCATGATAGATTTTCTGTAAACCCTTTAAGGGTCTAGGTCCACTACGTGTCGCTCCGTGATTCGCTGTCTTCTACTAAGCTGGCGGTCCACGCTTGGATCATGAACTGACTGGCGGCTTCTATGACTGAGTCAGCTTTGATGGCTTGGCTTGGCTTGCAGAGCCGATTGAGCTATTTTTTTTTATTTAATTTTTTTTTTTTATTTCTTTAGAAATTCATATCTTCTTCATTTTAGCTTCATTTTGCATAAAATTTATTTCATTATGATCAAAAAAATAAACTCTTTATATTAATAATAAAATTTAATTTTTTTTAATTTTATTTTTTAATTAATTTTTTAATTCATAAAAATATGAATTTTTAGAAATATATATTAATTAATTAATAATTATTAAAAATTAATATAAATTAATTGATAAATTAATACTTTTATTGATAAATTTATGGTACTTATCATATCCTCCAACTTAAGCTTAGCTCATCCTCGAGTAAAGAAAGAATTTAGTTTTAAATACCTTTTAACTTTAGAGTTTTGAATTTTATCTAAGCAGTTTTCAAAATGGCCATTGATATTCAGTAGAGCTTAAGTGAGATATATCACTGGGGTATTAATACTTATCAATAAAAAGATTAAGTAAAGAATATTAAATTTTTCTAAACTTTTTTTAAATTATCCCATCATTATCTCTGATTTGTCTAAACTTTCATATAGGCAAGTGTATTGCTACTTTCACCCTTCATTCATTGATTTTTATTTTTATATTACCTATTTTTTTATGTGAATATCATTGCTTACTTAGGTAACAAGACCCAATTATTTGATGAAAAACTAATATTTTTTTTATTTTTTTTTTTAATATTGTACCACTATTGAGTGTCTTAACCCCTTAAGCTTTCTATTTGATCCATGTAGCAAGTCTCAGGCCAATGACTCCCAAACTAGTTGGCTTTAGGATACTAGGTATAGAATACCCCTCAGGCTTACTAGCTCGAATCAAACAGGCTATGAGTTAAGATTAGCTTTACAATGAGCTTCTTTGCCCTTTCCATCTTTTGATGCGAAACTCAATGCTTGCTTAGGCAAAGAAGCCCAGTTACTCAGTGAGAAGTACTTGAAAACTATTTTATTTTAATTTTTTTATATAAAAAAATATATAGTTACCTTATATAAGCCTATGAAAAGTAGACTTTTTTTTTATGCTAGTAGATATAATTAGAAATGCTCCAAGAAAAAACTTTTTATATTCTAAACTTAACTCTTTATTGAATTTTTTTAATACTTGATTTCTCAATATCTCACAGATTCTTTGATCTGTGTATCAATTTTCTTTTAAAAATACTTAGTTTATTTCAATTCTTAAGCATAATTAGGTGTCTAAATACTAAATACTAACTTTTTTGAGGACTTAAATTTTTTTTAAAAATTTTTATTTTTCTCCCCCCTAACTTAATCGACATTGTCCTCAATAGAGAAAAAAATTAAAGGATATAATAAAGAATATGAAAGAATATATCTGACTATACTTTTAGTCTAGCACATGCCTTTAAAAATTTAAGCTCTCCCTCCAGCTTATTCAAATTATCCTAAAAAGAAAAATAACTAAAAAAATAAATTAAATTAAAAAAACTAAATATTAGGTTGCCTTTCAACAAGCGCTAAGTTTATCATTTTCAGCCAAACACAATGCAGCTTACTATCCTGTGTCGAATATTGGATTGACAAATTTTAATGGTTTTGGATTGCTAATCTTAGAAAGTTGATTTATAATCTCATTATTAATATATTTATTATTAATTAGGGAAACATAATTTGTGACCCCATTCTCAGACCCATGTTTATTAAGAATTTATCCTATTTATTCTTCTAAAATGCTCATGAATGGAGTTTTTGTATTAGAAGTTAAGTTTGATTCAATGGATGCTGGAATGGTGATAAAAGGTAGTTTAAATTTTGGAGGTAAATTAATGTGATCTTGCTTAAACAACTCCATTGACTCTTCATTACATGCCTCTTGATTTTTGCAAGAAGAACCTATTTCTAGGGTTGAAGGAAATAGGCTTTTAGGTTTATAAGTTTCAGGTAAATCATCTATTTCCTTTTTCTCTTTTTCTATCTCATTTAAATAAGAACTAGAATTAGTACTAATTTCTGGCTTAGGTTCTTCTATGCGGTTGGCTTCAGTATTAACCTGTTTCTCTAGGTGTATCCTATGTTGAACTATGGAAGGACTTATTCCTTTAATGTCTGTCATGGTCCAACCTATTGCTTCTTGGTTTTTTCTTAAGACCGCTAATAATTCCTCCTCTTGGTTAGGATTCAGGTCTGATGCAATAATTACAAGCAAGGTTTTCTTTAGACCTAAGTATACATACTTGAGGTGCTTAGGGAGGGGTTTCAACTCTACTTTGGGTGCCTCTTCTTTTGATGACTCAGATGATGGTTTAGTCATTTCTATGAGTGGTTCAGTGGGAGGCTCAACAGACTCAGCACTCAAGTCTTCTATAGTGTTAGGTATATTTACCTT
Organism: Cocos nucifera; assembly: GCA_006176705.1. Taxonomy (NCBI): domain Eukaryota; kingdom Viridiplantae; phylum Streptophyta; class Magnoliopsida; order Arecales; family Arecaceae; genus Cocos; species Cocos nucifera. Next base: position 73,090 of record QRFJ01003437.1, on the reverse strand, counting down.
ATTATCCACTTATTTTCCTAATCTCAAGGAATGAATAGCACTAACTTGATTAAGTTGGTTTCCTTAGGGTCTACCATTTTGATTTCTTGGTTTGGGCTCAGGTTGGCTAGGTAGCCTACCTCGTTCACGTTCACTTATGGTAGATACTAGCTGACCCACTTGCATTTCCAAGTGAGCTATGGCTTGAGAATTTGAATTCAAAATTTGGCCCGTGGTTTGCATGAAATTGCTTAAGGTGGCATTGGTGTCAGCATTAGATTTGGCTAGGGCTTCCAGAGTTTTCTCTAAAGAACTAAGTTTTGTTTCATTAATATTAAAGTCTGGTGGTGGCGGGGTATTTATCATAGGATTAGGCGTTGGGTTTTGCTGCTTAAGACTTGGACCGCCTGCATTTAGGTTTTGTGACCATGAAAAATTTGTATGATTCCTCCAACCTGGGTTATAGTTGGGTGCATAGGGATTGTTCAATGGTCTCTGATATGTGGCATTCACTTGTGCACATCCATTATCTAATTGGTTCATTGAGAGGGGACATTCCTTAAGGACATGGTCTGGTGCATTGCACCCATTACACATGGGTGCAGATACTTGGTTCATACTAGCTGGTCTCTGAAGTTCTAAGGCCTCTAACCTACGTGTCAAAGTTGCAATTTTGTATTCTGCAGCTAGGAAGATTTGAATTTGGTAAATTTCACCTCTTGAAGGTGTGGATTTTTTTGGTTTCCTAGTTGTTTCTCATTGTAAACTTTTCTCGGCTAGGTCTTCTAAGCCAAGCTTCATTTGGTTCTTTGACATAAATTATCCCTAGCATATGGACTCTAGCATTGTTCGAGAATTTGAATCTAATCCTTCATAAATTATTTGGCATAGCCTCTAAGTTTCTATTCTATGGTGTGGGCATTGGGTCAAGAGGTTCTTGAATCGATCAAAGTATTTCCAAAATGATTTACTAGCTAGTTGATAGAATTGGTTTATTTCATTTCTAATTCTAGCTATTTTATGATGAGAAAAATATTTTTTTAAGAATATTCTCATAAAGCCCTCCCAGGTCATGATATATTGATTTGGAAGACTATAAAGCCACATTTTGGCATTATACTTAAGGGCAAAATTGATTAATCTCAGTTTGATTTCATCCTCTGATAGTTGTTGTAGTTTTATTGTTGCACAAACCTCTTCAAATTTCCTAATGAATATATATGCATCCTCTATTCCCGTGAATTTTGGAAGCATGTTAATGATTTGAGATTTAATTTCAAAGTTGTTTGCTATGGGTTGGGGTAATCTGATACAAGAGGATTGGATGAAACCAATTGGATAACATAAGTCCTTAAGGGTTTGAGGCTGAGGCTGATTTGCTAAATCCATTGTGGATGTTAAGGTTGTAGGATCTGAAATAGGAACTAAATCCATTTTGACTAGTCGACCTGAAATCCTTCTCCACACGGGTGTAGGAGAATTCACTATATTCTCAATGTCCTCAATCTTTTTTTTTTAATTTCTTTTTAAACTCTCTTTTTTAAGTTCTAAGTTAATTCAACCTTTTCATATCCTAGGACAACCATGCAACATAACTTTCCGTTATGCCAGGGCAACCTTATGTCAGGGCAATAGAGATTTAAAATATCTAAAGTAAAAATTTTTATTTTCAAACAAGTTTAAAATAAATTAATCCTGACCAAAGATCAGTCTAGACCTAAATAGCTCCTAACTGTTCCAAGTTAGCCTTCGAGCACTCCAAGTGTAGGATAGCCAATCAACTAGCCAGGTAAGTGTAAGATCGGTGGGAGTCCTCCCGTTGCTTGCCTTAGACACAATTATGCTTGGTCAGGTAAGCTAATGAAATCAATTAGAAACCACCTTCCTTCAGGCCCAGTCATCCCTAAATCACTTTCCTAGACATCAATCAAATTGACTAACCCTAACCTAGTTCAACTCTTAGGGTTTCTTATCCTATTGAGCTCGAGCTCCTAGGGCTGATGTCTAATTGATTTTAAAATTAAAGGCTTAGGTCAATACAGAATGCTAGTTGGTTGTTTGTGGGCCAAGAAAGGGTGATCAAATTTCCACCTTTTGTTATTTAATTGGGTTATGCCCTTAATTTGATTTAATATGAACATGCATAAAAAAATTTCAATCAAAGGGTTCTATGCAATTTAAACTAGATGCATGCAACTAATTGAATTCTGAAAGGCTTACCTTGCCTCCAGCAGTCACCAAAAAAAAATAAAAATAAAACTAATATGATGCATGCTCTAAACAGTTAGGATTTCTAATCTTATCATGAGATTTTTAATTAGATTTAAGTGGATATATTTTTTTCAAATTTTATTAAAAATAAAATAATTAAATAAATAAATAAAAAAGAAAAGGATTAGGGTTAGGATTGATCTCACCAAATAAAACTAAATGATTTGTTCCTTAACCTGGTTCTTTTTGTTCTTTAACCTCCTTTTCTGTAAAATAAAAAAAAGTTAGCAAGCAATATTTATGACAAAATAAAAATTTTATTTATAATTTATTTATAGAAAAATCAAAGAGATCAAAAATTTATTATTCGTGCCTTCCTCGACAACGGTGCCAAAAACTTGATAGGAACGTGATGTTGTCGTTAAGACACCGTGTTTATCAGTTTAATCTGACTTCTTAAAATAATTAAAAATACATAGATAGCAGTGAGTTGGGTCAAATCCATAGGGAAGGTAGTATTTTTAGATTTGAGATCTTTAATTTTTTAAAAGAAAAAGAAAAGGATTTGAGTTTTGAAGTCAAAAGTGAAGTCGGAAAATAAAAAGCAAAAATTAAAAGGTGTAGGAATTTAAACTTGGTACTAAGATCTACTAGTTAGATCTTAGCATCTACTTATAGAAAAATAAAAAGTAATAATTAAAATATAGAAATTAAATTTTAATAAAAATAAAAAGTATTAAATTAAATAGCATAAAAATAAATATTACATTACTTAAAATTTTAAAATTTAAATACATAAAATTTAAATAAAATAAAATAAAATAGAATAGCCTAATTTCTGATCTTGGATCGGCATTAGTGGAAAGATGGTGTAGAAGCCCAACTTTTCTTCTCGACACCAATTATCTCGAAGCAGCCATTAACCCATAGCCTAGCTTCCTCTTGTACCAAAGCTTCACCTTGATTGGAGATGTCGATTTCTAAAGGCCTAGGGTCCTTTTTGCAGAGCTAGGAGGGTTGGAGAGTTTTCTTCTAGGCAATGTAGGACTAAGGAGCTCTTTGATCATCAAAATATGGAGAAATCTAAATAAAAATTAAATTAAAAGGAGTCCTAGATGAATTCTGCTGCTCTAGATGAAATCTAGCCATTTAATAGGAATCCAACGGACCAAAAATCATCAAAATTGGATGGGTATCAGCCCAGATCAAGTCCGATTAAATTATGGCCATTGATCGCATGTTGATGGAGAAAATCAGACCGCTAATTATGCATTTGGAGTCCTGATTACCGTTGGGAGCTTCCTGGACCATTGGATCTTCACCTGGATCGTGCACTGCCATTGGATGGCGATCCACGTGAAGTCTGATCTTGACCGTAAGCTACCAGAGCCATCCGATCGCACCTTTACTGTTCCCATGGACCGCGTGGATCGAGCATTTCGAAGACCGCAATCAATCAGTGCTCCTATTATCGAGTGAAAAGACCAAAATGCCCTATGAGCTATGATAGATTTTCTGTGAACCTTTTAAGGGTCTAGGTCCACCACATGTCGCTCCATGATTCGCTATCTTCTGCTGAGCTGACGGTCCACACCTGGATCATGGACTGGCTGGCAGCTTCTACGATTGAGTTAGCTTTGACGGCTTGGCTTGGCTTGCAGAGCCTATTGAGCTATTTTTTTTTTCTATTTAATTTTTATTTATTTTATTTCTTTAGAAATTTATATCCTCTTCATTTTAGCTTTGTTTGGTGCAAAACTTATTTCATTATGATAAAAAAAATAAGCTCTTTCTATTAATGATAAAATTTAATTTTTTAATTTTATTATTTTTTTAATTAATTTTTTAATTCATAAAAATATGAATTTCTTAAAAATATGTATTAATTGATTAATAATTCTTAAAAATTAATATAAATTAATCGATAAATTAATACTTTTATTAGTGAATTTATGGTACTTATCACCATTCGATCCCTCTCCATGGGATGTTCTTATGATGTAGGGGTGCTGCGCGTTCGTCCTTAATCAGAAAAAAACTTACTTTTCTGCAAAACCCTAGATCCTGAAACCCTAGGATTTATTGTGCATATTTTGTTTATGAACCCTACTTAATTAAGAATTAAGATTATGGAATATTAATTAGATCTAAAATTGAGAATTTTAGATCTAAGACATATTCATAATACTGGGTTCGGGCTTGGGTAGCTCAATTAGGTCTAAGCGGTTGATCAAACCGAATCAAGAGTTGGTTAGATGGGATCAACAATGCTTAAATTGACCAGCCTAATAGGATTAAGTCTGGGTCAAGATCGAGTCACGATCAAGCAAGACCTAATTAGGCTCAGAGGTTAGAGTCTGGATTGTAGGCTAACCCAATTGGTTCTGACTCAACAATTTGGTGTCTAAGGTAAGTTTGGCACATACGACCGACTGGTTTTTAATTGGAAGCTACTCGACCTGAATGCGTTCTTGTACGAGTTAATGGCATATTCCTTCCACCGGTCTCACTTACCTGGCCATATCTGTTGACACAGTTCTGATCTGAGGTGGTCAATAATCCGAGCTAACCCATGCCACTAGGTTAGTCATAATTGTTATGACTAAGCCAAGTCTAGTTTAATGAGACCTGAATCAATTCTCCCTAAGAAAAGATTAAGTCTGAGGTCTTCCACCATTGTAGATGTGCGGGCCCTTCCCGGGGTTGATTGTTCTCGGCTGGATACAGTGGCTCAGTTGCACCGGGAAAAGATGCAACCATGTCTATTAGGCATTGGATGCTATGGGCTGGAGGATGAGTTGGGCTCAATATTTCAGGATACGGTGAGAGACTCAATTAGGAATCCCAGTCTATGCAAATGGTGGGTCTGACTTAACTAAGGAGTGGATCAATATTCCGGATACGGTGAGATTCATGAATTAGAGACCAAGTTTGGGTGCACCATGATTAGAGAATCATTGAACAAGAGTTGTTCACTCATTGGCTAACCCATCACCAATAACTGTTAGGTGAGGTGATGAGTCAGTTGGTGAGACCGCACCACCCACTAGAAATCATTAATCGTGGAGATTTTTGCATCTCTACAGAGGGAGTGTAGGGATCCGAGAAAATAGTGGGAGCTAATTTGTTTAAAAATAAAATTCCTAAATAAATTGGTCAAGTCATAAATTACAGTATCTAACTAGAATCTTTGACTCTCTATAGGAAAATGTCTGCGTCCAACCCATTGGCACGTATCCTGGACACACATAGACTGACCGGACCCAATTATAAAGATTGGCTCAGGAACTACAAAATTATTTTGGGTTTTGAGAAGTTAACCCATGTATTTGGACCAGGACCCTCCCACCTTACCAGCCCGTCCATCCAGTTGAACAGAGAGCGTCTCTGGAGAAATGGATAGACGAAGATAATAAGGCCAGATATTACATGTTGGGCTCGATGTCTGATGAGCTCCAGTGCCAACATGAAGATATCGGGACTGCTCGCCAAATGTTGGCTCACCTGCAGGAGATGTTTGGTGAACAGAGTCGCGCAGCCAAATATCAAGTCACGAAATGACTTTTTAAGGCTAAGATGCGTGATGGGCAGTCAGTCCAAGATCACTGTCTGATGAATGATCAAGGACATGGAAGAGCTTGAGAAGCTCGGTGTGAAGTTAGACTTGGATCTGCAGAATGATATTATTCTGCAATCCTTGACTGATGCATATGGGCAATTCATCATGAATTACCACATGCATAAACTTCAAAATTCCTTGGCCGAATTAATGAATATGCTGGTTACCGCTGAGCTTTCTATGAAAGGTTCTAAAGGCTCAGTTCTTGCTATGGAACGGACTTCTTCCAAAAGAAAGTCTTATGGAAAGAAAAAGAAGTCTGTGAAAAAGCAGAAAGGTGGAAGGATCAAAGAAGAAGAAGGCAGAGCCGAAGAAAAAGGCCGATGTCAAAGGAAAGTGTTTTCCATTGCAACAGCGACGGCCATTGGAAGCGGAACTGCCCTACTTACCTGGCCACCCTGAAGAACAAGAAGGAAGGTCCTTCTGGAGGTATGCTCGTTATTGAGTCTAACCTTACGGTTTCTTCTGCATCCAGTTGGGTGCTTGACTCTGGTTCTAGTGCTCATCTGTGCACTTCTATGCAGGGTCTTGAGGATAGCAGGAGGCTGAGGGATGGAGACATGATCCTACGCATCGGTAATGGAGCAAGAGTTGCTGCAGTAGCCGTGGGAACATACCCTCTTCGATTACCATCTGGTTTAGACTTAGTTTTGAAAGACTGTTATTATGTGCCTGCAGCTAGCAGGAATTTGATTTCTGTTTCATGCTTAGCACAAGAAGGCTATGTGATTACCTTCTTTAAGGACCATTGTAACATTCTTTATGAAAGAAATAAAATTGCAAATGGTTTTCCTTATTAATGGTCTTTATCAGCTACATATTGATGTACCTATTTTTAACTATCGAGCAAAACGTGAATGCCAAACGACCTAGGGATAGTCCAAATGATAGATATCTATGGCACCTGAGATTAGGTCATATAGCAGAAGATAGGATCAACAAATTGGAGAAAAATGGGCTATTGAGTCCATTGACTTTCGAGTCATATCCAACTTGTGAATCTTGTCTTCAAGGCAAAATGACTAAACTCCCTTTTGTTGGACATGGGGAGAAGGGCCACAGATCTCCTTGCCCTAGTACATACTGATGTGTGCGGCCCATTTGATGTGCCGGCTAGAGGCAATTTTGTCTACTTCATTACCTTTACCGATGATCTGTCTAGGTATGGGTATGTGTATCTTATGAGACACAAGTCTGAAGCTTTTGAAAAGTTCAAAGAATTCAGACATGAAGTAGAAAAACAAACTGAAAAACCCATTAAGGTTCTTCGATCAGATCGAGGAGGTGAATACCTTAGCCGGAAAAATTCCTAGACTATCTTAAGGAAAATGGCATAGTCTCTCAATGGACTCCACCAGGAACACCTCAACTCAACGGGGTTTCAGAATGGAGAAATCGGACTCTATTGGATATGGTTCGATCCATGATGAGCTTCACAGACCTCCCTGATTTTCTTTGGGGACACTTCATTGTTAACTTCAATTTATCTACTGAATAGGGTTCCCTCTAAAACCGTTCCTACCACACCGTATGAGATATGGCACGGTAAGAAACCAAGTCTGAGTCATCTCAGAATTTGGGGTTGTCCGGCTCATGTCAAAAGACAACAAGCGGACAAGTTAGAGTTTAGGTCCTTTAGAGCTCGATTCATAGGATATCCTAAAGAGTCATTAGGATACTATTTCTACATTCCAGAAGACCACAATGTGATTGTGAGTCGACATGCCATCTTTCTTGAAAAATAGTTTATTCAAGATAGCGGCATTGGAAAGCAGATTAAGCTTGATGAGAAAGTCTCACAAGTACAACGAGCTAAGGACCAATTGGAACCAAATCAGGTTGAGCCAATAAGAACACTACCTCCTCCACCTCGTAGATCGGAAAGAGTTTTCCATCCCCCTGAAAGATACTTAGGTATTATTTCAGAGGAAGTAGAGAAAATGTTCCTCGTAGGTAATGGTGCTCATGGTGATGATCCCAAAACCTACAACGAGGCGATATCAGATATCGACTCCGAGAAATGGCTAGAGGCAATGCAGTCAGAAATTGACTCGATGCACTCAAACCAAGTCTGGACCTTGGTAGATCCACCAGAAGGTATAGTACCTATTGGGTGTAAATGGATCTTCAAGAGAAAGATTGGTGCAGATGGGAATGTGGAGACATTCAAGGCTAGACTAGTGGCAAAAGGTTATAGTCAACGCGAAGGCATTGACTATCAGGATACCTTTTCCCAGTGGCTATGCTAAAATCCATCCGCACATTGCTTGCCGTTGCAGCCTATTTCGATTATGAAATATGGCAAATGGACGTGAAAATGGCATTCTTAAATGGATATCTTGAGGAAGATATCTATATGGAACAGCCGCTAGGTTTCACATCCAGTGATACTGATCACAAGGTTTGCAAGCTGCAAAGGTCCATATATGGACTTAAGCAAGCATCTCGGAGCTGGAACACTCATTTCAATGATGTGATCAAAAATTTGGTTTCATCAAAAATGAAGAGGAACCATGTGTTTTCAAAAAGGTCAGTGGGAGCGCTGTTGTCTTCCTCGTATTGTACGTGGATGACATCCTCCTTATTGGGAATGATATTCCCATGTTGACATCAGTCAAAATGTGGTTGTCCAAGGAATTCTCCATGAAAGACCTAGGTGAAGCATCCTTTATTCTAGGAATTAAGGTCTATAGGGATAGACCGAATAGGATGCTAGGACTTTCACAGAAGATGTACATAGAGGAAGTACTAAAGAGGTTTAGTATGGAAAACTCTAAGAGGGGATTAATACCCTTCAGACATGGTATTCATCTTTCCAAGAAGATGTGCCCTAGCACACCTGAGGAAATAGAATGCATGAGCAAGATCCCTTATGCTTCTGCAATAGGGAGCCTCATGTATGCCATGCTATGTACACGACCTGATATAGCCCATGCTGTGAGTGTCACAAGCAGATATCAGTCAAATCCAGGTGAAGAACACTGGACTTCTGTGAAATGTATCCTTAAGTACTTGAGAAGAACTAAGGATATGATGTTGGTCTTTGGTAATGGAGAACTCCAAGTCCAGGGATACACAGACTCGGATTTCATGTCCGATATAGATGATCGAAAGTCGACATCTGGAAGTCTGTTTGTGTGCAATGGTGGTGCTGTCAGCTGGAAGAGTTCCAAGCAAACTGTGATAGCAGATTCCACCATGGAAGCAGAATATATGCTGCATCAGAGGCTGCAAAGGAAGCATTCTGGTACAAGAAGTTTGCTGCAGAAATTGGAGTAATGCCATCAGATGCCATTCCTCTATACTGCGACAACAATGGCGCCATAGCCCTTGCTAAGGAGCCGAGGTCTCACCAGAAATCCAAGCACATTGAGCGGCGATACCACCTCATCCGCGATTACCTCGAGAAGGGTTACGTCGAGGTCAAGAGAGTCAACTCCGCAGATAATGTGGCAGACCCACTTACAAAGCCGTTGGGCCAGCAGAAGATCGAAGCCCACCTTGAGAAGATGGGACTTAGACTTGTAGCCAATTGGCTTTAGGACAAGTGGGAGATTGTTAGATATATGTGCCCTAGAAGCCAGAATTGGCTGACACTTGTAATACACTTCTAGGGGCAAAATTATAATTTTGACTATAAATTAATAAAATGGGTTATTTTCTATCACATATGTGTATTTAGTGTCTGTGATACATCCTTTGAGTTAATGGTAATGATAATTCATATTTTCAAGAGTTGAAAATTTAAGACATGAATAATCATTATTAACTCATAAAATGCTCCCGACCATAGGATCATCACGAGGATGGTGATTGATCCGGAAGGTTGGTGTACGAATCGCTTCTCTTTAGTAGATGAGTCTTGAGTCTATGGTGTGGAGACACCAGGAGCGAGAGTACAGGTACTCGTTAGAGAACGAGGGCACTGAGCGTGACCACCTCGAGTAGTCATTAGGAAGTCTACCTTCTCGTCAATGACTGACTCGATGCTGCAGTAGTGTGTCTGGTTCTTTGACCTGAGGTGCATCGATAGTTCACCTTGAGGGTGTTATAGTTTGACTACACCATTACTCGGTCTCCTAGCCATATGGAATCCCTGAGGTGTATGTTGGCTATAGCATGTTCATTGTAGGAACTGGATTGCATCAAGATGGGAATCTATCTACCTCGGTGGTAGAGGAGCAGCCCTATGATGAATCATGAGAATCAAGTCCAGAAGCCCATGGCCATGGTAGAGTGAAATAATAGAAAGAGTTTCTATTTAGATTTTCACATTGGACTCGAATCGAATGATTACATCATATGACAGAGACTAGGGTTTGACGAGTTTACCTTAACCCTAATCTGATCGGGGCTCAAGATAGAAGAACTTAATCACACAGGTAGCTGCACCAAGAGGTTCGCATTTTCAGCTCTGATGGGTTGCCACCATATACTGCTAGGTGTCACTGGTGGATTTTGGGAGCAATTAGAATGATTTTGATGATCAATCATTCTAATTATATGAATCAAAAAAGTTCTGGTCCATCGAAAGGTGTTTCGATGATGTCGATGATGGAGATCGCGATATGCCTCATTACTATATAGAATTGAACCTAACTGGGTCACACAAATAAAGGTTTGGATTTGGATGTCATCAATTAAGCTAACCCAGTTTGATTGATTTGGATTAGATCCAATCAGGTTCAAGGTAATCATGCTAGTACACGATTGAACCTGACTTTCTCCTTCTGTAATCTTTTTGATTTATCACAACTAAGTCAAATTTGATTTGACTCATTCTTGTATTTTGAATGGATTTATTTTCATTTAACTAGAATAAATTTAGGTCAGGTTAGTTGTAGAAATTAAATCCATTCATAGTCAAATTGGACTAGGGTAAAAAATTGATCTAATTGAGAGAATTGAGGGTCACCTGATCAGGGGATTCTAGAAAATTATTTGGAAATTTTTTTGATCTAATTTTTAGATATGTGATAGGGCATGAGTCATGCATTGGGTGTACCAAATTTAATGATTTTTTAAGATATCTAGACTATGTTATGATAGAGTTTGATTTGGATTAAACTCTTGAGGGAAGAGTCCTAGGCATAGTGGACTCTTCCTTATCTACTCATGCCATCACCTTCCGGATAGATTTTTGGCATCAAAATTAGATGGGATATAGAGATTTTTGTGGAGATCAGGTCCAAGAGTTCCAATGATCGAATAAATGAGGATTTTGGTCAAAGACAAACTATAACTTGGCGCTATGCTTTTGTATAAGAATCCTTGCACCAAGGCTCTTCAAGAAAGAAATAATTTTTCATACCCAAAGGCTATCGCTCCTTCCATATTCCATGCCCTCTTTGATCCTCACTCTCCCCTTCTTCTAAGTTCCAAAGGTTAGAAATAAATCTGAGAAGAAGATCTAACTAAATTTGTGAAGTGTTCAGCATCTATGCGATGGTGTTCATGAGATGGACATGCTGCTTTTGAAAATTCTTTTGAAGGACTTCTAAATCAAATTCAGATCTGATATTTGGAAAAAAAATTCACAAGGAGAAGACATCTAGATCCTTCCTGAGTGGATATTGGTAGTGATCAGGCACATGCATGGCTCCTTCCAGAACTGTAGGATAGATCAAGATCATCATAGGGTAATCTGATTATCCAAAATACATAGTATGAAATTAATTAGATTTAATTTTATTTTTAATCTTAATATCAGATCTTAAAGGATCAAATTTGAGATATCTCAGATCTGATTATGATCTTAGAATAAATTTTTTTATAATATTTCTTTAGATCTAATCAGATCTGATCGATCCTATGCCGAAAAGAAAGATTTTTCCTTCACCAACACTCTAGCTCCTCCCGTGGTCCCTCAAGGCTTGGGAGCACCACACTAGATCCTACAATCTCCATCTTGGTGTGCTCCAGCTTTGGTACACTTGATAATATTCTCCTGCACGATCTTGCTGTCGATGCATATCCTGACAGCTACTTGTGCACACCTTGCCACTGCCATCTTTCTTCAGCTGCTGAGCTTCCTTTGAGGCCTTTAGGATGACTGCCTCCACCACTGAAGATCTTGGCTTGCACCTATGCACCACCCTTAGAGTTATAGACATCCTTCTGCTTGGCAGTTGCATCATTTATCCTAGACTTTCATGGAGAATCTACAACAATCTTATGCCAATGCTCGCTACATACCCTGACATGATCTCTTCAGAACTTTGCCTATCCTTTCGCACGTGCTGCTCCACTTTAAACTATGCATTTCCAGTATTGATGCTAGGATATTAATCCTCCTACACTCCTCCACTCTGAACTCGTGTCAGAACTCTCTCCACTTATGAAGCCACCTCTACCCGATGCTCCATCTGAAATCAAAGTCCTCCTGATGCTACAGAAGTAACTCTGTAATTGAATCCCTTGAGGCCAACTACTCAACACCGCACTGCTAAGCTTGCCACTACACCTCGAACACAGTCGCTGCTCCTTTGGATCCTCCACACTCCATAGATTCCTCCAAAACTATCTCGAATACACTGCACCCTAAAGGCTTCTCCAAAACTACCAAGAGCTCATCCGACTCTTCACTTTCAGCGATTGAAATGTCTGACTTTTCTCCTCCTTTGCACTTCTTTCAAAGCAGACATTCTCTTTTAAAGTGTCTTGCTTCACCACACTTGAAGCACTTCTTGGACCCCTTGCTATCCCTTTGCTGACCCTTCTTCTTCCTTTGCTTGGGCTTTTCTGATACCACGAGATCCTCCTGGAAGACCTCCCTCTTCATCATCCATTTTCACTGCTCATTGGACCTTAGTACTGATACGATCTCCTCGTACACCAGTGTCTTCTTACCATATAGCAGTGTGGTTACCAATGGATTGAAGCTCCCGGATAGCGAACATAGCAGCAATAAACTCTTGTCCTCTTCTTCAAGCTCCACCCCAATGTTGAGCAAGTCCGTGCTCATTCTATCGAAATGCGGAATATGTCCTGCAACATCCTTGCCCTCTTGCATTCGAAGGCTATATAGTTGCTTTTTCAGCACCAACTTGTTGCACATATTCTTTTCCATGTAAAACTGATGTAACCTCGACCATAAATCCTTGGGTGTCTTCTCCTCCAACATTCTATATAGCACCTCATCTATCAGACAAGCTCTAATCATGGCACATGCCCTTTTCTCCAAGGACTTTCATTCCTTGTCTGTCATCTCTTCTGGCCTATCCTCCAAGACTGAATCTAGCCTCATTTGAATCAACAAATCTTCCATCCTAACCTTCCACATTATGAAACTATCCTTTCCATCAAACTTTTTAAATTCTACCTTCAACCCACTATTCTTCATGATCAAACCAAATAAAAAACTGCCAATAGGTAGATCTAAAAATTATCTTGACTAGGGATGATGCACCATAGCCCTTAGATCATTTCCTTTCCTACGAAGTCTGGAGAAAATCTTAGATCTGAACCTCACTGCTGATCTTTACTGAAACTTGATCTTCTTCCTCTTTCATACTCAACCAGGCTTTGATACCAAGTGTTAGCGCATCACCATGGCGTTACCTAGCTCTAATACCAAGTGTTGGAACAATCGGTACTGATTTGATACAAATTATTATGCCTACAGCTGCTCAAAATAACATTCGTAGATTCGATCGCTTGTGCGAATCTAGATATTAATTCAAAAATATGAAGAAGAGTAAAAAATATTGATGGTGGCACCTAGGGCTTGGCATTGGAACCAGAGAGAAAAGAGAGAAGAGAGTTAGGGAGAAAAGCTGTATGTTGATTCCACTCTCTTATAAAGATTACAATACCAGGATTTATATACCTTAGGATTTCTGCTATACCACATGAACCCTAATAAACCCAAACTCCAGCTAAAAAATTTTTCTAGGCTAATCCAACATATGAAAGCACTCACCAAGCCCATGTATACCCATGTCTTCCATGCTCTCACCTCCTGGATCTAAACTCGACCCATACATGTATTAGCCATCTTAAGACCTTATTGGACTAGGTCTTAAGACCCCAAATAGAAAACTCTCGTTTAGTTCTATTCACCACCGTTGAGTCAACTCTATCAGGAGCCGAGCTGGCTCGACTGTGTATTGCTTGAATCTTATCTTTTGTCTGCCTAAGATAGCTGCTTCGACTACACCTCGAGTCGACTTGATCTCAACCTAAGCCAGCTCGATTGCGTATTCGAGCCAGCTCGCCTGTATGTCAGTCCCTTATCTTGGCTGATTCTTCTCCTGACTTTGGTCATTTGCTCCATCTTATGTCCTAGGTCTTCGAAGTACCTACCAAGCCCCCCTCAAGATTTTCACACCCAAACTTCAAGTCCGTGCAGGGCTACACACCGTCTTCATCCTAGGATAACTCCTATCCTAGCCCTAGGACCACACCCATTCTAGTCTTCTAGAGCTAATACCCTGGCTCCTCCCATGGCCCCCCAAGGCTTGGGAGCACCACACCAGATCCTATAGGCTGTGCCTTAGGTCACAACTGGCATCCAAGGCATTTAGCCCTCGTGTGTCCTATGCGCTCAAGCCTATAGAAGATGCTGGATGGTATTAATTATATATTAATTTTAATAAAATTTATATTGCATGGTGATAGATCCATCAGTTAATTGATGTACATATTCTAGTATATCTGTATATTTATTTATTTTTATATGGATTGAAGAATTATGTACATTGGTCAATTCATTGTGCACCATGGTCAGTTTGAGAAATGCAAATAATTCTATTGGTCATTATAGTAATCAAACGGTATGCTGAGGATTCAAAAAAATTTTGGACAACATTTCTCCTTATTTTCCCTACACGGAAGAACTAAGAGAAAATGCTGCTACATTTTTTTTATTTTAGTTGATGATAGGATATATTTATTACATATCTAAAAATGATATTTAATGAATTATTGATTTCTTCAAATATTTGTTTATAATGCATGCAATATTTGGTTAGTTCTTCTTAACTTGTCATGATTGAAATAATATTTTTTATTTGCCTATATAATGATGTTTTGAACTCTAACCATTGGTATACGTGCATAAATTATGAATAATTACTACCAAATTATCTTAATGTTATTTTATAGTGTCTCATTTTTACATATGATTTAATTATAGTATCACCATTTTTATAATGGATAAGGGGAGGATGAAGTTGAATAAACTCTCATTCGAATATGTGGCTAGACTTGAAAAGTTTCTTGATTTTATTATAAAAAAATTTGAAGACTATGGACTTATCCAATATCCTTGTAAGAAGTGTATGGGTGGGCCTTGGCTATCTTGTCAAGATGTAAATGATCACTTCATTATTTATGGCTTTAAACCCAGTTATGAAATTTGTTGGGATAACATAGTGAGTGTAGACCATAAGAAGGCGATCAACATGATGAGGGAGTGGAATAAATGGCTCGTGATAACTTTCTATTTATTGGTCAAAATGATGGTGCATCTATGTCAGTACTTGATATTATGGTTGATGGAATGACAAACAGTGAGAATGTGAAGGTCTGCAAGTTGATGGAGGATGCTAATATTATGTTATATCTTGAGTATAAAAAGATGGTGAAGCTTGAGTTCTTAATTTGATTGTATCATGAAAAATGCTTGAATGGATTTAGTAATAATAGAGTGAACTGTATACTAGAGCTTTTGGAGGACATTCTTCTGGACAATGTATAAATTTTGAAGAATAATTATGAGGCATCGAAGATTATTGAACAGTTGGATTTTACTTACACTAGGATATATGCAAGCCCTGATGATTGCATGCTTTATTGGGAGGGGGTGCCAACTGAAATGAGTGGATGAGATGCGGTGTATCAAGATGGAAATAGAATAAAGATGGCACATCGACCCATGTTTCTTAAAAGTTGATATGGCACTATTTTTGATACTAAGACTACAAAAGTTGTTTATGTCAGCAAGGATATCGAAGGACATAAGATGGCATGAAGAGAAGTAAACAAAAGATGATGGATTGAGGCATCCTGCTGATTGAGTGATATGACAGAAATTTAATGAAATATATCCTGACTTCATGCAAGAGATGCAATATAAGATTAGGCTTGTCATAGCAAAGAGTTTTTTGAGTGGTTCAAAGATCATATAAGGGAGTACATATTCCTATCTTGTACATTCTATTTGAATATATTTATTAATTAGGTATCACCTTCTTAGGTATGGAGATTACCACTTGGTGAAATGAGTCATAAAGTGCATGCTCTTTCAACGAAACCAAATTGTACTGTGTGTGAGTACAAATAGCTCGTCATCAATGGCTATAGGTTCAATATTCACAACCGAGCCCAAAATATAGTAACATAAAATAGTGACATGATGTTGAGCGTCATAACTGGTATTATGCTAGCTCGAGGGATTCACAGCCTCATATGAATCTGAACTATTATGGATTTGTGGAGAAGATTGTCATCTTGGACTACTATTCTAAAGAAAGGGCTATGTTGATAAAATATGATTATTTTGATACCTTATCTTAGTTAGGGATGAAGACTGATGAGTGTGGTTTTACTCTCATTAATATGCAATGCTATCTTCACACTAAAAAATTGAATATACATGCCTTTCAAGAGAGTCAAGTGTTTTATGTTAGTGATTCCTTAGAGCCTCAATGGAGTGTTATCACTACAAGAAAATTAAGATTTTGCAATAAAATTATTTACAACAAAAATAATCATAAATAACAGTATTTGCGATCAAAAATATTTTTCATCATAAATAATAAATTATTTATGATAAAAAATTTTTTCATCATAAATAATTATATATTTATGATGGAAACTAAATTTACATCGTAAATAACTGATTATTTCTGATGAGAAAAATTTCATAGCAAATAATTGATGAAAAATTAGTAATTTAAAAAAAATGATAGATTATTCATGATAAAATTTTTTCATCATAAATAATAAAGTATTTATGATGCAAAATTATTTTTTATCATAAATACCTAATTATTTGCTATGAAAAAAATTTTATTACAAATAATCAATAAAAAATTAGTAATTTAAAAAAAATTATTATCTATGATGAAAATTTTTTCATCATAAATAATTAGGTATTTGCTATGAAAATATAATTTACATCATAAATACCTAATTATTTATGATAAAAAAAATTTCATCATAAATAATTGATGAAAAATTAGTATTTTTTTAAGAAATAAAAGTGTACATTATTTGCAATGGAAATTTTTTCCATTGCAAATAATAAGGTATTTATGATGCAAAATAATTTTTTGTCATAGATATCTAATTATTTATGATGAAAAAAATTCTATCACAAATAATCAATAAAAAATTAGTAATTTAAAAAAATAAAAGGATAGATTATTTATGATAAAATTTTTCATCATAAATAATTAGGTATTTATGATGGAAATATAATTTATGTCATAAGTATCTAATTATTTATGATGAAAAAAAAATTATTATAAATAATAGATGAAAAATTAGTAATTTAAAATAATAAAAAAATTATTTGTGATGGAAATTTTTTATTATAAATAATAAGGTATTTACGATGCAAAACTAATTTATGCTATAAATGCCTAATTATTTATGATGAAAAAAAATCTATAACAAATAATCAATGAAAAATTGATAATTTATAAAAATAAAAGGATAGATTATTTGCAATAAAAATTTTGCCATCACAAATAATTAGCTATTTATGATGAAAATATAATTTATGTCATAAATACATAATTATTTACAATGAAAACCTTTTCCTCATAAATAATTGATGAAAAATCAGTAATTTGAAGAGAAAGGTATATTATTTGTGATGAAAATTTTTTTCATCACAAATAATTATGTATTTATGATGCAAATCTAATTTACATGGTAAATACCAAATTATTTGTGATGAAAAAAATTTCATCATAAATAATCAATGAAAAATCAATCATTTTAAAAAGAAAAAGGATAGATTATTTCTGATGAAATTTTTTTTGTCATAAATAATTAGGTATTTAAGACACAAATCTAATTTTCATTATAAATAATTAATGAAAAATTAGTAATTTTAAAAAATAAAAGAACATATTATTTGCGATGAAAAAATTTTCATCATAAATAGTTAGGTATTTGCGACATAAACCAAATATATGTCATAAATACCTAATTATTTATGATGGAAAAAGTTGCATTGCAAATAATCAATGAAAAATCAGTAATTTAAAATCAATAATTTCCATCCCACACTCGTGGCTTACCATGGTAGTGGGCAAAGATGCATCATGCACGGCTTACGCGATGGGGCGGAGGGGCGCAAGCACGTCTGTTACTAGCTAGCCCATGGGCAAGTCGAGATAGCACATCCGATACGACCGTGTGTACCCATGACGTTGTGGAGATGGCCATCGATGCCCACTCATGGCTCCGACCCTGCATGGTCCACCACATGGATGGCTGCCGCATGCTTACAGTTTGATGTCCAGAGTAGCCACTACACTCTCATGCCTCCACCACTACTAAGACGGCCATTGACCTACCGCTCAAATGAAAAAATAAAAACTAAAAAAAGATAAGTATCAGATTATTTGTAACAAAAATATTACATCACAAATAGTTTAGTATTAGTGATAGAAATCTTCTTTTTATCGCAAATACTTAATTAGTTGCGATGGAAACTTTTGCATCATAAATAATCGATGAGAAAACAAAAATTTTAAAAGAATAAATATCAGATTATTTACAAAAACAATTTTATTGCAAATAATTAAGTATTTATGATGGAAAAATAATTTTCATTCTAAATAATAAATTATTTGTGATGCAATATTTTCATCACAAATAAGCAATAAAAAATTAATTTTTTTTAAAAATAAATAGAAAATTATTTATGATGAAAATATGCTAGAAATTTAAATTATAATTTAAGTATTTTATGATCAATTTTTTGATCATAAATTTTTTATATTTTGCACCCCAAAAATTGATCGTAAATATATTTTATAATAAATATATTTTTTTCTATTTTTTTCTAAATATGATATAATTTTAAAATTTAAAGTCCATCTTCAACGTTCATTATTTTAATAATTATCATTATAGTTTTTTCATAAAAGATCTTCTCGATTTGTTAGCCCTAGCTATGTCAATCAATAAAATTTGATTTCGATAGTCATGAATTACCGCATGATAATCTGATAGATAGAGATCATTGATAGATCTAAAAGCTTGTAATGATGATCTCGATGATATTTATAGCATGCTATTAAAATTTTACATGAATCAAACATCATTATCATAGTCAATTTAGTATGGGATGATTTAGATTCTTAAATAAAAAATGAATAATCAAAAGGCCAAATGACATTTGATTATATGATAATTTTTTAGATAAATGATCTTTATTACTATTTTAATTATCTATATGGTGAGGATCGTAAAATCTAAAACTTATATATGTGAACCATCCACGTTTAGTAGATCTTACAAAAGCATAAGTATAATTGCTTAAAGACTTTAAGAATATGTATCAAGAGACATATAGTTTTGGATGGTTCATATATGTGCAGTTTGCATTTTACGATCACCATTGTGTAGTTGCAATGATCACTTATCTAAAAAAATTATCTTATAATCAGATGTTGTTTGGCCTATTGATTACTCATTTTTCATTTAATGATCCAAATTATTTTATACTAAATTGACTATGATAATGATATTTAATTAAAGTAAAATTTTGATAGTGCACTATAAATATCATCGAGATCATCATTGCATATTTTTAGATTTATTGATGGTCTTTATCTATCAGATAATCATGCAATCATTCGTAACCATCAAAATCAAATTTTATTGATCGATATAGCTGGAGTTATTGGATCGATGCAGTCTTTTATAATGATATGCTAATGATAATTATTTAGATAATAAATACTAAGAATGAACTTTAAATTTTAAAATTATATAATATTTAAAAAATAAAAATATATATATTTGATTATAAAATATATGTGCAACTAATTTTTTGGTTACAAAATATAAAAAATTTATAATCAAAAAATTAATTATAAAATACTTGAATTATTTTTTAAATTCATAAAATTTTTTATCATAAATAATCTACTATTTATTTTTTATTTTTTTTATTTTTTATAATTATTTATGATGAAAATTTATGTCATAAATAATTTAGTATTTATGATGGAAATCATTCTTCCATCATAAATACTTAATTATTTATGATGAAATTTTTTCGATCATAAATAATCTTGCATTTATTTTTTAAAAATTTTTAATTTTTTTTATTACTTATGATGAATTTTTTTATCATAAATAATTAAGTATTAGCAACATAAACATTAATTTCATTGCTAATAATAATTATGAGTGATGGAAATTCAATATTTCATCACATATTATTTTTAAAAAAAATTTTGGTTTGTTTTTTAGAGAAAAAATTTTTAGTGTAAAAAATTGATAAAAATTATTAGCGATGAAAATTAATTTTTTATCGCTAATAATATTTTTAGTGATGAAAATTTTTTTTTGCTAAAAGCTCTTTAAATACCAGTCACCTTAACGTCCCTTCGATTCTGTGAAACACTAGAACCCTCTCCTCTCTCTCTCATGAAAGTTTCAAAACCCTCTCCTCTCTCTCCCCCTCCTTCCAAGCTTTGACTAGCTAGCGAGTGCATCTCCCATCGCCACCACCGCCCCTGTGCTCATCGTCGTTGCCACTGCCGCTATCGTGAACCGAAGGTAAGGGTCCCTATTTATGATGGCCTTTTTTTCCTTCTACACATGGGTGTTGTGATCGGTAGAGGTGACGGGAGGAGGGGCACGGGGGGTGGTAGGGGGTGGGTGCCCAGGCAGGGAGGAAGGAGAGGGAGGGGCGTGTTTGGCAGGGGTGGTGTGGTGGTGATGGGCGTAGACCCATAGGGTGGGGCAGAGAGGCGCTACGGGGGGTGGGGGGTGCAAGCGGAGCGGGCTCGACACCATATATGAGCGGGGTGGGGTGGAGGGGCACTGTAGGGGGTGAGAGGCGGTGGTGACGGGCCGGGTGGGGGCCACTGGGGGTGGGGGATGGAGAGGCACCGTGTGTGGGGGGGTCGGTGAGGGGATTGGCAGGGGGGAGGGGTGGATAGGGGTTTACAGCTTATGGGAGAAGAAAGGGAGAAAAAAATAAAATATTTTATTTTAAAAATAAATAATTTATTTATAAAAATAATAATAATTAAGATAATAATAGCTATTAAAAAATAGTAATAATAAATAAAATGAAATAAAATATTTAAAAATAAACTATTTTTATAATGAAAATAGTTAGTTTTTAAAATAATGATAAGTTATTATTTTTAAAAAATAATTTAATGCTTTTGCTTGTTATAATTTAATGGTTTTGCTTGTTTAGTCCTTGTGTTTTATTATGATTATGCTTTAATATTATAATTAGGAGTAGTTGAATCCTTTAGTGAATTTTTAATGCACATGAATTATTTTGTCCAGAATTCGGTCTGCGATCCAGGTCAGGATCCGGGTCAGATCGAGGTTGGGATTCGGTATGAGATCCAGGTCTAGATCTAGTCTGGGATTCGAGTTACGAAGTTGAAGCTAATTTTATATTTAATCTTGATGATTCAGAGGATGATGATCGATTCATAAATGAAGATGAGATAGGAGAGGATGCATTAGTTGATTATTGTGATTTGGAGGAGGACCTACAAATCGAGGAGGATAGGAATATTGATAAGTAGATCTACAGAGGATGCATTAGTTGATTATTGTGATTTGGAGGAGGACCTACAAATCGAGGAGGATAGGAATATTGATAAGTAGATCTATATTCTTTGTTGAATCTTCTCTTGCAATAATGGTATGCAATATGATCACTTGCCATGAGGCGGTCAATTATAAACTCTAACTCACTTCTAACTCACTTCTATGTGGCTAGGATGAGTCGAGATCATATCCACAAGGATCTTGGATCGATTACTTCGAAACGAGAGAAAGAAGGAATTCTTTTGTATAAAAACTTAAGACAACTATGCAATAGTAGCAAAATAAATCTAAACTAAGTGATAAAGGTGATGCGATAGGATAAAGACCTCAGGAATTTGAATCTACTATGTGAAATAGATTTTGGTATCCCTTGTTATGGTGCAATGGTGGTGTGTAAGATTTAAGTTGATCTAACTTAACTCTTCTTTCTTGAACATGAATTGTACCCTTAGGTCATGACTCGTCTCTTGGAGAGATATGTTATTCAACTATAGAACACACAAGAAGAAAGAAAATTGATTATCGATCTAATTATTTGAGACAACCTATCTCTTTTGAGTACACATTGTATCCTTAGATCACAATGTGTCTTTAGGGAGTATAGATTATTCGAATAACCAAATCTAATGATAAAGTATATAAGAATGATGCACTCTTATCTTAAAAAAAAATCAAATGATTCATAAACTGCATGTAATAGGAATACAAAAAGTATGCATAGAAAATAAATCTGTTACAAGTATCATCTCTTTTCCAAGAGTAAAGGGTTAGTTCTTCATGGATTCTAGAATCATCTTCATCTTCTTGGCTAGGACTCCACCGGAATTCAGATCTACAACCCTTCTCAAGTTTGGAAGATGGAAGAAGAGAGGATGTGAATGGTATGAAGGAGAGGGGATACGAGTGGAAGTGCTTCAGGGTTATGGGAGGTTTTAAGGGATGGTGATAGTGGCTGAGATTTAGTGGTGTAGAGAAGTGGAAAAAAAAGAGATGGAGGATGACAGTCTTTTAAATTTTTGGGAGTAGAAGGATAGATAGATCATGGGAGAGGCATCGAGGTGTTTAAATAGAGGAGCAAGGGTATTAGGTTTTTAAAAGGAATAAAGGTGAGACAATTTTGTTTGATATTTGATTTGAGATGGGAAAGAAAAGAAAGGATGGAGATTTTGTAATGAGATTTTATTTGAATCTCAAAAAAAAAAAAAAATCATGCATGTGATATTTGAATTTTAAAGAAAAATAGAGAAATAAGATGGTAAGAAAGATAAAAAAGGTTTGAAATTTAAATTTTAAAAGGCATCTAATTAGAAAAGTTTGTGCTTTGGATGAAATCAAATAAGTCAAGAGAGGAGGAGGCACTGTCTTTTTTATGGTATAAAGCAATTAAGAAAGATAGGGGTGCTGATTTTGAGAGAAAGAGAGATGGGATATTCCTTCTTTGGTGTGTGGAGTAGATAAGGAAGGAAGGAAGGCACATGACATCAAGGAGACTCTTTGATAATATTTGCCTTCACTCCAAGCCGTAGGATGGAGTAAGTACTCTTTTTGGCCTTTGGATTAGATCCTTGAATTCATGTGAGAGGAAGTTTTGGAGCCTTGATCCTTGAATCTTCTGCACTTACTTTGGAACCATTGATTGGAGTGACTTGGATCCCTAATATAGATGCTTGGATTGAGAGCTCTTGGATGGAGTGCACACATGATAGCCCTTAGATTTTCTTCCTTCATGGCTAGCTTTCTAATTAATTGCTTGATTTACCTTGGGTTGAGCCATCTTGGATCCTATAAACCCAATCTCCTAATTACCTATAAAATAAACCAAGAAGCATCAAATTCAACTAATAAACATACAATGCAATAATATTTAATACTTTTTATTATAATATATCAAGTGCTTATCACAATACAATTCTATTCATCAGCATTTACATATTTTTTGCTATTATTGTTCATTAATATATTCATTAAAATGTCAAGTTAGTTATATGCATGGTTTAAGCATTGCAGGGATGGCGTCAGGAGAGAGACGATGATGTTTGAATTTCCAGCCTACCCCTAAGGATGAGCCTTGCTCTATTTCCATTACCACGCTATTGAAGTCACCAGAGAGCACTATAGAGGCAGGAATAAGTGAGGTAGGTTTAAGTGGTATTTTAATATTTTTTATATAATAAAATTTGATTTTAATTCTACTTGTTAGGTTTATAGATAGCTATCATACTAATGATTTATTCATTATTTTTTTAGGCCATTTTCCATTGGTGATGAGGCAAGGGCAAGGTCCATTGAAGAACCTCACCCTGGAGCATCGAAGACACAAGCATGAGGTACAGTATCTCCATATTAAGATTCTGCCCGGCTTCACCAAGCCCATTAGGGGATCGTGCAAGCCATGGTAGACTGAGCTGGGCATTATATGCCGCAACTTTATCCCATGATGCTCTTCGATTGGCGTCAGGTTACATGGGCTCAGAAGGAGGTCTTCTATAGCCACTTATAGGTAAAATAACATTTAGTAAAATATTTAATTAGCACTATATTCATATAATATTTATTATTGGCAGGCTATATTTGATATTATTGATTTCGAGCATGATTGTGTGCGGTGAGTTATGGATGATCACCTATGCTCGTATATTTTAAGAAGTATCGGCATCGCATTCATCACCACTATGATGCTATAGTGCATGACCATGGGGTGGAGGTAGCATAACAATGGTCATATGATAGCATTAGTATCAAGAATTGGGCTATCATTTGCCACACATATGAAGACCGGCATACCAGGTTAAGCATTCAATTTTTTTTTAGAGTTTAATAACTAAATTATTTATTTTTAAATTCAATTAGTTACTTATAAATTTGACTATTATTTGTACAGGATCGATGTGCCCAAAATGCCACTAATCGAGTAAGACAGACCATCTCGCACTCTAGGGGTTCGAGACTATTCGCTCGCCATATGGAGCAGATGGTAAGTAATTTCTATTTAGCATATTTTAATTCTTTAACTATTTAAAAAATATTTTTACTAATTATTCTAAAATTATAGAGAGATTCAAAGAGTGGCGAGCTTTCTGGTAGGATCGAGATCTACCAATGGATTCACCAACGATGGTCAAAGGATTGGACGACAAGGAGCCAAGAGCTTTATGTAAATTTTTTCAACTATTTTTTTATTGACATTTTAAATTTTAGTACAACCTTAGAATAGCTATAACTTTAATTTTTAGGATCGTATGATAGACATTAGATCCCAACCTACCTCTAAGAGCGTAATCGCACCCACAAATGATGAGATTTATGATGAGGTGCTTGGTACAAGATCCTATTATGTTAGGAGGCTAGGGCATGGGATTAGACACTACAAGAATTTGGATTATTAGTGAAGGTGAAATGCCATCACTAATAGTCCATCAGCCGTCACTAATACAATTATAAAAGACAATCTGAAAAAATTTTGCTGCTAATTGACATTATTAGCAATGGCAAAAATTTTTATCGCTAATAAGACAATTAGCGATGGCTTTAAAGATAGAATAATTCTATCTCTAGTTATTTATTAAAATAAATTTTTAAAAGAATTTAAAAAATAGTAGTGATGGTGGATTCGTTGCTAATGTCATCACTAATTATTATGAGCGACCAACTATTCCATTGCTAATACCATCTTTAATTTTTTTAATTCTTAAATTAAATAAAAAATTATTTTAAAAAATATTAGTGATGGTATTTTAGTATCTAATGCTGTCAGTAATATGTATTAGCGATGGCATAATATCGACGATAATAGTTAATTTTTTTTTTATAAAAAATTTATAGTAATATTTTTTAAAACCTATTTTAATTAATCATAATGAATTATAATTTCTAATACCTGTCATAACTAAAATCCAAAGATAATATGACAATCAAAATTTAGAAACTAATTATATTATTTTAAAAATAAAAATTACATAATTTTTTTACAAGTAATATTAAAAAAATATAATATATTAAAAAAAATTAGGTCTGATCTTCATCATTATCCACCTCCTCCTCTTGCTCTTCTCCAGCAGCTAATGGATGAGAGCTTAATATCTCAGCATCCCATAATTAAAAAAATAAAATAATATTAGTAAGTTTCGATATGGAGATGTTGAAGGAAATGTGCTGGGTTTGAGGCATGCATTTCAAATTTTTTTGAATTAATGTATAGTGAAAGACTAAGATTAATCTAATATTAATCTATACATGCTAAGATCTAATCATAAAATCCTACACTAGGATCGAGACATGTATATATGTAAGAAAAAATGAATGCACTAGATCAGCGAATCATATTTATTGATCTACTCATGTTCAAAACATGATACTTGAGTGTGGATAGACAATCTCTATAATCTAAAAATGCTGAAAAGAAGTTTCTCATATCATGATATATCCACACGATCATCCAACCTCTATGGATAGTCCACATAGAGCTCCAGATTTCAATCAGCTCCACCAGAGTGTTAGCTCCTCATCGAAATCTTCAAAGGCCGAACTTGGTCGATCTCGATCGACCACCTTCTCCCAATCTCCTGGATGCTCCAGGAGACTAGAAGATGTACTATGGAGGATAATGAGGCAACATAAAAATTTTTGAGGAGATTCGGTGCTCACAACACTTGAACTCTCCTCCCAATCCCTAGGTCGAAACCCTAAGGCTATCCATACTCGAAAACCATAGAGTCCCCACTCTCAGGATTTTTTAACACTCAGAATACTCACCCAGATATCCTCATGCCGCTCTCTAATTTTTTCATGAAACTCATATCACAAAAAAAACCACACACAATTTTAAACTATTTAATATTTCATTAGATAAGAAGGAAAGGAAGAAAGGGTGTAGACAATCTCTAGAATTTTCTTGCACCCAGGACTAGTGCCTCCTCTCATTTAGAGTTCTCTTTTTAGAAGCTACTCACCTCACCCACGCCAACAAAAAAATCCAGATTTAAATGGGCGACACATGATGGGAATTGCATGTGGGAGTGGATAGGATTGGGAGGTTGAACTTGTTTCAACCTCCCACTTGAATTCAAATTCAAGTAAGCCTTTATCCACTTCCAACGCCCACCCTCCCACTTGAATTCAAATTAAAGTAAGCCTTTATCCACTTCCAACGCCCACCTAAAGTTCAACCTCCCACTTGAATTCAAATTCAAGTAAGCCTTTATCCACTTCCAACGCTCATTTTAGGTGGGTGATGAGTAGAAGGACTCTCCTTCTGTGCATCTACTCTAAAATTATTCCAAAAATATGTGCGACAAATTCATATGCTGCATATATAACAGATAAGGTTGAGAGCTCTCCTTCTATGCATCCACTCTAAAATTATTCCAAAGAAATGTGCGACAAATCCATATGGGGCATATAGAATAGATAAGGTTGAGAGGTTGGAGTGGTTCCAACCTCCAACCACTTAAGTTGAATTCAAAATTCAACATTAATTTGAATCAGTCCAACTATTGGACCAGGTCAAAAGGAGAAAGAAGTGGGGTGCCAACTCTCTTCTGGGCATGGGAAAACTTATGCAAATTCATAATGTGCATGGATAATGGCATGGATCAAACAATCAAGGCGTAGGGAGAAGAATTCAAAAGTTTGAACTTGTTCAAATTCATTTCATCCAAAGCAATTTGTCCAAATCCAATTAGACTAGGATAAACCTAATCAAATTAGGCTTAATCTAACTCAATAAAATTCTAATCAAATTAGAAATTAATTGAGTCTAGGTTTTGATCAAATCAGGATTAAATCTTTTGTAGTAATTAGGTCATCTCATAACCTAATCGAATCAAACCTAATTGAATCAAATTCAGTCAGATTTGATCGAATCATCATCGCTCAATCAAATAGAATTAATAATCAATCTAATTACTAATTAATTCTTTAATATTAGAATCCCAATCCACAAGAACTCGAGAATGCAGAGTTCTAGTCCAATGGAACTCTCGATCATAGAGTCCCAGTCCGGTGGAACTCTTGACCATAGAGTTCCAGACCATTGAAACTCTTGATCAGCCATCAGATCGATAAAAACTCCTATTATGTGTGACCTCATAGGTTTGAATACTAAGCTGGTAGCACAAAAACTAATTTTTGTACCAATTGATGTGATCATCTAGCAATGGTACCCGATGTTCGGATAGATTGAATAGTCGCAATGCAATATCCATCAACCTATGGCATATGGTTATCGTATAATTTATCCTCTTGATTTCAATGCTTAAAGGACAACCTAGGATTTAATTGCCAACCTTGGAAAGTCATCCACATTATATTTCAATTTTCAATTTCCATCATATGGACTACCCCAGTCGAGGTTTTCCTAAATTAAAATACAATGATGCATTTTCTCCAACACTTGGAGTGGTCAATTCCATCTTAACTCTACACCAACTAAATAAGTACTTGACTGCACCTAAAAACCTTCCATCACTGAATTACAAATTTAGGTAGTTCGGTACTAAAGTACAGTGAGTTGCTTGTAAGTCACCATGGTGATCTCAGGTCTAAGGGATACTTTTAACGATATCCTTTGCGAGCAACTTTTGAAAGCAGAGAGCTCCATAGCTGGATCACATTCAATGAAATGTACCCTACATTTTACTTGCATGCCATACCAGTATCTCCATACTTCTTGGTTAAGAAGATAACCAACCCATATGGCATGAAATGACCTATACTTGATAAACATTGTTATCCTAGGAACAACATATTATTTGGTCATGAATAGATTTAGGAACTAAATGATAAATTCTCTTTTATCAATTCTAAAAAGTCTTAAGGATTTTATCACAAAAGGGTTCATAAAAAAAAGATGCATAAAAATGATGAAAAGTCAGAATAATAATTTTATTCATTAATAATTGAAGTACAAATTACATAGAGCTCAATCATCTACAACCAAGATGATTGACTTTAAGATATAATTTTCAATAACTCCTACATAGACTAAAGCTATTTAGAATAGTATCGAATACCCATCTTCTATTTATGATTGTCGAACTCTTTGATTCTGAGGGCTTTAGTAAATGGGTTGGCCAAGTTCTTCTTTTCATCGATCTTCTAAAGCTCGACGTCATCTTGTTCTATGATTTCTTATACAAGATGGTAGCAACGTGGAATGCACTTGGTGCACTGATGTGCCTTCATCTCCTTCACTTGAGCTATGGCTCTAGTGCTGTCATAGTAAAATAGAATTAAACCATCAAAGGAGGGTGCCACTCCCAGCTCGTCGATGATCTTCTACAGCCACACAACTTCTTTTGGAGCATCGGATGCTGCAGCATACTCCACCTTGCACATAGAATCAGTCATAGTGTAATGCTTGGAGCTCTTCTAGAAGATCGCTCCACCATTCAGGATAAATACATAGCCGGACATACTCTTACTATCATTATGATTTGACTTTAAACTGAAATCAGTATATCCCATAAGTTTTAAGTCAGCATCTCCATAAATGAGCCACTGGTTCTTAGTATTTGTTAAATACTTCAGGATTATTTTTTCAATCTTTCAGTGATTCTTACCCAAATCAAACTGGTACCTACCCAATATCCCTAGTGAGTATGCTACATCCGGTCTCATACATGTCATGGCGTATATAATAGAATCCACTATCGAAGCATATGATATTCTACTAATACGCTCTCTCTTTCGAGGAGTTGTCGGACAATCCCGCTTTGAGAGAGTAATTTCATGGCCTATCGAAAGATAGCTTTTCTTGAAATTCACCATGCTAAACCACTTCAGCATGGTATCAATGTACGTGGACTGGAATAACCTAAGCAATCTTTTTGATCTATCTCTATAGATCTTCATCCCAAGGATGTAGGAAGCTTCTCCTAAGTCCTTTATAGAAAATTGAGACAATAGCTAAAACTTTATTTCTTATAGTGCAGGAATATCATTTTCAATTAAGAGAATATCATCCACATATAATACAAGAAATACTACTACAGAATCATTAGTCCATTTAT
This sequence comes from Cocos nucifera, assembly GCA_006176705.1. NCBI lineage: Eukaryota > Viridiplantae > Streptophyta > Magnoliopsida > Arecales > Arecaceae > Cocos > Cocos nucifera. Next base: position 43,501 of record QRFJ01003437.1, on the reverse strand, counting down.
ATATGCAGGATTCCTATCCATTCTTAACGAAGCCATATGTTTTGATCATCTTATTAAAATGCATATTCCAACTTCGAGATGCCTTTTTCAATCCATAAATGAATCTCTATAGCTTGCACAACTTGAACTCATCTACAGATATGAATCCCTCAGGCTGTATCATATATACCTCTTCTTCCAGCTCTCTATTTAGGAAAGCTATCTTCATATCCATTTGCCAGATCTTATAGTCTAGGTATGCTACTATCGCAAGCATAATTCGAATGCACTTGAGTATCGCCATCAGAAAAAATATCATATCATAGTCAATACCATAACATTGACGATATCCCTTGGTAATCAAATGGTCTTTATAGGTCTTCACATTTTCATCTATGCCTCTTTTTCTTTTGCAAATTCACTAACACCCAATAGATTTTATCCTTTCAAGTGGATCAACTAGTATCCATACACTGTTGATATTTATGAATTCTATTTTAGACTTTATAGTATTTAGCCACTTATTAGAGTCAAACCTTTGCATCGCATTCATGTAGATGATTGGATTCTCATCATTCTTATCGAGTTCAACAGGATCATCATCCTAGATCAAGAAACCATAGTATCTATTTGGTTGACGTAGTACTCTACCAGATCTCCTCAAGGATGCCTCTACAATGGGCTCTAGGTTTGATCTTATCAAATCTAGTTCTGTAGGTTCACTAGAATATGTCAGTTCTTCCATCTATCAAACTTCATGAAGTTCAACATTAGAAATAGTAGTTCCTTCCTTAAGAAACTTTTTTTTCTAAAAAGATTGCCTTATTGCTAATGAACATCTTTTGTTCTTTAGCAAGGTAGAAGTAATAACCCCTAGTTTCCTTGGGGTATCCTATAAACATGCATTTATCAAACCTAAGTCCAAGCTTTTGTTAGAAAATATGTCCTAAAGCCAATCGTCTATGTTGTAGATTATTAAAATTAGTATATAAATTATCAAATAATAATCATTATTTAGCTTATTCATCATAAAAATTTTATCTTCCTTAAATGGACTTCTAAGTTATGATAAAATCCTTAGAACCATACTTAATCGATAAAGGAGGATTTATCAGATGGTTCTTAAATTGTTCATAATCAAATGATAAGTTATTAACTAGGATGATAACTTATCAAGTATAGGTCGCTGTATATCATATGCATTGATTGTTCTTATAACCAAGTGGTGTGGAGACACTGATATGGCATGGGATATAGGAGTATATCTACACTGAAATGTAATCAATGTAGCACTCTACTATCAAGAGTAACTAGCTAAGGCCAATAGGTATAAGTGTTCCTTTGATCTGAGATCACCATAGTGACTTGTAAGCAACTCACTGCACTTTGATGCCAGACTACCTATATTTTTAATATAGAATCAAAAGATTTTTAGATATAGTTAAGTACTTGTAGAGTTAGTGTATGAGTCAAGATGGGATTGACCACTCCTAATTAATTTCAAAAAGTAAATATATCGCTATATTTTAATTTAGCAAAACCTAGGCTTGGGTAATCCTCGTGAGAAATCATGGGATTTACAAACATTGAAACACAATATGGATGACTTGTATGAGTGTTGATAGCTAATTTGAAAATCATCCTGAGCATTATTTATGAAAGACATGAATTATACGGTAACCATAGGCTAGGGTTCTAAGAATATTGCTTTGCATATATTCAACCTATCCGGATGATGGGTACCATTGCTAGATGGTCATTTTGATTGGTATAGAACTTAGTTCCTATACTATCGACTTAAGTTCAAACCTATGGGGTCATTCACATAAGAGGTTACTACCTAATTGGATGGTCGATCGATGATTGATAATCGTTCAATGATCAAATCATCAATGCGATTGATGATCGATCAAGTGCAAGTATTGTAGGACGATCGATTAGCAATTAGATTGCTAATTAACTAAATTTGATTGAGCAATTAGGCTAAGATTAAGTCTATTTGAATTAGATTCAATTAAAATTGATTTGGACTTAATTAGGTTAAGTCCAATTGATTTATGAGATAAGCCAATTATAAGAAAAATTAATTCCTTTTTAGACTAGGACTTGAGTGCACCTAATTCCTAATTGACTTAGGATTTAATTTAGATTTAAATATGGTCTAATCTAATTTAATTAGACTCCTAGCTGGACTAGGATCATCCTTAATTATGTTGCATTTAATTTGATATAAATAAGATTTAAATTAGATTTGACCTAGTCTATATTGGAGAGTCCTAGTTGGACTAGGACTGCTCCTTTTTCCCTTGCGCCTAAGAAGAGAAGCCAATGCCTTTTCTAGAATTTTCCATGCCATTTATTCTTCTCATTGGTTTGAGATTTCTCATGCCAATCTAAAGTGTCCATGCCCCTATTCTCTTATATCTTGGAAAATGTTTGAATTGATCAAACATGGAAAGAAAAGATAGAGTTTTAGATTTCTAACACTCTCTCCCTCCCTTATGGATTTTTTTCTCCATGCCTCCCTTATTTTTGTATGCCATCTTTTTCTCCTTTTGTGCATGGGATTTTGGTTACTCAGGTCTGATTTTTAGGGTTGGTGTCCAAGAATTGGACGCCCCCTAATATACCTTGTTTTGAATCCCTAAACGTTAGGGATTTGACCAAGCCATAGTTTGTTATTGGGCGCCTCCTTTTAAGGAGGAGTAGGCATGAGAAATCCCCTAGTATTCCACACACAATTCAAAAGACAAGAGAGGAAGAGGCATGGGGAATATGAAGCCAATAATCTTGGAGGAAAAGATTTCTTTAGGACATAAAGCGTTCATGTCTTGTTGAAAAGAAAGAGAGAAAGAAGATTGTCTTCTCTAAGGTTTCATTCTGAGTTCTTTCTTTTCCATCTTTTGAGAGGCTTTTCCACTAAAAAAATCAGAGAAGAAAGAGAGAGAGAAGATTGTCTTCTCTTGGATTTTTTTTGAGTTCTTTCTTCTCTATCTTTTGAGAGGCTTTTCCACTAGAAAAATCAGAGAAGAAAAGAGAGAGGGCATGGGAGGATTAGTGCTTCATGTTGTTGGGCATGGTGATCTCTCTAGGACATGAATTATTCATGTCTAGATGAGAGCAAAGGATGAAAAGATTAGTCTTCTCTATGTTTTCTTTCTAGATTTTTCTTCTTCATCTTTTAAGAGATTTTTCTATGAGAAAAAATCAGAGAGAAAGAGACCTGGAGCATAGAAAAATTTTAGAGGAGAAGGTCTCCTCTTGTCTAGGCATGAAGATCTGTTTAGGACATCAATGGTTGATGTCCTGAAAGAGAAGATGGGTCTTCTCTTGATGATTTTCTTCAGCATTTTTCCTTTCATATTTTTGGGAGATCCAATGGTTGGTCTTCTCCTTCTTTCCTCCATCTTATCTTCATCTCTTGGAGGGTTCAAGAGATCTAAAAAATTTTTTTATAGATCGACCATCAGGAGGGATCAGTGAGAAGCTAGCACTTCAAATGGATCTTCGTTTGACAAACCTCTGATCTGCATAGCGACTTCGTGTGGACAACCTATGGAGGTCGAACATGCTGTGCAGCTCCAAGCAATAAGGACAACGATGTTTTTTAGCCGTGGCATTCTTGATCTATAAAGATATGAGATTCGATCTCTTATCTGACCTAGTTGCGATCTAGAATTTTTAGAAGTGTTCTAGATCTAGGGTATTGATATGATCAATACCAATCATTAATTTATTTTTTTGATTTATTCATGCATCTTGATATATTATAGATTTTAGATCTAGAGTTTAGTGATTAGATCATATGCATAAATAAGTTAAATAGTTTAATCTACATCTTCCACTACATCTGGTTTTGAAAAAGTTTTGAAATATATGTATGAAATCCTGCATGATTTCCCAACAGTGGTATCAGAGCTCTAGATTATTTTATGACATGATCATATTTATATTAAAATAAATTTAAAAATAAAAATTAAAGATCATACATATTAATGATAAGGTTATCCTGTTGTAAGGTTAACCCTTTACAATAAAAAGGTTGTTCTAGTATGTGCTGATCTAAATTTTTGAATCATGAATAAGTTAGATGTGATCTAAATAGTTTTATGATTTGGTTTTTAAATTTTAAATCTAAAAATTAAAATGATATTTGATTTATTATTGATTATTTAGATTAGATCTAAATAATGTAGGGTCGTACATATTGATTATAAAATTATCCTGTTGTAAGGTTTATCCCTTATGGTAGAGAGGTTATTCTAGTATGTGCTTCCTAAATCATAAATAAGTTAGATAAGATCTAAAATAATTTATAATTTATTTTTAAATTTTAAATTTAATATTACTTAATTTATCATCTGATTTTGATCATTTAGATAAGATCTATATGATGTATTTCATGTTTAGATCTACATCCTCATGTTACATATGCTCGATATGTAGTTTGGTTTTGAATTTAGAATGTATATGTATAATATATATGCTTTATGAAATTTAAATTGCAAACTTACCTTCTATAAAATTCTAGATTCAAAATTCTAGGACATGATCTAAACATTGAAATAAATCAGAAATAAAATCATTAATTGAATGTGATTTACTGTAAATTATTTACAAACTTATAAATATTTTAAATAATAAAATTAGAAACTAGTTCTGAGATTTTGAATCCCAACCCATAAGCCTTGAACTTAATTAAGAATTAAGTGATTGTTTAGAATCTAGGTTTGTGATTTGAAGATCCTAATAAATTATAGGTTAACGGGTTATGGGTTAGCTTTGATCAGGTCATTAACTAGGTTAGACCTGGGGTTAGATTAAATATGAACTAAGTTAAGAAATAGATCAAATCTAATTAATAGTTAATTAGGATTAGATCATTTCTTCTCTATAGATCAATTTAATAGTTATAGTTGATTAAAGTCCATACATCTAACAAATGGACCTGATCATTGCTCAATTGTTGAGCCCAAATCTTTAAGTCGATCTAATCAAAATTGATAAACCAATTGATGTCTAAAATAAGTCTGGCATTCTTAGATCAGTGAATTTTAATTGGCAGCTCGCTTGCCTGACCATTTCTGATGGTGTCTAAGGCAAGCTTTGACAGACCCTCCCACCGATCTTACTTACCTAGCTAATATGGTTAATTAGCTTTTGATTAGGTTGCTCATTGATTCATGCTAACCCATGTCACATAGAAAATCAGTGAGACTGATCTAGGTGCCCATAGATCAAAATTGATTCTAATCCTCATCAATGACTTGAGAAGTCAGTGGGAGGATTTGACTTGGTAAAGTCAGTGGGAGCAATTTGGTCCATGTCTTCTTTATCCTCAAATCACTAATAATTTAAATTCTTTAAAATTATTAGGTCCTTAAAATATAAAGTTATGGAGATAACTGAATCATAGCCTCCTATTAGGTTGGATGATAATGGATCCATGAACTCAATAATCATTGGAGGCCCAAAGGCTGGGTGCTTATTGACTAATGGAATTATCATTCATAATATGATAACTTAGAAGTGTCTCTCTAATGGTGGTTTGGATGATCAACCAAAGTTAGGTTTAATCATTTGTTTGTTAGATACACCAAGTATGGTCATCTTAATAGTTAGATCTAATCGAATCTTTTTAGTGGAGGCCAAAGCCTACTGATTAGATTTCTGGGATAAAATTAAATTACTAAAATTTATTTGGAGAAATAATTGATTAAAGAACCTAACCATAGATGCACATGGGTTGACTGACCAAAGTCAAACTTATGTGTAGTCTATGTGGATTCTAATACCAGCTAGAAAATTAAAGTAATTTCTCGAATTGAAGGTAGATGCTATCAATTCGTATAAAATAGTGGAAGAACCTTTAGACTAAAGTCCAACTCTTTAGGCTTAAAATAATTCATATATAATAGATCTTTGTTCTCTTTTCTATTTAGATTAAGGCTAAACTCTAATTACTCTATTCAATATTAGACAGTGATTGACTTATGGGATCCAATTTTGATAATTAGTATTGAAAGTTGAATTTAGTTCAGCAGCATGAAAGGGTTTGTGTTGAGGCTTATAAGTCTAGTCAAAACAAAATGTCTAAGAATGATCCAAATCAGGCAGAGTGCTTCTCCTGTTAGAAGCAAGGTCATAGGAAGAAGAATTATCTTGCTTCCCTTGACTCTGATAAGCTAAATAAGGAAAAAGAACATGGAGTTGCTTATCAAGGATATTATATGATAATACCTTGAAATTTCTCTGTTTGAGAATCTACTACCTAGGTATTGGATACCGGTAGTCCCGTACAATTTGTTACAAGAACTTCAGGTAAGTAGAAAGTTTGAAAATGGTGAGAAATTCTTGAAAGTTAGGGATGGAATTCTTATTCCAATCCTAGCTTTAGGAATTATCGACCTCATTTTCAATAAAAGTGTTGTCATTTTGAGTGATTGTCACTATTGTCCATTGTTTATGATAAATATGATCTTTATTGATCTTTTGGTTAGTGATGGTTATTATTTATCAATAAAAAAAGATTATTATGATATTATTATGAATAATATTATAATAATACATGTATAATAAAGAACATAATATTTAACATTTATACAATCTATTAGTATAATGTACACACCTAATGAACACCTAAGTTAGATAATATCGTAGATATCTATCTTTAGCATTTAGACTTAGTTATATTAAAAAGAATAGGATAAATAGGTAAGCTTTAGAGAAAAATCTCGACATCAATGATTGTAAATCATTATCAACCTATGAGTTTTGTCTTCTTGGAAAGATGACAAAGTCACCTTTTATTGAAAAAGATGAAAGAACTGATAAAGTTCTAAGTCTCATACATAGTGATGTATGTAGACCTATGAACTCAAGTGCTAGAGAAGAATACTAATATTTAATTACGATTGCAAATGACTTATAAAGATATGGGTACATCTAGCCTAAATCATTTGAAATATTCAAACGATTCCGTAATGAAGTAGAAAAATAAACAGAAAAGGTATTAGAACACTTCAATCAGATCGAGGAGGCAAATATTTATTCAGTGAGTTTTTGACATATCTGGAAGAGAATGAGATTCCCTCATAGTGGATTTCTTTTGGAGCACTATATATTATTGGTGTATCGAAAAGAAGAAAATAAACTTTGTTTGACATGGTTCTATGTATGATGGAGTTTACTAGTCTGCCTATTTTCATTTTAGGGTTATGCTCTTGGAACTACTTATTTTACTCTGAATAATATTTCAAATAAATCTATCGCAAAGACTTCATATGAGATATGGATCTGATGTAGACCCAAACTCTCTCTCCTTCGGGTTTGGGGTTGTCTGACCTATGTCTAATATTTGCACATCCTTGGACCTCGATCTAATTGGTGTTTATTTATAGGCTACCCCAAGGGAACTAGGGATTATTACTTCTACCATGCTGAAGAACAAAAGTTATTCTCAGTAGTAGAGTATTCTTTTTGGAAAAAAAGTTTCTTAGAGAAAGAACTGATGTCTGAAAAGTGAAATTTGAAAAAGTTCAACCAATACAAAGTACCAATAATCTAGTAAACCTACAGAACCAGATTTGATTAGATCAATCCTGAAGCCCATTAATTTGGCATCATAAAAGAGATCCGGTAGAGTACCATGCTAGCCAGATAGATACTTCAATTCTAGGTCCAGGATGGTGATTCTGTTGAGCTCGATGAGAACAATGAGGATTCGATCACTTATAGGGATGCAATGCAAAGGTTTGACTCTAAGAAGTGGCTTGGAGCCATGAAATCCAAATTAGAGTCCATAAAGATCAACAGTATGTGGACACTAGTTAATACACCTAAAGAGATAAAATTCATTGGATGCAAATAGATTTTCAAAAAGGATCAGAGTGGTGCAAATGGGAAGGTGGAGATCTACAAAGCCTGTTTGGCTATCCTTTCAGAGTTGAAAACATGCATTTTGAATGTATGTCTTCATTATGAATGAAGAGAAACCCTGCATCTATAAATGAGCAAATGGTTTTATAGAGTTATTCCTTGTGTTGTCTGTGGATGGCATTCTCTTAATCAAAAATAACATTACAACATTATAGAGAACAAAGGTATAGCTATCATCTTAATTCTCCATGTAGGATCTAGGAGAAGCATCCTACATTCTAGAGATGAAGATCTCTAGAGATAGATCTAAAAGAATGCTTGAATTATTCCTATCTATGTACGAGACTAGATATGACATACTCACTAGAGATAGTGAGCAGATATCGACCTGATCCAAATGAATGAAACCACTGAAAGATTGTATTGACAATCCTTAAGTATTTGAGAAATACTAAGATCTAGTGACTCATATATCAAGAATCTAATTTAAAACTTGTGGATATTTTGATTCTAGTTTTTAGTTAGATAAAGACAATAGTAGGAGAGCGTCCGATCATGAATTTATCCTAATTGGAGGAGTAACTTGCTGAAAAAATTTCAAGCAGAATATTGTAGCCTATTCTATTAGTGATGTAGAGTGCATCATGGCATCTAATACTGCTATGAAGGCTGTGCGGTTACATAAGTTCATTAGTGAGATATGAGTGGCACCCTCCATCGATGGTCTAGTCCTACTGTAACACTAGAACCATAAGTTAAGATAAAGAACCAAAGATGCACCACAGATCTAGCTTATTCCGCATTGCTATCACCTTATCCAGGAGATTTTGGATTGGAGTGAAGTCGACCTTTAGAAGATCGATGGAAAAAGAGAACTTGGCCAAATCAAAGGGTGAAGTCAAACTTAGCTCAATTCAAGTCAAAAAATTTCTTGTAGGTCAAGCTCATTATGTCAGTTATATCTCAAGGAAATTCTTCTAAAAAATTTCTATCTCATGAAAAATGTAGGTATTTAAGTTTTTTAAAGAAATAAAATCAATTTAGTAGGCTCTATTTTGTGCTGCGTTCTCCTTGCTCCAACTGTCTCTATTGTCATATTGTGGAATGCTATAACATAGAAAGCCATAATATCCAAAAAACAAAGCAAGTGTAAAGCCATAATGTAGCAAGGATATATAGTTAAGCGTATAAGATAAAAACTAATGTATGGTAACACATATTAACATCCTAGTAAATAATGGTGCAACTCAAACCAAAAACTCTAGCAAATAAAATATAATTAAAACCAAAAACTGGATCTTTCCAAAACACATTCACTAAACTCCCATTCCCTTCTCTATAAATCCCCTTCATACTCATTCTCTTCCCATCATATCCACCACCTTTATCACTAGTTCACCACCACCACCACCACCATGGCTAACTCATCAAACATGCTCCTCCTTGTGATCGTCGCCTTGACAATGACCACAAGAGTAGTCTGGAGCCTAGAACAAGAAGAGAGGATTCCCTTTATGGGGAGTGACCCCAAGTTTAAGGATTGTTCAAAGCCTATCATTGCAATCAAAGGGTGCACCCCCAGCATCTTGTCTTCCTTACTCACCTGGCGCTTCCAGCTAACCCCCGAGTGCTGCAAGGCTATCAATAGCCTCAGCCAGAATTGCTTAAATAATTTATTCTCCTCTAACCCTTTCTGTGGCTCTCTATTCCCTCCCCTCCTTGAGACTTACTGTACTACAAAGACTTCATCAAAAGTAATCGGGGAAACTTCACCTGCACCAAGTGTTTGAATTGGTGATAATGACCAATAAAGGTTCAGATCTGTTGGGATTTTAATGTGCAAGGGAAGTAGCGTGGCTCTTGTTTTATTTATAGGGAGAATAGTTTGCATGGGTTGTTGCAATACTATTCTCATATTACTAGCTCTATAATTAGCTTATGCAGACTTGTAACTTGACCGATAAATTAATATATTTGGTTGGAATTCTTTCTCTCTCTCTCTCTCTCATGTTAATAAAAATAAAAAAATAACAAAAAATGAGAGCTTTCCTTTGGATAACTACAATTTAACTTGTTCATGGCCTTGGATTTTGATGATTATGTTATATTGAGTCCATAACTTAATAAAATAAAACTTTTTTTCTTAAAAGAAAGACTTTTATTTAGATCAAGCCTAACTTGGTGTAAAAGGATTAAACTTCAAATATTTAATTACTTAAGCACTAATTATTAAAATTAATGTCAAAGGGTCAAATGAAGAACAAAGATTTAAATTTATTAAATCAATTTGAAATGTTTAACCATTATTCTTTGTTTAAAATATATACGTGGAATTTTAATTGATAGTTTCTAAAAGTAGCAAAATGAATGAACATAATAAATAGGTATGTAGGATTATGGATATTTCTGATGCTTTTTTAGAAGTTAAAATCCTAGAGTTTTATGTTAGCACATATTTGTCTGCATGGAACTATATTAAAATTGCTATGAGTAAATATTAGAAATAAGACCTAAAAATGATAGTTTACTCTATCAACTAATTTTGATATCTCAATTAACTCACGTAGGTAAGAGACTATAAACTTCTGGTTCTTCTTTTTTATATCTCTAACTTTCCATTCCACTAAATATTGATGCTTATCAATATGTCAAAATATATTTTGTTGGGGAGAGTTGGACTCTAAAATGAGAATAGAAATAAGTGACTCACATTTTAGCCATTTGATTGGCGGGAGTTCCTTTTTTATTTCAATTTTGAAGGAAGTGGAAATACTCTAATATTTTAAAATCTAATATCTATATTTTTTTCAAGTACTTAAATATCCTTTTGATTCTAATTTCGATTCTGAATCCAAATGTATTAGAAGATGTGGCTATTCTAATTCTCATCCTAATTCATTATGACTCCGATTCCAACTCTAATCATGGACCAAACACTCCATCAATTTTATTTGAGTCAATCAACCACCTCTGTAGATAAATATTGGGATAGTGCATAAAGCTTGAAAATGTTTATATGTAATTGGATGGCATCATCATGTTGGTAGCACCATGCACGAATTGCATTTGCTTTGGAGTGAAAGATACTTGTTTTTGGCACAACGCTCGGCAAGATGGAACATTTTGATTGTCACATCCCTCCCCCTAGATAGAGTGAGCTAGAGGGCATGATAGCTAAGTAGAGTTTGCTAGTATCTTATGTTGCGGTTCATAAGATACTTTAAATCCTGTTCGTCTATCATAATCTGCTACAAATCGACTTAAGCACAAATTCTTAACCTGGTAGTATAATCTTCTCTATTTAGCTCAATATTATGCAAAAATAAGCTTGAGTTTTCATTCATTATTCTATAACTAGATATATATAGTTTTAAGGTATAACTTAGTAACATGTTTAGATTTACTCAAACCACATATACAACATACCCTAAAATATTCTCTCCTTACTAACAAACTCAACCAACATGAGTTTCCCACACTATAAAGTATGACCAACCTCTTATAGTATGAATGTTGAAGTAGATGCTGATGATGATGCAACTTCTATATAGAGTTATAACACTGAGGGTCTGCAAAGAAAAAACATAATAGGAAAAATAATGAGACCCAAGTCCCAGTGAATGGATAATACATCTAATAGTGAAAATAATAAAAAAGCTTAGTTTAAATCCTCCATATAGTGCAAAACACATACTACTAATACATTTCTAAATCTTATATAAGCTGAATAGAAATAAAGCCATCTAAAAGAACATTTTAAGCAAAAACTGCTAGATTGTTTTTGACTACACCATAGGGCACCACTCTCATGGGTTAGTTGATACGAAACAAATGATACTGCTGAGCCCCACTGGGCATATTGTTTGTATTGCTTCACTAGGCATACTATTTATATTGCCCCATTAGGCATATTGTTTATATTGCCACACTGGGCATACTATTTATATTGCCCCACTGGACATGCTGTTTATATTGCTGCTGATTTTCTGCAATTATGGTGCTACTGTGCAAAAAGTGGTACTATGGCCACACCGTATAGGTTGATCACTCCTACAGGTCACTTTTAATGAAATAAATGTTTAATTGAAGCTCAAACATTAATAACCTGACTCAAACCTTTCAATTCAAAATGGATATTATGCTATCAAAAAAATTTACACAACATATATACATGTTGTTCCATATTTATATAACAATATGTATCTTTTGATAGTAAGCCAAAGATAACCTTTTTCATAGCAAAAATATAATGAAAGCATTCTAAAGTTAGATGGAGAAGCCACTAACCTCAAAATAACTACTACACTACCTTGGTGCTTGACTTATCTAAAGCACCCCTCGGGCTTTCCTCCTCTTCTATAAAAGTGATACACATATATTAACATCATACTACCGGATTCACAAACATAATTATGCATGCTTTGCATTTCCTTCTTATTCTTTAGCCTTTCTGCGTCTCTTCTATTCTATCTACTTACCTTAGTTTAGGTTTGACCAGACCTCAACATATACATCAAGAATTCAGCAATTCAATTATATTTTTATTCCCACAAATGGTTCCAAGTTCAACCAGCATAATTTCAATTAGTTGCTAAACCATTCTACACTCTTTTTCCTTTTGATGGTAAATTAGGTTTCTTTGTTTGTTCTCTTAGCCTTAAATTTCATACACTTTGTCCTTTTGACAATAAAGGAGGCAGACTGCTACAAGAGATATTTTAATACTGAGTATTTAGATGTGTCTTTACAATGATTCAGGGGGATGGAACATCAATTTTTTTCTACACAAGATAATCTCTATCTTTTATAAAAAAATAAGAATCTGTCTACAGTGTTGTTGCATTAAGTTAGTGTATACACTTTTATCTAAATTTTAAGCAATAACTATTCTTTAGATCACCAGAAATCAACTGTGTGGGACAAAGTTTTGTCCATGCATTTTGATTTCTTGTCAAACGTATGGTTAAAGCTTGATGTTAATTTTCTTAGATTAATATTCTCATATCAATATACCTGGTTCCATTGGTTCAAGATAATGAAGTAAGAGTCAAAAGGTTATGGGGTCAGATCATCATCACTCCAATTTTGGTTCATCCTGATTAGGATTTGAAGATGTGGGGTCGATCAAACTCATCTCTTCGGTCCAGTTTATATCATATTTTATTTTATTATTTTCTACATCTATGTATCATGTTTTCCTATTTTGAAAAATTATTTATTTTATTTGTTACCTTTTTTATAAAGAGGCTATGATGATTTCGAATGAAAAAGGGTTAATTCTTTGTATAATTTAGTGATATTTCTCTCTTATTTTTTCTCTTCTTCTATAAATATTTTAACAATTTTGAATGGCAAGGCGATCTTGGATGGCCTATGGCTGTTTAGCAAGCAATTGTTCACAGCTAATTTGGTTCAGTTGTAGTGTATACCAAAAGTAACATTGAAATGCTTGATTAAATGGTGAATCTGAGCCTTCTTTTTACTTTTATTTTCTTTATTTTTTTAATTTTTTAATTTTTAAAGAGAACCCCTATCAACAAGTTCTAAGTCGTGTCAGTGGTTGTGGATGTTAAGATATCAACTCACTCTGATATCGATTATTGTGGAGTTCAGGACACCATGACCATAGGACCTTCTTGATACTGTAGAAAAAACTATTTTTCTGCCATAGGATTGATCTGATGTGATCAGATCTATAGCAAAAAATTTTAAAATTTTTCTATAAATTTTTGATCAAATCTTAGAGTTCTTGGATCTAATATTATTGATCTAATATTAAAAATAAAAATTAGAATTATATTTGGTAGAAGATTCATTACCTGTTCAGGGTAACAGTTATCCTATCGATGATCTATCATTATGGATTTAGCCATGCACATGCTTGGCCTCTACCGAAGTCCACTCAGGTTGGATCTAGACGTGCTCTTCTTCTAGATCTGATCTCTAAATATCAAATCTAGAGTCTTCTAGTTGATCCTTCAAACCAATTGCTGAAGGTCACGTGTTCGTCTCACTAACAATTTGTCCTTCTTCCTGATCTTTGTGCCAAAACAATTTGATCCTTCGCTGGAACTCATGCCCAACTCTTGGGCATGGAGAAGAGAGAGAGGACCAAAGGGAGGGAGGCATGGAGAAGAAATTGGGCTACAACCTTAGGGTGTGGGATCTAAAAGATACCAACCCAAGGGCACAGGAAGGGTTTAAATAGACCCTGCACCAACACTAGAGTCCAATTTGATCAAGTAATCTCATTACTTGATTTTAATCAGATTTTAATCTAATTCCACATTTGAAATATCAGGTCTCCACCTAGTTTTGTCACCCAAAACTCCCTTGGGGTTGTCGCACAAAAGGGATAAGGAGAGGAGGGTGGTGTGGAGAATTATCTCCAAGAGTTTGTTCCATAACAAACTCTTCCTCCATGCCTCCTCTTACTATGTGCATGCCAAATAGGAGAGCCCACCTTATTTCTTCGATGAATAACTCCTTAGAGCATACACCCCAAATCAAAAATATATGGGGTGCATGCCATACCCTTCAATTCCTACAAAGATGGGATCAATGTCCTGACGAAATCAAAAATAGCAAGTTGTGTCAGGAATTGGCACGTGTTATCTTATTTTCATCTAATAGATTAGGACAATCCTTTTCTGACTTGGATAAGCTCCAGTTAGACTAGGACAAAACTCTTATAGGATTTTTAGGTAAGCCCAAACTAATTTGGCTCAACTGAGATGAACTAGACGTTAGGAAATGTGTCCCAAAGTCAATCATCAGCTTATTGACGATTGAGCTACATTGTATCTGTAATTGATTCATTAAAAAATAAAATATATTTTTGATATTTTTTCCATCATAAAGTATTCATCTTCTAATGAACTCCATTATTATGATGAAGTTCTTAGGACTATTTAGCTTCAATAAAGAGAGAATTTATCAATTAGTTCTTAAAACTGTTCATGAGCCAATGATAGACTGTTAATGAGGATGACAGCATCTATCGAGCATAGATCGCTATATGCCATATAGGTTGGTTGTCCTCTTAACCAAGGAGTGTGGAGACACTGATATGGCATTCAGGTGAGATGTAGGGATACATCATCATTGAATGTGATAAACCTCAGAGCATTTTGTTGTCAAGAATATCTTTGATAGGATATAGGTATAAGTATCCCTTAGATCTGAGATCACCTCAGTGACTTGCAAGCAACTCATTATGCTTTGGTACTAGACTAACTAAATTTTTAATTCAATAATGAAAGACTTTTGGGCACAATCAAGTACTTATGAGTTAGAGTGTAATCAAGATGGAATTGACCACTCCAAGAGTTGGAGAAAAATATATCACTGTATTTCAATATAGCAAAATCTTGGTCAGAGTAATTAATCAGATGGATTTGATATTTTAAAATATAATGTGGACAATCTTACCAAAGTTGATAGTTGAACTCTGAGGTATCCTATGAGCATTTTGGTCAAGGAGATAAATTATATGAAAACTATATCTGCATGGGTTCTAAGGATGTTATTCTACACATTCGACCTATCCGACCGTCGGGTACCATTGCTAGATGATCACTTTGATTAGTATAAAAATTTATTCTTATGCTACCAGCTTAGGTTCGGACCTATGAGGTCTCACACATTAGAGT
Source organism: Cocos nucifera (assembly GCA_006176705.1). Lineage (NCBI taxonomy): Eukaryota > Viridiplantae > Streptophyta > Magnoliopsida > Arecales > Arecaceae > Cocos > Cocos nucifera. The sequence continues at coordinate 27,992 of QRFJ01003437.1, read as the reverse complement.
TCACGATCTGATCAGATGGTTGATCAATGATTAAAATTGTTCTAGGGTTAAATGATCAGTATGATTGATGTTTAACCTAGTGCAAATGTTGCAGGAGGAACGATTAGCAATTAGATTGCTAATTGACTTAATTTGATTAAGCTAAAAGGCTAAGATTAAGTCTAATTAAATATGATTTAATTAAATTTAGTTTGGACTTGATTGGATCAAGTTCATTTAGTTTATTGGAAAAGTCAAGTGCAAGGAAGAACTAGTCCTAGTTCAACTAGGAGTTGGGTCAAACCAATTTTCTAATTTAATTAAAAAATTAAATCTAATTTAATTAAGTTTTTAATTAGTTTAGGATCTAATTTAATTGGATTGAATTAATTTTTATTTGATTTGGTTTGAGAAACCATGTTGGACCAAGTCAAAATAAGAATCCTAGTAAGACTAGGAACTTCCCTCCTTGTGCCACCTTAGTCCCAATGCCCACCCTTCACGCCCCATTGATTTTGCATGAATTCTCTATGCCCAAGAGAAGCCCACCATGTCTCAAAGTCCTCCTCTTTCTTTCTTACATGGTAAATTAAGTGTGGACCAAGTCAAAGAAGGAATTGGTTTTGATTTCAAATTCTATGAGGTAGAATTTTAGGAAACCAAAACTCTTTCCTATAGTGCACCGATTCCACCCAAATTTTTTATGAGATTTTTATGAATTTTAGAGAGATTTTTGTATGACAAAAATTAGTGGTCCACAGTAGAAAAGGAGGGGGCACCCAAGAGTTGGGCGCCCCTTGTCTTGCCCAATTTGGACATTCCTTGTCTAGGTATTTGACATAGACAAGGACTCCTCTATATCTCTTTATGTAGGATGAATTTTGAGTCAATTTTGGATATATTCTAGATCATTGAGAGACATTTGGGGTGTTTAAAAATCAAAAAGAAAGAGTATTGGAGCATGGGGATTTCATAGATACCAATCTAGGTGTCTAGGTGAGAGAACAAAGAAGAAGAAGAAGGGTTTTTCTTCTAGGATTTTTTCTTTGATCTTTCCTCCTTCTTTAGAAATTTTTGAGAGGTGTCTCAGGTTCAAAATATCTTTTCCTTTCTTTTGAAAATTGGAGAGTTCAATATTTGAAGATTGTTTCAGATCGACCTTCAAAGAAAGATCAATACAGTACTAGCGTACTGTGCTGATTTTCCTACATCGGACTTTTGATCGTGGTTTGTGAGCTCGTGTGGATGACTCCTAGAGGTCAGATATGTGTGTGGCTTGCAACATCATCCCCAAGCCTGGATCAGCAAGTTAAAATATCTAACTTTCATAGGTAATAGATCTGATTTATTATTTTCATATCTGCATTAGATGTAGTGCATATACATGTTGATGTGATCAACATGTTTTAGTTTCTTCTTTAGATTTTAATTTCTTGATTTAATAACATATCATGATCATATAATAGATCATAGATATATGATATTTTCTATAACTTAAAATTAATTTTGATTAATCTTAGTTTTCCGCTGTCTGATCTTGAAAAAGTTTCAGGATCCATCCCTAAAATCCTATATCTGGTTCTATCAATTGCTATCAGAGCATAGGTTTTTTCATTACATGATTGTTTGAACATGTTTAGATTATTTTTTAGATTAGATTTGATTTATAATCTAATTATTAAGTCTAAAATTAAAATTTTTGATCACACGAACTGCTATAAGGTTGTCCTGCTATAAGGTTTATCCCTTACAGTGGAAAGATTGTTCTAGTTCGTATTGATCTGCTTCTAATCATAAATTTATTAAATTTAATCTAATTTTATTTATTATTTAATAGATTTAAAATAGTTTTAGATCTAAAAATAAAATTTTTAAATTATACGAACTGCTATAAGATTGTCTTGCTGTAAGGTTTATCTTTTACAGTAAAAAGGCTGTCCTAGTACATGTTGATTTAAAACATTGATCATAAAATTTTAGATTAGATCTAAAAGATTTTATGATCTGATTAAAAATATTTATTCTAATTTTATTCATCATAAATATGTTAGATTTGATCTAAGATAATTTATGATTGATTATAGTTGAAATTATTTCAATTACATGAACATGTTTAGATTAACTCTAAAGTAGTTTTATGCTTATTTTACTTGCATATTGATTATGAAATAAATATGCAACTTGGTTGATAGAACCATGTTACAAAAATATTTTATAAATATAAAAGTCATTTTGAAAAAGCCAAATCCCAACCCTCAGCCCAAAACATAATTAAGAATTAAGAAGTTGTTTGATTAGGATCTAGGATTGTGAATTGAAGATCCTAAGACATAAATCATAACATATTGGGTTAAATGGATTAGTGGAGATTAGATCCATTAATTGGGTTAGACCTAGGGTTAGATTAAAGAATGAACTTAATTAGAGAATTGACTAAATCTAATCAGTTGTTATCTTAGATTAGGTCAAGGATTCTCTAGATCAATTACAATAGTTGTAGTTGGTCAAGTCCATGTCTTTAATGAGACCCAAGATAGACTTGATTCTTGGCTATATGGTCCAGCACAAACTATTAGATTGATCTAATTAAAACTAATTAAACCAGTTGATGTCTAAGATAAACTAAACCGGTGGTCTTTAATTGGCAGCCTGCTTACCTGACTATTTCTGATGGTGTCTAAGGCAAGCTTTGGCAGACCATCCAACTAATCGAACTTACCTGGCCTCTTGGTAAAATTATGTTTTGATTGGATCACTTGATTATTCGAGCTGACCCATTTCAGCTAGGTAAATCAGTTTGATTGATTTAGGTGCTCCTAGATCAGCCTATTAATGGTCTATCTTAAGCTGACTTGGTGAAGTCAGTGGGAGGATCATGATAAGCTGATTCATTTAACCTTTTCTCATCTTCAAATTAAATTCTCTAAAATTATTAGGTCCTTAAAATGAGATAGTTATTATGATAACTAGATCATAGCCTTCTATTAAAGTGAGTGATAATGGATCCAATAGTTGGATAATCATTGGAGGCCCAAAGGTCTGGTGTTTATCGGCTAATGGAATTATCATTCATTATGTGATTTCTTAGTTGCATCTTTATAAATGGTGGTTAGATTGGTCAACCAAAGTTGGGCCTAATCATTCATTGGTTTGATGGGCCAAGTATGGTCATGTTAATTGTTGGACCTAATTGGATCTTTTCAATAGAGGCCAAAGCCTACTGATTAGGGATTGGGATAAAATTTAATTACTAAAAATTATTTGGAAGAAACAATTGATTATGAACCTACCCTTAGATGTACCTAGGTTGGCCAACCAAAGTTGGGCTCGTGTGCAGTCTCTGTGGATTCTAGTACCCACTAAGGAATTAGGGTAATTTCTCAAATTGGAGGTAGAGGCTACCAATTCGAATAAAATAATGGAAGAACCTTTTGATTAAAGTCCAAATCTTTAGGTTTAATGAATTAATTACTAATTAGGTTATGATTTTTCTTTGTGCAGATATGGCCAATTTTCTATCGCTCCAATCATTATTGGATAATGATAAGTTGGTGGGATCCAACTTCAATAGTTGGTACCGAAAGTTAAAAATTATCCTAGAGCATTAACGGATTCTATATGTATTAACAGATCCTGCACCTAAGAAGCCAACGGTCAATGCACATAGAATAGTCAGACGATCTTATCAAAAGTGGCTCAACGACTGAACCATGGTGCACTGCATTATGTTAGCTACTATGAGCGATGAGTTCAGTCGCAGATTTGAGATGGCTCAGTCAAAGAATATTCTTCAAGTGTTGGAGGATTTCTTTGGCACACTCGATGACGTGGACAGGCACAAGACTAGTTATGCTATCTTCAACATTAGGATGCAGGACGGTGCCTCTATCATTGATCATGTATTGTACATGATCGAGTTGATAGAGCATTTAAGCAAGCTTGGCTTTTTCTTGCATTAACAGCTTGGAAAGGATGCAATACTAAACTCATTGCCTAGGTCTTTTCTCCCATTCCTTACCCATTTTAGAATGACAAAGCCCAAAGTAGACTACCACAGGTTACTGGGATTGCTTCAGAACTTTGAGAAGGATCACCAACTCCGCAAGAAGTTGATGAACATTGTGGGAGGTTCATCTTCTGGTTCTCGATCCTTTAGGAAAGAAAAGAAGAACAAGAAGAAGAAAGTTAAGAAGGTGCAAGTTCAGACTGAGACATCTGTGTAGGGCTAAACTAGGAAGATCAAGCTCGATAAGAGTCTAGATGAATGCTTCTTTTGCAAGAAGTGGAGGCACTAGAAGAGAAACTATCCTCAATACATTGCCTCTCTGGATCCGAACAGGCAGAGAAAGAAGTAAGCCGTTGCTGGGCAAGGTATTTATATGATAACTCTTTGTAATTTCTCTATTTGTGATACTACTTACTAGATATTGGATACTGATAGCCCTTACCATATTTGCAATTCATTATAGGGGTTGCAGGTCAGTAGAAGATTCGAGCAAGGTGAAAGATACTTGAATGTTGGAGATGGAAGATCAGTTCTAGTTCTAGCTTTAGAAATTCTGAAACTTGTATTTGAGTCCCATACTATTGTTCTTAGTGATTGTCATTTCTATCCCATTTTTTTTTAATGTTACTTTTGTAGGCCTTTTGGTTAAAAATAATTATAAAATATCAATAAAAAAATAAGTTTGTAATATCATTATGAATGGTGTTACTATTTTTTGTGGATATTTGAACAATGGTGTGTATATGCTATCATAATTTGTTAATATAGTCTATTCAACTGGCAAGCATCCTAGATTAGATAGTGTGTCAAATATCTATTTATGGCACTATAGGCTAGGTCATATAAACAATAATGGGATAAATAGGTTGACTCAAGAGAAAATCTTTGAAGTTTGTGATAATGAATCACTTTCAACCTATGAGTCCTATCTTCTTGGTAAAATAACTAAGTCACCTTTTACTGAAAAGGTGAAAGAAGCTACTGAGCTCTTAGGTCTAGTACATACTAATGTATGTGGATCAATAAGCATAAGTATCAGAGGTGGATATTTCTACTTCATTACTTTCACAGATGATCTATCCCGATATGGATATGTCTATCTGATAAAACACTAGTCGGATTCATTTAAAATATTCAAATAATTTTGAAGTGAAGTAGAAAAATAAACTAGGAAGAGTATTAAAACTCTTCGATCTGATCAAGGAGGGAAATATCTTTCTGGTGAGTTTCTCACATATCTAGGAGAGAATGGAATTCTCTTCCAATGGACTCCTTTAAGAACATCACAGCATAATGGTGTATCTAAAAGAAGGAATCGGACTCTGTTAGACATGGTCCGATCCATGATGGATTTTGCCAGCTTACCGATATCTTCCTGGGGATATGTACTCGAATTGGCTTGTTATCTGTTAAATAGAATTCCAAGTAAGTCTATAGTTAAGACTCCGTATGAGATATGGACAGGACGTAAGCCAGCAATTTCACACCTTAGGATTTGCGGGTGCCCGACTTATGTCAAACGATTAGTTACAAATAAACTTGGACCTAGGTCTGACAAGTGCATGTTTATAGGATATCCAAAAGAGACCAAAAGATATTATTTTTACCATGCCGATGAGCAAAAGGTGTTCGTCAGCCTTAAGATAATCTTTTTGGAAAAGAAGTTCCTTGGTGAAGGAGCTATTGCCTCTAAGGTTGAACCTGATGAAGATCAGTAGGTAGAAAAACTGACACCTATAGCTGAACCTGAGTCAGATCTAGAGCATAGTGTACCTGCACCATTAAGACGATCCAATAGAGTACCGCATCATCTGGATAGATACTATAGTTTCTTAGTCCAGGATGGTGATCCCATCAAACTCGATGAGAATGATAAGGATCCAATCACTTATATGGATGCTATGCAAAGACCCAATTCTAAGAAATGGCTTAAGGCCATGAAATCTGAAATGGAGTCCATGAAGGTCAATGATGTGTAGACATTGGTTGACCCATCCGAAGGGGTCAAACCCATTGGGTATAAATGGGTCTTCAAAAGAAAAAGAGAAGCAGAAGAAAAGGTGGAGACCTATAAAGCCCATCTGGTTGTCAAGGGATATCGTCAATATTATGGTATTGACTATGATGAGACATTTTTTCCTATGGCAATGCTCAAATCTATTCGGATAATGCTTGCAATAGCTGCCCATCTATACTATAAGATCTTGTAGATGGATGTGAAGATAGCACCCCTAAATGGAAAGCTGATCGAAGAGGTGTATATGATACAACCTAAGGGGTTCACATCCATAGATGAGTCTAAGGTGTGCAAGCTTTAGAGATCTATTTATGGATTGAAGCAGGCATCTTAGAGTTGGAACATGCATTTTGATGAGGTAAGCAAAATGTATAGCTTTGTTAAGAATGGAGAAGAGCCCTGCATTTACAAATGGGCAACTAGTCCAGCAGTGGTATTTCTTGTCATATACATGGATGACATTCTCTTAATCGAGAATGACATCCCTGCATTGCAGGAAATAAAAGTTTGCTTGTCATCATAGTTCTCCATGAAGGACTTGGGTGAAGCATCCTACATCCTAGGGATGAAGATCTATTGGGATAGATCTAAAAGGATACTTGGGTTATCCCAGTCCACATACATAGATACTGTGTTGAAGAGGTTCAGCATAAAAAATTTCAAACGGAGCTATCTCCCGATAGGCCATGAAATTTTTCTCTCTAAGAAGGATTGCCTAACAACTCCTGAAGAGAGAGAGCGTATGAGTAGAGTCCCATATGCTTCGATAGTGAGATCTGTGCGCCATGATATTTATGAGATCAGATGTGGCATACTCACTAGGAGTAGTGAGTAGATACCAGTCTGATCCTGGAGAAAACCATTGGAAAGTGGTTAAAATTATCCTTAAGTATTTGAGAAATACTAAGGACCAATGGTTAGTTTATGGTGAGTTAGATCTGAAACTTGTGGAGTTTACAAATTCCAGCTATCAATCTGACTATGATGACAGCAGAAGCATGTCGGGATATATCTTTTCTCTAAATGATGGAGCTATTTACTGGAAGAGTTTCAAGCAGCATACTATGGCAGACTCTGTTTGCGAAGCAGAGTACATCGCAGCATCAGATGCCATGAAAAAAGCTATATGACTGAGAAAGTTTATCACCAAGCTCAGTGTAGCACTCTCTCTAGACGGTCCGGTCCTGCTCGACTGTGATAGCAATGGTGCCATAGCTCAGGCAAAGGAATCAAAGGCACACCAGCAGACGAAGCACATCTTGCACCGCTTCTACTTGGTCTGGAAGATCGTGGATCGAATGTGACATCGACCATCAGAAGATCAACAAAAAGGAGAAACTAGCCGACCTCTTCACTAAAGCCCTGGCGATAAAGAAGTTTGACAATCATAAGTCGAAGATGGATAATTAGATACTATGCCGAGTGGCTTTAGGACAAGTGAGAGTTGTTGGGAAATGTGTTCCAAAGTCAATCATTAGCTTGTTGATGGTTGAGCTACATTGTATCTATAATTGATTTATTAATAAATAAAATATATTTTTGATATTTTTTTATCATAAAATATTCATCTTCTAACGAACTCCATTATTAGGATAAAGTCCTTAAGACTATTTAACTTCGATAAAGAGAGGATTTATCGATTAGTCTTTAAAACTATTCATGACCAAATGATAGGCTGTTAATAAGGACCACAGCATCTATCGAGCATAGATCACTGTATGCCTTATAGGTTGGTTATTCTCTTAACCAAGAAGTGTGGAATTACTGATATGGTATATAGGTGAGATGTAGGGGTACATCATCATTGAACGTGACTAACTCTAGAGCATTCTGGAGTCAAGAATGTCTCTGATGGGATATAGGTATAAGTATCCCTTAGTCACTGAGATCAGCTCAGTGACTTGCAAGCAACTCACTATGCTTTGGCACCGAACTAATTAAATTTTTAAATCAGTAATGGAAGGCTTCTAGGCACAGTCAAGTACTTGCAAACTCAGAGTATGATCAAGATAGAATTGACCAATCCAAGAGTTGGAGAAAAATGTATTACTATATTTCAATATAGCAAAATTTTGGCCAGAATAATCCATCAGATGGATTTGATTTTTTGAAATACAATGTGGGTAACCTTATCAGAGTTGACAATTGAACTCTATGGTGTCCTACGAGCATTTTGATTAAGGAGATGAATTATATGGAAACTATATCCATATAGGTTCTAAGAATGTTGTTCTACACATTCAACCTATCCGATCGTCGGGTACCATTGCTAGATGGTCACTTTGATTAGTACAGAAATTTATTCTTACGCTACCAACTTAGGTTCGACCTATGAGATCACATCCATTAGAGTTCATGATCCGATTGGAAGGTTGATCAACGATTAAGAATCATTTTAGGGTTGAACTATCAATATGATTGATGTTTAATCTAGTGCAAGTGTTGCAGAAATGATTGATTAGCAATTAGATTGCTAATTAGCTTAATTTGATTAAGACAAAGGATTAAGATTAAGTCTAATTAAATATAATTTAATTAAATTTGGTTTATGCTTGATTGGATCAAGTTCAATTGGTTTATTAAAAAAGTCAAGTGCAAGGAAGAATTAGTCCTAGTTCAACTAGGACTTGGATTAACCCAATTTTCTAATTTGATTAGAAAATTAAATCAAAATTAAGTCTAATTTAATCTAATTTAATTAAGTTCTTAATTAGTTTAAGATCTAATTTAGTTATGATGAATTAATTCTGATTTGATTTGGTTTGAGAAACCATGTTGGACTAAGTCAAAATAAGAATCCTAGTAGGACTAGGAACTTCCCTCCTTGCGCCACCTTAGTCCTAATGCCCATCCTTCACACCCTCTTTGATTTTGCATGAATTCTCCATGCCCAAGAGAAGCCCACCATGTCTTAAAGTTTTCCTCTTTCTTTCTTACATGGTAAATTAAGTGTGGACCAAGTCAAAGTAGGAATTGGTTTTGTTTTCAAATTCTTTGAGATAGAATTTTAAGAAACCAAAACTCTTTCTATAGTGCACCGATTCCATCCAAATTTTTTCTGAGATTTTTGTGGCTTTTAGACAAGATTTTGTATGATAAAATCTGATGGTCCATAATAGAAAAGAAGGAGGGGGTGCCCAAGATTTGGGCGCCCCTTGTTTTGCCCAATTTAGACATTCCTTGTCTAGGTATTTGACCTAGACAAGGACTCCTCTATATCTCTCTATATAAGACGAATTGTGGGATGATTTTTGGCTATATTCTAGATCATTAAGAGACCTTTGGTTGTAACAAAATCAGGGAGAAAGAGTATTGGGGTGTGGGGATTTCGTAGACACCAATCTAGGTGTCTAGGTGAGAGAACAAAGAAGAAGAAGAAGGGTTCTTCTTCTAGGATTTTTTCTTTGATCTTTTCCTCCTTAATAGATTTTTGAGAGGTGTGTCAAGTTTAAAATCTCTTCCCCTTCCTTCTAAAAATTAGAGAGTCCAAGATTTGAAGAAGATGATTACAGATCGACCATCAAAGAAGGATCAGCACCATACTAGCATACTTTGCTAATTTCCTACATCGGACATCTAATCGTGGTTCGTGGGCTCGTGTGGATGACTCCTAGATGTCGGACGTGTGTGTGGCTTGCAACATCATCCTCAAGCTCATATCAGTAAGTTATAATATTTAAGTTGCACATGTAATAGATCTGATCTATTATTTTCGTACCTACATTAGATGTAGTGTATGTACATATTGATATGATCAACATGTTTTAGTTTCTTCTTTAGATTTTAATTTCTGATTTAATAACATGCCATGATTATGTAATAGATCTTAGATCTAGGTTATTTTTTAGAATTTAAAATTAATTTTGATTAATTTTAGTTTTTTACTGCTTGATCTTGAAAAAGTTTCAAGATCTTATCCTAAAATTCTAGATCTGGTTCTATCACCAAAAAGACTACGTAATGAGAATGCTAGGCTCAATCATGTGCTAGCATAATTTTTTTGAACCTAATTGATTCTAATCTAAATCAATCAAATAGGGTTAGTCTAATTGATCACATCCAAATCCAAATTCTTGTTTGTGTGATCTAATTAGATTTAGTTCTATATGGTAATGAGATATGTCACGATCTTTATCATTGATATTATCGAAATACCTTTCAATGGATCAAAACTTTTTTGATTGACAAAATTAGAATGATCGATCATCAAGATCATTCTAATTGCTTCCAAAATCCACTAGTGACACCTAGTAGTGCATGGTGGCAATCCATTAGAATTGTATATGAATCTCTTGATATAGCTACCTATGTGATTGGATTCTTCTATCATGAGCCCGATAGGATTAGGGTTAAGGTGAATTCGTCAAACCCAATACCCCATCATATGATTGTATCATTCAATCCAAGTTTGATGTGAAATCCTAATTAAAACCTCTTTTCTATTACATCAAACTGCCATGGCCATGGGCTTAAGGACAAGATCTCGTGATCATCATAAGACAAGATCATGTCTTAAATTTCCAACTTTTGAAAATATGTGTTTATCATATCCGTTAACTCAAAAGATGCATCACAGATACTTTAAATCTATAATATGATAGAAAATAATCCTTTTATTAATTTATAATCAAAATTACAAAAATGCCCTAGAAGGTGTATTATAAGTGTCAGCCAATCTAGCTTTTAGGGCATATATCTAACAAACTTTTACTTGACCTAAAGTCAATTGGCTACAAATCTAAGTTCCATCTTCTCAAGATGGGCTTCAATCTTTTGTTGGCTCAATGGCTTCATAAGTGGGTCAACCACATCGTCTGCGGTGTTAACCCTCTTCACCTCGACATAACCCTTCTCGAGGTAATCGTGGATGAGATGATATCGCCGCTCGATATGCTTCAACTTTTGATAAGACCTCGACTCTTTAGCTAGTGCTATGGTGTCATTGTTGTTGCAGTATAGAGGGAGGGCATCTGATGGCATCACTCCAAGCTCTATGGCAATTTTTTTGTACTAGAATGCCTCCTTCATAGCTTTTGATGTAGTAATATATTCTACTTCCATGATGGAATCTGCTATCACAGTCTACTTAGAACTCTTATACTTTACAGTACCACCATTACATACAAACAAACTTCTAGATGTCAACTTTCGATCATCTATATCAGACATAAAGTCTGAGTCTGTATACCCTTGTACCTAGAGTTCTCCATTACCAAATACTAAAAATATATTCTTAGTTTTTCTCAAGTACTTAAGAATACATTTCACAGAAGTCTAGTGCTCTTCACTTGGATTTGATTGATATCTGTTCATGACACTCATAGCATGCGCAATATCAGGTCGTGTACATAGCTTGGCATACATGAAACTCCCTATTGTCGAAGCATAAGGGATCTTGCTCATGCATTCAATCTCCTTAGGTGTGTTGGGACACATCTTCTTGGAGAGATGAATGCATGTCTGAAGGCACCAATCTCCTCTTAGAGTTTTTCATGCTGAACCTCTTAAGCATCTTTTCTATGTACATCTTCTATGAGAGATGCAGCATCCTATTCGGGCTATCCCTATAGACCTTAATTCCTAATATAAAAGATGCTTCTCCTAAGTCTTTCATAGAAAACTCTTTCAACAACTACATTTTGATGGATGTTAACATGGGAATATCATCCGAATCAAGAAGAGGTCATCTACGTACAGTATGAGGAGGACAACAACCCTCTCACTAATCTTTTTGAATACACACGGCTTCTCCTCATTTTTGATGAAACCAAATGATTTGATCACATCGTTAAAACGAGCATTCCAGCTTTGAGATGCTTGCTTAAGTCCATATATAGATCTTTGCAGCTTGCAGACCTTATGATCACTATCACTGGATGTAAAACCAAGTGATTGATCTATATAGATATCTTCCTCAAGATATCCATTTAATAATGCCATTTTTATGTCCATCTACCATATTTCATAATCAAAATAGGTTGCAGCAGCAGTAGTACATAGATGGATTTTAGCATAGCTACTAGCAAAAAGGTCTCCTAATAGTCAATTCCTTCATGTTGACTATATCTTTTCGTTATGAGCCTAGCTTTTAATGTCTCTATAATTCTATCTACACCTATCTTTCTCTTGAAGATCCATTTACACCTAATAGGTACAATACCTTCAGATAGATCTACCAAGGTCCAAACTTGGTTTGAGAGCATCGAGTCAATCTCCTACCTCATTGCCTTTAACCATTTCTCGAGTCGATATCTGATATTACCTCATCATAGGTCTTGGGATCATCACCATGAACCTCATTTTCTATGAGAAATATTTTCTCTAAATCCTCTGAAATTATACCTAAGTACATCTCAGGAGGATGAAAAATTCTACTTGACCTATGAGGTGGAGGAAGTTATGTTTGGACTGGCTCTAACTGATTTGGTTCCTTAGGTTCCTTAGCTCGTTGCTCATCAAAGACTTTCTCCTCGAGCCTAATCTATCTTTTGATGCCACTATCTTGAATAAACTATTTTTCAAGAAAGATGGCATGTCGACTCATAATGACATTATGGTCTTCTAGAATGTAGAAATAATATCCTAATAACTCCTTAGGATCTCTAATGAATCGAGCTCTAATGGACCTAGACTCTAATTTATTTGCCTACTATTGCTTAACATGGGCCAGACAATCCTAAATTTTGGGATGACTCAGACTTGGTTTCTTACCATGCTATATCTCATATAGTGTGGTAAGAACGATTTTAAAGGAAATCCTATTTAGTAAGTATATTATTGTCATTAGACTATGTCCCTAAAGAAAATCAAGAAGACCTATGAAGCTCATCATGGGTCGGACCATATCCGATAAGTTTCAGTTTCTCCATTCTAAAACTTAATTGAGTTGAAGTGTTCTAGGTAGAGTCTACTATGAGACTATGCCATTTTTCTTAAGATAGTCTAAAAATTTTTAACTAAGGTATTCACCTCCTCGATCTGATTGAAGAATCTTAATGGACTTTCTAGTTCACTTTTCTACTTCATGTCTAAATTCTTTAAACTTTTCAAAGGCTTCAGACTTGTATCTCATTAAATACACATATCCATACTGAGGCAGATCATCGATAAAGATAATGAAGTAGATGTAGTTTTCTCTAGCCGGCACATCAAATGGGCTGCACATATCAGTATGTACTAGATAAGTAGGTCTGTGACCCTTTCTCCATGTCCTATAAAAGAGAGCTTGGTCATTTTTTCTTGAAGACATGATTCATAACTTAGATATGACTCGAAAACCAAAGGACCCATAAGTCCAAATTTCTCTAATTTATTAATCCTATCTTTGGATACATGACCTAGCCTAAGGTGCCATAGATATCTTTCATTTAGACTATCCCTAGGTCATTTTGTTTCAATGGCATTCACATTTTGCTTGATATTTAACATAGATACATCAATATGTAACTGATAGAGACCATTAATTAAGAAACTACTAGCAATTTTATTTCTTTTAAAAAGAATAGTACAGTGATCCTTAAGAAAGCTAATTACATAACCTTTTAGTGCTAAATAAGAAAGAAAAATTAAATTTCTGCTTGCTGCAGGCACAAAATAACAGTCCTTAAGTTTTAAATCTAAATTAGATGGTAGTAAAAAAGGATAGATTTTTGCGACCATAGCAGTAACTCTTGCTTTATTTTCGATACGTAGGATTATCTCACCATCCCTCAGCCTCCTGCTCTCCTCAAGATTCTGCATGAAAGTGCACGTGAGTACTTGAACCAGAGTCAAGCACCTAACTGAATGCAGAAGAAACTATTAGATTAGATTCAATTACGAGCATACCTCCAGAAGGACCTGCCTCCTTATTCTTCAGACTAGCTAGGTATAAAAGGCAGTTCCACTTTCAATGGCCATCGGTGTTGCAATAAAAATATTTTTCTTTGTTGACGGCCTTCTTTAGTTCTCCCTTCTTCTTTTTCTTTCTACCTTTAATCTTCTACTTCTTTGCAGACTTCTTCTTCTTTCCAGAAGACTTTCTTTTGAAGCAAGTCCACTTTACAGCAAGCACTGAGCTCTTTAAATCTTTTAGAGAAAGCTCAACAGTAACTAGCATGTTCATTAATTTAGCCAAGGTACATTATAGTTTATGCATATGAAAGTTCATGATGAACTGCCCATATGCATCAGTCAAGGACTGTAAGATCACATCAATTTGCATGTCCCTATCCTACTTGACGCCAAGCTTCTCAAGCTCTTCTAGATCCTTGATCATCATCAGACAATAATCTTGGACCGACTGTCCATCATACAATTGAGCCTTAAAATGTCTTCTTGTGACTTGATACTTGGCTGTGCGACTCTCTTCATCAAACAACTTTTATAGGTGAGCCAATATTTAGCGAGTAGTCTTAATGTCCTCATGTTGGCATTGAAGCTCATCAGACATCGAGCCCAACATTTAGTACCTAGCTTTATTATCTTCATCCATCTATTTCTGTAAAGATGCTCTTTGTTCAGCAGATAGACGTGCTAGTAAGGTGGGGGATCCTGGTTCAATACATGAGTTAGCTTTTCAAAATCCAAAATAATTTTAAAGTTCTAGAGTCAATCCTTGTAATTAGGTCCGATCAGTCTATTGGTGTCTAGGATTCAGGCTAATGGATTGAACGTAGATATCTTTCTATAGAGAGTCAAAGTTTCTACTTAGACATTATAATTAGACTTAACCAATTTACTTAGAAATTTTATTTTTAAACAAATTTTGGCTCTTACTATTGTTTTGGATCCCTACACTCTCTTAGCAGAGATGCAAAAATCTCCACAATCAAAGACTTCTAGTGGGTGGTGTGGTCCCACCGACTAGCTCACCACCTTACCTAACAGTTATTGGTGATGAGTCAGCTCGATGGATGGACAACTCTTGTCCAATGATTCTTTAATCATGGTGTACCCAAACTTGGTCTCTAATTTATGAAGCTCACCATGCCTAGAATATTGCTCCACTCCTTAGTTAAGTCAGACCCACCATTTGCATGAATTGGATTTTTGATTGGATCCCTCACCATATTTGAAATATTGAGCCCAACCCATCCTCCAACCCATAGCATCCAATTCCTAATAGACATGGTTGCATCTTTCTAGTGCAACTAAACTACTATAACCAACCGAGAATAATCAACCTCTGAAAGAGCCTACACATCTACAATAGTGGAAGACCTATGACTTAATATTTTTTTAGAAAGATTTAATTTAGGTCTCTTAAACTTATCTTGACTTAGTCATAATAATTATGACTAATCTAGTGGCATGGGTTAGCTTGAATCATTAGTCACTTCAAATCAGAACTAGATCGACCTAATCAGTCAAGTAAGTAAGATCAGTAGGAGGAATATGCCATTAACTCACCATGAATGCATTCAGGTCAAGTAGCTTCCAATTAAAGACCACTGATTGTATTTGTCAAACTTATCTTAGACACCGATTTGTCAAACTAGAACTAATCAAGTTAGCCTACAATCTAGGCTTGAACTATGGATCCAAATTAGGTCTTGACTTAGTTGACCATATGTGACTATGAATCGATCTTGACCCAGACTTAATCTTATTGGGCTGGTCAATTTCAAGCACTCTTGATCCCACCTAACCAACTCTTAATTTGGTTTGATCAACTGCTAGACCTAATTGAGCTACCCATGGTCGAACCCAATTTTATGAAGATATTTTAGATCTAAATATTCATAATTTTTAGATCTAATTAATTTTATAATCTTAATTTTTAATTAAGTTTGGCTTCATAAACAAAATATGTATAAAAAATTTTAGGGTTTCAGGATCTAAGGTTTTGCAAAAAAGTAAGTATTGATTTTTGATTAAGAATAAACATGCAGCATCCCTACACACCATAAGAGCACCCCAATCAAATGGAAAGAGAGGAACTTTAAATCCTTCTTACTCCTATGATTGGATGGCCAAGGAAAATATTTTAATCAAAAATTAACAATTACACTACAAAACAATTAGATCTACAACATATATCGCATATAAAATTATAGATCTAACTAGGCATGCTTTATATACATCTCATGTATCAAAATCTTATTAATATATACATATTTTTAGATCTGATATATCACATATAATATCTAAAAAATAAAATTTTAAATGATCATATCATATAAAATTCTATTCCAGACAATACATAGAATAATTCTATATAGCTAGTCTAGACATGCATCAAATACATCTCATGTATTAATTTAAATTTATTTTTTTATTTTTTAAATCTAATTATAACTCTTATAACATATAAAAATAAAAATCTAAAAAAAATCTAATTGATTGTATCAAAGAGAAATTTTTTCTAGACTATAAATAGAATAATTCTAAAACCTAGTCTAGTCATGCATCTCATACATCATCATATATCAGCATATATATAAAATTTCTAATTAATCTATTTATTTTAGATCTAATTATATCTGATGTGACATCTAAAATTATTTTTACTAAATTAAAAATAAAATAAAAATTAGATCAAAATCTGATCTGAAGAACTGCTAACGCAGCTCTGATACCAATTTCACTGCAGGATCGATCTGATCTGTAGCAAAAAAATTTTAAAATTTTGTTATAAATTTTTAATCAGATCTAAGAGTTTTTAGATTTAATTCTATTGATCTAATACTAGAAACAAAAATTAGAATTAAATCTGGTAGAAGATTCGTTACCTATTCAAGGTAACAGTTATCCTGTCGATGATCTATCAATTCTCGGGATTCTGGATTTAGCCACGCATGTGCCTGGCCTCTACTGGAGTCCACTCATACTAGATCTAGATGAGCTCTCCTTCTAGATCTGATATCCAAAAATTAGATCCCAAGTCTTCTGGTTGATCCTTCAAAACAATTGCTGAAAGTCATGCATTCATCTCACAAACAATTTGTCCTTCTTCCTGATCTTTACACCAAAACAATTTGATCATTTGCTAGAACTCATGCCCAACTCTTGGGCATGGAGAAGAGAGAGAGGACTAGAGGGAGGGAGGCATGGAGAGGAACTTGGGTGGCAGCCTTGGGGCATGGGATCTAAAAGATACCAACCCTAGGGTGCAGGAAGGGTTTAAATAGATCCTAGACCAACCCTAGAGTCCAATTTGATCAAGTAATCTCATTACATTGATTTTAATCTGATTCTACATGAGAAATACTAGGTCTCTACCTGGTTTTATCACCCAAGACTCCCTTGGAGTTGTCGCACAATAGGGATAAGCAAAGGAGGGTGGCATGGAGAATTATCTCTAAGAGTTTGTTCCATAACAAACTCTTCCTCCACACCTCCTCTTATTGTGCACATGCCAAATAGGAGGGCCCACCTTATTTCTTTGATGAATAACTCCTTGGGGTGTATGCCACAGATAAAAAATATATGGGGCGCATGCCATAGTCTTCAATTCCTGCAAAGATCGAGTCAATGTCCTGACGAAATTGAAAATAGTAGGTTGTGTCAGGAATTGGCAGGTGTTATCTTATTTCTATCTAATAGATTCAGACAACCCTTTTCTGACCTGGACAAGCTTCAGTCAAACTAGGACAAAACTCTTATAAGATTTTTAAGTAAGCCCAAATCAATTTGGCTCAATCGAGATGAACCATAAAGACTACATAAGGAGAATGTTAGGCTCAATCATGTGCTAGAACGATTTTTTTGAACTTAATTGAATCTAATCCAAATCAATCGAATTGGGTTAGTCCAATTGATCATATCTAGACCCAAACTTTTGTTTGTATGATTCAATTAGGTTTAGCTTTATATGGTAATAAGATATATCGCGATCTCTATCATCGACATCATCGAAATACCTTTCGATAGACTAGAATTTTTCTAATTCACACAATTACAATGATCGATCATCAAGATCATTCTAATTACTTTCAAAATCCACCAATGATACCTAGCAGTATATGATGGCAACCCATCAAAACTAAATGCAAATCACTTGATGTAGCTACCTGTGTGATTAGGTTGTTCTATCATGAGCCCCGACAAGATTAGTATTAAGGTGAACTTATCAAACCCAACACCCTATCATATGATTGAATCATTCGATTCGAGTTTGATGTGAAATCCTAATAGAAAATTCTTTTCTATTACATCACACTATCATGGCCATGGGCTTAAGGACTCGATCTCATAATCATCATAGGATTACTCCTCCTCTACCAAGATTGATAGATCCCATCTTGGTGCAACCAGTCCCTACAATGAAAATGCTATAGCCAACATACATCTTATAATTTTGAATGGCTAGAAGATCGAGTTATAGTCTTGTCAAATTATAATACACTCAAGATAAACTATCGATGTACTTTAGATCTAAGAAACAGACACATAACTACAGCATCGAGTTCAGTCATCGATAAGAAGGTAGACTTTCTTATGACTGCTCGAGGTAGTCATGCTCAGCATCCTTGTTCTCTAATGAGTATTTATACTCTCGCTCTGGTGTCTCCACACCATAGACTCAAGACTCATCTATCTTAAGTAAGCGATTGTATACCGATCTTCTGGATCAATCACCATCCTTATGATGATCCTACTATCGAGAGTAGTGTGTGAGTTAATTATGACAACACATGTCTTAAATTTTTAACTTTTGAAAATATGCATTTATCATATCATTAACTCAAAGGATGTATCATAAATACTTTAAATACACAATATGATGAAAATAATTTTTTATTAATTTATAGTCAAAATTATAAAAATACCCATAGAAGGTGTATTACAAGTGTCAGCCAATGTGGCTTCTAGGATACATATCTAATAGATACCACTTGTATTATACTCGATCACATATGGATACCATAAGAGAAAAAGAAGAAGAATACAAGACAAGAGCACACATAATGAAGTATATATAGATTAGACCAAGGTCTATCTCCATAGGACATGCAAACTTCACTATAAGTAAAAGAAAAAATAAAAATATAATAGAAACTTACCACTCAACCCTTGTAAAAGAGTCTCTCAACAAAAAATTTTAAAACTCTCATAAAAGCTTTCTAAAATCTCTCAAAAAGTCTCTCAGTATCTCTAGAACATCACTAGCTCTCTAACATAATAAACAGTTCATCAATTAGAGTTATATAGACTATGAAAATCCAAAAATAGAGTTTCAGTAGGAAACTCGGTCCCAAACACATTCGAGATCTATTTCTAGCCATCTAATCATGATCGGCTCTCTCCTAGGCTGTTGGATCATGCACATAGCCTCTTGATCAATCTTGGATTGCTTCTTAGTTGTCCGATTGTGATCAAGAACTCTCCTAGCCATCGGATCGTGCAAAACAGCACCCTATACTGCCTAATCATGCCAGATCACATTTCAGCCATCCGATCATGACTAGCTTGAACCAGATCTATCGGATCACGATTGGTCAATGGAACATTATTGTGGACTATATGAAATGGCCTAGGAATTGGTGAGATGGTCTATACAGGGCACTATGAGCTGGCGGTCGATGGTGGACCGCACTCCATCACCTAGACTGAGCTCTCGCCCGGCCTGTGCCCGTGCTGCTCGTGCATGCCTCCGTGGGTGCTCGCATGCCTGGTCCAGTCCAGCACATTGCTGGCCCAGTACCATCACGTACTGCTAGTCTGGGCTACACCGTCACCAATCGGTGCCACTTGTGGGCCCCTCCTATAGGCTCGAGGGTAGGCTACCTCGCTCCAACCTTCATTTACATGTAATTTCTTTATCTGTATTCCATTTGGCCTATTCTTAGGCTTGTTGGACTCCATTCATCATCCTAAACCTTATTGTGGGCTTATTATAGATCGAATCTTGAGGTATTTTTCTCAACAATCTTTATCTTGACTTGATGTTTGGCCTCCACCTATCTCTGAGAGCCTGTGATGCATCTTGCCCCTATGCCCTAGGGCACGCTTGCTATCTTATGGATAGGCAAACGTAGAAGTCGAGCCAAGCCACTCGATTCTACCTCCATCAATGGCTATGTCTACTTTGACCAAAGACTTATTTGGGAAAGTCTCGTGTAGCAATAGGAACTTCACTCTGCGATGTCGCCTCTCGTCCTCCTAAATCTCACATCTCAAGCCCGATCCATCTCTACCTGGAGCTCCACCTCGCACTAAGCTCCCTCTGGCTCCTAAAGCTCCACCTCACACTAGGCTCCCTGCCAGATAGCAATGCCCTCTCATCTTCTTATTTTCCTCTAGAATAATTCTATTATTATGCATGACCTTCAGGATTCTATCACCAGCTATCTACTTGTAGCTGTTTGAATCTAGTCTGCTCAGTGAGATAAGATTTTGCCTAAAATTATGTATTGGACCTCTTCCAATCTTCTCACTGCACCATCATGTGCCCTTCAGCTGACTATCCTGATGCCTCTGATTGCATAGCTCGATCCATCTAGTAGATGAACAGTGCCCTCACTACTCTCTAGAAAGTCAAACTACTTCTCTTTACAAAAAATATGATATGTGCATGCAGAATCTAAAATTTACTTACTGAAAAGAAGTAAATACCTCATCAGATATCATCAGGACATCATCCTCTGACTTGCTACTAGCCATTGCTGTAGTAGCCCTCATTCGATCCCTAAGCTGCGGGCAATCTTTGACACAATGCCCCAACTCATTGCATCTGTAGCAATCTGAATCTTGCCAGGATCCCTCATCTTGGACTTTAGATTATCCTTCTTGCAATGATCTCTTTACTACTTTCATTTATTTCTACCTGCTCCTCCAGAAAACTGCTAAAGCTGAGCTGCCACCATCTAAGTTCAAAGCTTGAGTTCTCCCTCCTGAAGAATCTCATTCTAGAAGAATCACTGTAGTAACCTCATCCATCTTGATGGTGCTCTTTTCCACTAGAAAAGCAGTCACCAAAGGACTCATACGAAGGGAAAAAGCAATGCTAGCAAGACTAATGCCTTGATCCTTCTCCTCAACCTTCTCACCTACACTGAAGAAGATCAGTGAACAATCTTCTAAATGTGGCTGAGATGTTCTTTGCATGCTCTATCCTTCAATCATCCACAGTTGGTAGAACTGCCTCCAAAGAAAGAAGATCATTGGTGAGGGACTTCGTCATGTACAACTTCTCCTCACATTCAACCATAACATCCATTAGAAAAGTTTTGTCCAAGTACATGGATCACCACCTCATCCATCAGGTACATGTGGATAGTACTCATTGTCTATATCTGTAGCCGCTCCCAGGTCCTTTTCTCTATAGGTGTTCAGCTTTCTTTTTGAAAACCTTATGTCGCTCTCTCTTTTTCCCCTTCTTTCTCTTTTCAAGGTTGCAATGTAGATATACACATGATTGTCAAAATTGAAAGTGTGGATGCGGTACCAAATCTTTAGTCCATTATATCCATATTTGATGGGGTGAGTCATTTTGTGGTTCATTAGAGTGGACTATGGATATGATAGAATTCGCATATATTACCATAGTACATCATACTATATATATAATAAGCATTAGTCTTTGTTTAGTTTATTAAAACTTCATAGTTGTATGTTCTTTGAATCTTGTCCAATAAAGTATGCACGATGGTTTGGTATACCATGCAGTACCACCCTATATGGGGTGTACTATACCAATACTGAACTAGTACACTATTTCATATTGTATGGAACACTCAGTATACTAGTCTCATACCATGCTAAATTGTATACCAGCACTGTAATAAGATGGTATTGGTACATGGTTCGGAATCGAGATGGTGAACCTATGCACCAATATAATTTGTCCAACTTTTCTTTGAATTGAATTGATATACATGGAATGTTTGCATGCACCATTTAGTACTTAGAGGATTGCTTAATTTCCTTTGATTTTCTTTTTTTAAAAAAATAGATTGTTTAATAAAAGGTTACAGCCTCATGCTTGACAAAGATGTCCTAGGTCAGGTCCAATTTATGTTGAATCTTTTGTCTCGGTATGTCTCTCTAGTTCCTATGATATAATGAATCTTTCTTCTATTATTGTAATAAAAAATTTACTACTTTAAATGCTCAACTTAACACCCGGTTGATGTAATCTTGTTCTTTTAGCCGATGGTCATGACTGTTTTTCTTAAAAAAAATTTTAGGCTATGGTGGCTCATGGAGACCTTGAAGCTGAGCTTCCAGTTGAAGAAGTTCCTATGTTGTAGGTCAATTATTAGCTCTGAATGCTTAATTGATTTCATATATCTCTTCATTTGCTATGATTAGTTGATTCTTTCACCATATATTTTTTCACTCGATCAACTGCTCATTTTTTCTTAGTGTATGGAGTTTGGAGATGTGAAGCTTACTTTTGTTCTCAAGAGTTCAACTAGCATCATTTATTAGTTTAATAGTGCTCTCTTCATTTGTATCCTTAATGATGGAGTTCTGACTTTTTGTGTTATTGATATGGAGATAGGTTAAGCATTGGGAAGGTTGCCTTGGGTGACTATAACAAATTGCAAAAGATGAAAGAAAAATAAGAAAATGCTCATAAAATAAGCATTTTAAAACAATATTGAGGATGCATTACTGTTCTGCCGAACTGAGATATTCTGACAATTTTACATATTATTTGATATTGGAAGCTAGAAAGCAATCATTGATTGTGCTGGAAAAATTGATGTGATCCAAAGAGTTTAAGATGCCATAGATGTGACCGCAACCCAGGAGAGAATGGTGTAATTGGAGGTGCTAGTAATATCCTGCTGGCCTTTCTGTCACTAACACCCAAACACCAACTTAAAACTCATATTTATATGAATAAAAAAAAATTGATTTCTCCAGGCCAACAGTTGTATACATTTTGTCCTTGCCCCATAATGATTCACAGAGCTTCATCATAATCCTTAGTCTGAGATATATGCCTAATTCAATTTTTCTATCAGTCAAATTGATTCATCGGATATGTTTTATGAGACTTAATGCCTCAATTTTTTTTTCTTTAATCAGCTTGTTGTATTACTTTCAATATAGAATTCTCTTGATTTTCTACTCTATTGTCTTAGATTTCTTTATGGCAACTATTTCTAAAAGCCAAGGCTCAGAATCCTGGATGTGACATTTTAACAACAAAACATGACCATGGAAAGCAATATTAACCATCAGCTTGCAGCATCTCTTATCCACTGCCATCCTATTTTCCCAGGTGACACATCCCTAAGTATAATTATGCGATTTTAAGGTTGTGAAAATCTGATACAACCTGTGATGTAGCTTTGCTTTCAGACCTGTTGAAGTTGCCAGTATTTTTTCTGGTTAACAATGAACATTCTTAAGTATTTTAGAGTCCCTCTAGCTTGTTTGATCATAGGGATACTCTTAAGGATGGAAGGTTTCTGATATTCCATAGCAAGGTTTGCTATCTCATTATGGACCCTTATAGGTACTATGCTGGTATAGTGTTTAATGCCTGGTATAGGGTTGGTTTGGCATATCGAGATTTGTATGCCCGTCCTATGAGCCTTCATTTTGTACTGGTATAGTGTGGTATGCCTAGTATGGATGATATGTATCGATACATGAACCATGTTCCAAGGGAAGGATAATAAGAATATATTTATGGTTGAGGCTAATCCTTTTCTAAATTCAATATGGCACAGATTCATCGGTCAAAAGGTTTTAGGGTCATGCACTTTGCCTTTTCTATTCATTGAGTTGGAAAAATTAACACCTGGTCTGTGCTATGATTTTAAGATAAAATAAACTACTTATTAAATAGGAGGAGATCATTAGAAGATGTCGTAGCATGCATGGAGAAGCCAATGATCGTGGCAACAAATATGTTGGAAAGCATGATTCATCATCCCACTCCAACAAGGGTGGAAGTTTCTAACATAGCAATTGCAGTCCAAGAAGGTGCAGATGGCATCATGTTATCTAGTGAAACTACTCATGGGAAGCAGGTTCTCTCTCTCTCTGTGTGTGTGTGTGTGTGTATGTGTGTTGAGGGGCGGGGGAGCACATATCTATCTTCATATTGGAGACTTTTTCCTGAGTTTTTGCTTAATAAGAAAAACTTCTGAAAAAAGTTACTTTGGAATTTAACTATGGTTAGTTTAACACTGCTTAAAAATTGCTGGCTTTGCTATTGCTATTAGTAACCAGAGTCACTGCTGGAAATATTCATCTATTTGTGTATGTTATGGGAGGCTAAGGTCTAAATCTTGAAGGAAATGGATCTACATATCAAAGCTTAAGAATTGAAATTTTTTTATTTCTATTTTTCAAACATTTTAATCTTTTGACTTGTAGGTGGTACTCCATTTTCTTTTTTCTAGTAATAATCATATAATTTTTTTCATTTAGGTTTCCACTGAAAGCTATTAAGGTGATGCGCACTATGGCATTGAGGACTGAATCAAGTTTATCTAGCAACATTAGTCATTCAATTCTTTCTATTGCTATCTAGGTATTGATATTTTTGTCATTCAAAATTTTAAACAAAAAAGTGGAATTGGAGAGGCACTAATTAATGTGCATTGGAAAGCAAAGACTATGTGACCCAATTAGATGGGGCAGTGCATTTTTCTACACTGGTTGCGGTGTATAAAGAATTTCTCATGCACTACAAAGGGTTTTAGTGTGCTCAATGATCAATTGCAATTAATGCAATGGGCCAGGATTAGGCTACAAAGGGTTTTAATTGACTCAATGATCAATTTTTATCACATCAACTAATGAGTCGTACTATGGATTTGGTATAGCATTTTTCTGAATCTAGAGAAGTCTAGCTAAGACTGCCACCACCATCAACTTCGCAATCAAACACCATCTAAATAATTACTATACAAGTTTTGTATTTTGAGTTTAAAAAATGAATTTTATTTTCATCATAAATAAAAAATAAAAAATCAAAATCTGAACTTGTGCCAAATGAAGTCTAATTTAAGTTGGCACATCTTGGATGGTTTATGTTAGGAAATAGTATCCCAAAGCCAATCGTCAGCTTG
This sequence comes from Cocos nucifera, assembly GCA_006176705.1. NCBI lineage: Eukaryota > Viridiplantae > Streptophyta > Magnoliopsida > Arecales > Arecaceae > Cocos > Cocos nucifera. Next base: position 3,028 of record QRFJ01003437.1, on the reverse strand, counting down.
TTGATGGTTGAGCTAAATATTTGTATTTGTATATGAATTATAAATCAATAAAAGTTATTTTGATATTTTTTCATCATAAAATTTCTTCATCTTCTAATGAACTCGTGTTGTAGTGAAGTCCTTAGGACTATTTAGAATTGGCAAAGAAGGATTTGTCCTTTATTTCTTAAATGTGTTTGTGATCAAATGATATGTTGTTATCAAGGACGACAATATTTATCAAGTATAGGTCATTGTGTGCCATATAGGTTGGTTATCTTCTTAACCAAGGAGTGTGAAGACACTGGTATGGCATGTAAGTAAGATGTAAGGATACATCTGCACTGAACGTGATCGATTCTGGAGCTTTTCTATTGTCAAGATTTGCTCTAATGGAATATGGGTATAAGTATCTCTCTGATCTGAGATCACCATAGTGACTTCCAAGCAATTCATTGTGCTTTGATGCTGGACTACCTAAATTTTTAATTCAGTGATAGAAAGTTTCTAGGCACAGTCAAGTATTTGAGGAGTCGGTGCATGTATCAAGATGGGATTGACCACTCTTGGTCTCAGGAGCTATGTTCAATTGTATTTTAATTTAGCAAATTCTTGGCCAAGACAGTCCTAGTGAGGGGTCATGGGACTAATTGCTTTGAAACATGATTTGGATGTACTTTTCAAGATTGACAGTTAAACTCTGAGTCATCCTATACATGGATATCAAAAGAATGAATTATGCGATAACCATATTTACGTAGGTTCTAAATATTGCGATTACTACTATTCGACCTATTCGGATGTCGGGTACCATTGCTAGATGGTCACTTTGATTAGTGCAGAAAATAATTTTTGTGCTACTAGTTTAGATTCAAATCTATGGGGTCACATACATTAAAAGTTTCTATCTAATCTGATGGCTGATGAAGAGTTCCATTGGACTGAGACTCTATGGTCAAGAGTTTCACTGGACTGGGACTCTTTGATCGAGAGTTCTACTGGGCTGAGACTCTGAGTCTTATCTGTCTGGGACTCTATGATCAAGAGTCTTACTGGTCTGGGACTCTATGATCATGAGTTTCACTTGTTTGGAACACCGAGATCAAGAGTCCCACTAGTTTGAGACTCTTCGATCAAGAGTTTCATTTTGAAGGAACTCTATTGTCCGAATACCCATCGGATTCGGACTTAATATTTATGAGAGATTTAATTAGTAATTTGATCACTAATTAACTTAATTTGATTGAGTAATGATTTTTGGTTCAAGTCCAATTGAATTGGATTCAAATGGGTTTGACCTGATTAGGTTATAAGATGACCTAATCACCAAGGAGGTTTGATCTTTGATTTGATCAGAGGTTGGGCTTGATCAATTTCTAATTTTATTAGAATCTAATTAAGCTTAATTAAGCCTAAATTTTTTAGGTTTAATTTAGTCTAATTGGGCCTAACCAATTTGGATTGGGTTGGTTCAATTGGATAAGGTCCATTTAGACTAGTTTGACTAGTCTTCCTGCGCCATCTTTCTCTTCTTGCGCCAATTTGAATTTCTACGAGAATATGATTCTCTTGAAAATTCTCCATGCACAAGAGAAGGTGTGCATCAGGTTCTCATGTCCCAATTGATAATATCTGGTGGTTGGTCATTCAAATTTGAATGGGATTTAAATTTGAATGAAGAACTACCTTGATACTTATCCTGTGCCACCTCACTTCTACACCCATTTTGAAATCCACAAGAAAGAGTTCTCATGAGTTTTCTTCACCCAAAAAAGGGCACACTCCCTCCTTTCTCATGCCTCAGGTGGATAAGAAGGGGTTGGTTACCATTTGAATTCAAAATGAGTTTGAATTCAAATGGACAACCACTTCATTCTTATCCTCCCATGCGTAGAAGACTCGGTCTTAGGCAAAAATAAAATGAGATCTCTTCTGGGCATGCACACATCCTTTTGAGAGAGAGAAAGTGTGCATGAGCCTTCCCCCTGTAGATGGAAAATTCAGAAAAAGAGAGTTTTTGAGAGAAAACAAACCAAAAAGGGTGCACGGTCTGATGAGTGCTATCCTAGGGTTTTGACCTAGGGTTCAGGATTTTGGTTTGTGAGCTACGAGAGTTGTGAATTCACAAAACTTGGTGGAGTACCTCCTTTACCTCTCTTCTATATCTACTGGCAATCTGGAGCATTCAAAAAGCCCATGGACAAAGATCGAAGCTATTCAGTTGACATTAGCCATCGAAGGGTTCCGACGTCGAGCTAGCACTCGGGAGGAGCCGATCAAACCAGGGCCTCGTGTGGATGATCTATGGAGGTCAGACATATTGTGTGATTGCATTACAATGAGAGGACCTTTTCCATAGTGATCAGATTATAGAAATGAGCTATCCGCATAGGTATCGTGTTCTGAACACGTAGCTATAGTTGTAAAATGTTTATTGCTAGCATTTTGTTTTCTAAATTTAAAAGCATGTACATCACATTTAGATCCTAAAAAGTATAGGGTTTTTGATATGATTAGTACTTCTAAATTACTTAGATTGATTTTATTTTTTGATGTATTTAACTAATTTTTAAAAAAGTTTCGTAAGTAGAGATAGAAATTGTGCATTGCATACCTTTAGTGGTATTAGTGCATGGTCATTAAATGTGATTTATATGCTTTTGAAATGTAAAAATTTATGCATATTAGATATGTATTTCATTTGAGTAGCCTAGTAATCAAGCTTGAATGAGCTACCAAGCCATTCGATCATAAGGGATAAGCATGGTTTAAAGGTCATCTCCTTCCATGCGATAGGGATCCCTTATGACAGTAGGGGTGTCACCGTAAACTCGTTCCTGCAAATAAATGATGAAAGAATTTCTGAGATTGGTTTAATCTAAATTTTAATCATGAATGTGTTAGATTAGATGTAAATTTAGATTCATAATTTTTATGCAGTGTACATAGATTTAGATTAAAATCCTACAACTAGTACAGTTTGTGAAATGAGCCGACCCATTTTTGAAATGAGTCGTCCCATTTTATATGTTTTTTTATATTTATATTT
>QRFJ01003436.1:127988-162042 GCA_006176705.1 Cocos nucifera | reverse complement strand
TCCTTTTTTTGTTGATTTTTTTTTCTATTTTCCCGCTTTTCCTCTACTTTTTCGGTCCTTAGGAGTTTCGACCTAGTGGGAGCTTGGAGAAATCGAAGAGGGACTTAGGAAGGAGGTCCGACTACCCACCAACTGTTGAGAGAGAGCAAGAGGAGAAGAGAGAGGGGGGTGGGAGGCTGGAGGGTGCAAGGGCAGCATAGAGCCGAGGGGTGTTGCATGATCCGAGGGATGGGGGTCATGGGGTGCGGGCATCACCACCAAGGAGGGAAGGTCACACAGAGTTACAAGGGGAGCAAGTGGGGGTGCCAGAGCTGGGGGAAGGGGAGGGGGTGTTAGATATATGTGCCCTAGAAGCCAGAATTGGCTGACACTTGTAATACACTTCTAGGGGCAAAATTATAATTTTGACTATAATTAATGAAATGGGTTATTTTCTATCACACCTGTGTATTTAGTGTCTATGATACATCCTTTGAGTTAATGGTAATGATAATTCATATTTTCAAGAGTTGAAAATTTAAGACATGAATAATCATTATTAACTCATAAACAGCTCCCGACCATAGGATCATCATGAGGATGGTGATTGATCCGGAAGGTTAGTGTACGATCACTTCTCTTTAGTAGATGAGTCTTGAGTCTACGGTGTGGAGACACCGAAGCGAGAGTACAGGTACTCGTTAGAGAATGAGGGCATTGAGCGTGACCACCTCGAGTAGTCATTAGGGAGTCTACCTTCTCGTCAATGACTGACTCGATGCTGCAGTAGTGTGTCTGGTTCTTTGACCTGAGATGCATCGGCAGTTCACCTTGAGGGTGTTATAGTTTGACTACACCATTACTTGGTCTCCTAGCCATATGGAACCCTGAGGTGTATGTTGGGCTATAGCATGTTCATTGTAGGAACTGGATTGCATCAAGATGGAATCTATCTACCTCGGTGGTAGAGGAGTAGCCCTATGATGATCATGAGAATCAAGTCCAAAAATCCATGGCCATGGTAGAGTGAAATAATAGAAAAAGTTTCTATTTAGATTTTCACATTGAACTCGAATCGAATGATTACATCATATGACAGAGACTAGGGTTTGACGAGTTCACCTTAACCCTAATCTGATCGGGGCTCAAGATAGAAGAACTGAATCACACAGGTAGCTGCACCAAGAGGTTGCATTCAGCTCTGATGGGTTGCCACCATACACTGCTAGGTGTCACTGGTGGATTTTGGGAGCAATTAGAATGATTTAGATGATCGATCATTCTAGCTGTTCAAATCAGAAGAGTTCTGATCCATCGAAAGAAGTTTCGATGATGTCGATGATAGAGATCATGACATATCCCATTACCATACAGAACTGAACCTAACTGGGTCACACAAACAAGGGTTTGAATCTGGTGATCATCAATTGAACTGATCTAGTTCAATTGATCTGAATGAGATTCAATTGGTTCAAGGAAATCGTGCTAGCACTCGATTGAACCTAACGTTCTTCTTTTACTATCACAAATAAGTTGTCCTGACTGAGCCAAAGGAGTTTGTGCTCAATCAGAGGCCTTCATATGGTCTGACTGGAGGTTGTCCAAGTCAGAATAGGTTGTCTTATTTGTAAGACATTACCTGCCATTTTTGGTCACCTGCCATTTCTTGTTCTTTGACTTTGGTCAAAAGTCTACCTTTGACTGGTCAAACGTTACCATTGACCCTTTGACTTTTGACCACATGTCATGCACCTATTGAAGAGCTGGTGGGGGCCTATCCCCCTGCCAGAACCTGACAAGGAGAAGGGCGCACGCCAAGGGTGGCGTGAGCCCAAGTAGGAGGCGCCTAGGAGTCCTTGTTGGACAAGGACTCCACCTCCCTTTTGGATTCCAATCAGAGTTCTACTAAGAATCCAGTTTGACTGGTCTTAGGACCCTCTAAGGAGAATCCAGGGGTCTCTATTCCAACCAATCAGATTTAGATCTGATTTCACAAAGGGTTGTGATTGGTTGAGAGGAAGAGAGTTGGATCAAAAGAGGTCTATAAAATAAGACCCTGCCGCCAACACTAATTCCAATGCTAAAAGACACGCCCCAAGGCTGCCTCTCCCCTCCTTCTCCATGCCATAGTCTCTTCTCCCCTTGCTCTCCCCGTCCAAAAGTATTTTGGATTTAGGTTGGTGCGATTTAGATCAAGGAAAGACGATCAAAAGTAAGAAGGCTGCGCTGCTGCAAAAGGACGACTGCAGATCTTCAAAAGAGTTTTGAAGATCCTCCAGATCAGATCCAGATCTAATTTTTGGAGGTGTGATAGAGAAGAAGAGGTTATCCAGATCCAACCTGAGTGGATACCGGTAGAGGCCAGGCGCTTGCGTGGCTAAGATCCAGAACCTTCCGCTGCAATCAGGATCATCTACAGGGTAATAGGATTACCCAAATCAGGTAAATTAAATTTGATTTAATTTATCTTATTTTATTTTATTTATTAAAATAATAAGAATCAAATTTGAAACTTATCAAGATCTGATTAAGATCAAGAGAAAATTTTTGAAATATATCTCTTGATCTAATCAGATCTGGATGAACCTGGACCGGGAAATCAGGATTTCCCTTCAACTGGTATCAGAGCCATGGTTCTAAAATTATTTAGATCTGATTTTAATTTTATTTTAATTAGAAAATAAAGTGATTTTAGATGTCACATGAGATGTGATCAGATCTGAAATCAGAAAAATTAAAATTAAATGATTTGGATCTAAGAACATGAAGATATGCATGACTAGTTCTAGAATAGAAAAGTTTTGCATGTCTTTGATTTAATCTGATTAAATCATATTTTAGATCTTCTTATTTACTATTTTCTGATATTATAAGGGTTATAATAACATCTGATAAATAGCAAATAAAAATTATTTAATTTTTGATTATCATATGAGATATGATAGATGCATGACTAGACTAGTTGTAGAATAGTTCTACATAATTGTCTAGATTAGAATTTATTTTGATTAGATCAATTTAAATCTAATTTTTTAGATTATTATGTGATAATTTAGATCTGAAAATATGCATGATTTGATACATGAGATGTATGCAAAATATGCCTTGATTAGATCTAAATTTGTATATGAGATATATGATATAGATCTATAACTGTTTTGTAGATTTACATGTTCCTGATTAAGGCGTTCCTCTTGGCCGTCCGGTCATAAGAACGAAGAAGGGTTTAAAGGCCCTCTCTTCCCATTCGATGGGGTGTTCTTATGACGTGTAGGGGTGCTGCGTGTTCGTCCTTAATCAGAAACCCAAAACTTACTTTCTGCAAAACCCTAGATCCTGAAACCCTAGGATTAATTGTGCATATTTTGTTTATGAACCCAACTTAATTAAGAATTAAGTTTATGGAATATTAATTAGGTCTAAAATTGAGAATTTTAGATCTAAGACATATTCATAATACTGGGTTCGGGCTTGGGTAGCTCAATTAGGTCTAAGCGGTTGATCAAACCGAATCAAGAGTTGGTTAGAGGGATCAACAATGCTTAAATTGACCAGCCTAATAGGATTAAGTCTGGGTCAAGATCGAGTCACGATCAAGCAAGACCTAATTAGGCTCAGAGGTTAGAGTCTGGATTGTAGGCTAACCCAATTGGTTCTGACTCAACAATTTGGTGTCTAAGGTAAGTTTGGCATAGACGACCGACTGGTTTTTAATTGGAAGCTACTCGACCTGAATGCGTTCTTGTGCGAGTTAACGGCATATTCCTTCCACCGATCTTACTTACCTGGCCATATCTATTGACACAGTTCTAATTTAAGGTGGTCAATAATCCGAGCTAACCCATGCCACTAGGTTAGTCATAATTGTTATGACTAAGCCAAGTCTAGTTTAATGAGACCTGAATCAATTCTCCCTAAGAAAAGATTAAGTCTGAGGTCTTCCACCATTGTAGACGTGCGGACCCTTCCCGGGATTGATTGTTCTCGGCTAGATACAGTGGCTCAGTTGCACCGGGAAGATGCAACCATGTCTATTAGGCATTGGATGCTATGGACTGGAGGATGAGTTGGGCTCAATATTTCGGATACGGTGAGAGACCCAATTAGGAACCCAGTCTATGCAAATGGTGGGTCTGACTTAACTAAGGAGTGGATCAATATTTCGGATACGGTGAGATTTATGAATTAGAGATCAAGTTTAGGTGCACCATGATTAGAGAATCATTGAACAAGAGTTGTTCACTCATTGGCTAACCCATCACCAATAACTGTCAGGTGAGGTGATGAGTCAGTTGGTGAGACCGCACCACCCACTAGAAATCATTAATCGTGGAGATTTTCGCATCTCTACAGAGGGAGTGTAGGGATCCGAGAAAATAGTGGGAGCTAATTTGTTTAAAAATAAAATTCCTAAACAAATTGGTCAAGTCAAAATTACAATATCTAACTAGAATCTTTGACTCTCTACAGGAAATATGTCTGCGTCAAACCCATTGGCACGTATCCTGGACACACATAGACTGACTGGACCCAATTATAAAGATTGGCTCAGGAACTACAAAATTATTTTGGGTTTCGAGAAGTTAACCCATGTTTTGGACCAGGACCCTCCCACATTACCAGCCCGTCCATCTGTTGAACAGAGAGCGTCTCTGGAAAAATGGATTGACGAAGACAATAAGGCCAGATACTACATGTTGGGCTCGATGTGTGATGAGCTTCAGCGCCAACATGAAGATATCGGGACTGCTCGCCAAATGTTGGCTCACCTACAGGAGATGTTTGGTGAACAGAGTCGCGCAGCCAAATATCAAGTCACAAAACGACTTTTTAAGGCTAAGATGCGTGATGGGCAGTCAGTCCAAGATCACTGTCTGACAATGATCAAGGACATGGAAGAGCTTGAGAAGCTCGGTGTGAAGTTGGACATGGATCTGCAAAACGATATTATTCTGCAATCCTTGACTGATGCATATGGGTAATTCATCATGAATTACCACATGCATAAACTTCAAAATTCCTTGGCTGAGTTGATGAATATGCTGGTTACCGCTGAGCTTTCTATGAAAGGTTCTAAAGGCTCAGTTCTTGCTATGGAACGGACTTCTTCCAAAAGAAAGTCTTATGGAAAGAAAAAGAAGTCTGTGAAAAAGCAGAAGGTGGAAGGAACAAAGAAGAAGAGGGCAGAATCGAAGAAAAAGGCCGATGGCAAAGGAAAGTGTTTCCATTGCAACAGCGATGGCCATTGGAAGCGGAACTGCCCTACTTACCTAGCCACCCTGAAGAACAAGAAGGAAGGTCCTTCTGGAGGTATGCTCGTTATTGAGTCTAACCTTACGGTTTCTTCTACATCCAGTTGGGTGCTTGACTCTGGTTCTAGTGCTCATCTGTGCACTTCTATGCAGGATCTTGAGGATAGCAGGAGGCTGAGGGATGGAGACATGATCCTACGCGTCGGTAATGAAGCAAGAGTTGCTGCAGTAGCCGTGGGAACATACCCTTCTTCGATTACCATCTGGTTAGACTTATTTTTAAAAGACTATTATTATGTGCCTGCAGCTAGCAGGAATTTGATTTCTGTTTCATGCTTAGCACAAGAAGGTTATGTGATCACCTTCTTTAAGGACCATTGTAACATTCTTTATGAAAGAAATAAAATTGCAAATGGTTTCCTTGTTAATGGTCTTTATCAGTTGCATATTGATGTACCTGTTTTAACTATCGAGCAAAAACGTGAATGCCAAACCGCTAGGGATAGTCCAAACGACAGATATCTATGGCACCTAAGATTAGGAAATATAGCAGAAGATAGGATAACAAATTGGAGAAAAATGGGCTATTGAGTCCATTGACTTTTGAGTCATATCCAACTTGTGAATCTTGTCTTCAAGGCAAAATGACTAAACTCCCTTTTGTTGGACATGGGGAGAGGGCCACAGATCTCCTTGCCCTAGTACATACAGATGTGTGCGGCCCATTTGATGTGCCAGCTAGAGGCAATTTTATCTACTTCATTACCTTTACCGATGATCTGTCTAGGTATGGGTATGTGTATCTTATGAGACATAAGTTTGAAGCTTTTGAAAAGTTCAAAGAATTCAAACATGAAGTAGAATAACAAACTGAAAAACCCATTAAGGTTCTTCGATCAGATCGAGGAGGTGAATACCTTAGCCGGGAATTCCTAGACTATCTTAAGGATAATGGCATAGTCTCTCAATGGACTCCACCAGGAACACCTCAACTCAATGGGGTTTAGAATGGAGAAATCGGACTCTATTGGATATGGTTCGATCCATGATGAGCTTCACAGACCTCCCTGATTTCCTTTGGGGACACTCATTATTAACTTCAATCTATTTACTGAATAGGTTCCCTCTAAAACCGTTCCTACCACACCATATTGAGATATGGAAAAGGAACTACAAGAAATTAAATAGGTATGAAATGTTTTTTTCTTCTTTCCAAGTCTTTCCAGCCATCCATGAGAATATCTTCTATGTTGGAGATATTTTGATCCATATGTTATTTTCTAAAATATAAATAAAATTTATGATTTGCGAGATCTTGTTCAAGGAACTTTGATATGGGTATAAAATCGAGATGTTGTTTTCTATGCATCTTTTGACTAGATTCCATCACTGATAGGGACATGTGTAGATGTTGGCTATGTTCTCCTTTTTCATTGAAGTCTAGTTGGCTTAGGTCGAGTAAGTTAATTTGGGTTAGCTTTCTTTTTGACAAGATTTAGATCATAGGTCTCATTAGTCTAAATTGTAATGCAAAATAGGTCTGAAGATAGATTTCTAGTCCCTTAATGGGATTCATTATTATTTGTAGATGACCATTTTCTGCATCCTCTTTCTTGAAAGACCTCCACTTATTTTTTTCATAAGAGAAAAGGTTCACCAAGTCTGGACATTTAGTTGACTGAACCTTGTGCTCCATCTTGAACCAAGATCTTCTGCTCTATTTTCACATGGAACCAAGACTGCTTAATGTTCTCCTTCCTTGGCCCTTCTTGAGCAATTCCAAAGAGAGCCAACATCCTCTTCTGAGAAGAGAATGTAGTAATGGTCCTGTGGTTCACTACAGCCTCACTTGCCAACTAACTTCCTTCAATATGTGCTTTCTTGGCTTTCTAGGAAATGACAAAATGAACTCATTATGTTATTTACATTGAAAACATTATTTCTTTTCCTTCCATGTGCACGTTGCAGTTTTACATGTGATCTTTTATGTTTGCTGCAAGAGATTGCTTATAATTCAATTTATACTTATTTTTATATACTTTTATTGCTATATACATTTAAGATCGCTACAAGAATCTAAATTATTAGCAACGATTAACTGCTATCGCTAATTCATCCATCATCGCTAATAGTCCCGCTATCACTAATACCATTATAAAAATAAATTTAAAAAATCTTTGTTGCTAATTGCTTTTATTAGTGATGGAAAAATAAGCCATCGCTAATAAGGCTATTAGCAAAGGCTATAGAGACAAAATAATTCTATAGCTAATTATTTTTAATATTTAAATTAAATTTTTAAAAAATTTAAAAATCTTAGCGATGGTGTTTTTATGGCTAATACCATCACTAATAATTATTAATGACCAAAAATGCCATTGCTAATGTCATCTCTAATTTTTTTAATTTTTAAATAAAATTAAAAAATATTTTAAAAAATATTAGTGATGATGATTTAGTCTTTAATGCCGTTGCTAATAGTTATTAGTGACGGCAATAGCTGTCACTAATACCGATGCTAATAATTAATTTTATTTTTTAAAAAATTAATAATAATATTTTTTAAAATTTATTTTAATTAATCATAATGAATTATATTTCTAATACATATTATAATTAAAATCCAAAGATAATATGATAATCAAAATTAAAAACTAATTATATTATATCAAAAATATAAATTATATAATTTTATACAAGTAATATAAAAAAATATAATGCATTAAAAAAAAAGGTTTGATTCTCATCATCGTCCTTCTCCTCCTCCTACTTGTCTCCAATAGCTGATGGATGAGAGCTGGATGTCTTAGCATCTTGTAACAAAAAAAATAAAAAAAATATTAGTAAATTTTGATACAGAGGCATATCTTTCGATACACTCTAATTTTCGAACAGATTATTTCTACATATTTTATTTAATGATACAGAGCTATAGACACCCTCGACCTATTGATTGGATGGCTAGATTGAATTTTTAGTCCCTAGATCTCCTTTTCAGACTCAAACCTAAATATACAAAGCTTCTAAATATGAAAACTTAAATCAAATAAAAGAATTTAATAATATAATTACCGAATGTGATGATCGGGATGATGAGCCTAGTTGGTTGCAGTCGTGGATCTTGAAGAAGACCGTATCATAGATAGCATCTAGGAGGCTCTAAGGTTGCTAGCTTAGAAGCCTCTATATGACCTCTTCCATGTGCGCATCGCTCTAAGTCTAAGACATCAAGATCTATGAAGATACCGAAGGATATCGAGATAGTGGAGGATCGAAGCTGTGGTCGAATTTTAGGATCCGATTCCTACTCACCCCCTCAATGGCATTGAGCCATCCCTCAAGGTTAGGGAGGCTAAGAAGATGGATCATTATTGTACCTATCAACAATGTATATCACATAACACATCCATTACTATAGGAAAAGGCTACAGCAGTGGTTCAAAATCACTGTCGTAGTCCAAAAAATTATTGTCATAGTCTGCAGTAGTGATTACTTAACCACTGCTACTGTCACCATCGTCGAAAGTATGTGACAACGATTTCTATACTGATTATCATAACCGTTGCCATATGTTATGTATAATAACAGTTATTCAACTATTGCTATAACTATATCTATAGCAAGGTTATTCAATTGCTGCTATAGCACTCCAGTTATCATTTTTTGCCTTTTTTTTACTTGATAGATGCAGTTCAATATATAATTACTCAAATTAAAACTTGAAAGAACAAAAAATTTTACATAAAACTCAATAATAATATAGAAATATATCTCAAATACTCAAATTATATTATTGATCAAATTATATTATAATATTTTTTTAAATAAAATAAAATATATAAAAAATCTATTAAATCAAAATCATCCTCTTCAAGCATCTTAACATCACCGAGAGGGGCTGAAGCAGGATCAAGAGGGGCTGTAGTAGGAGCTAGAGGGGCTGGAGCTAGAGGAGTTAGAATGCTAGCCAACATATCCTGAATACTCAAAAAATCAACTCCAAGATGAGTGGAGAGCTATGACACTATGAGGGACATGACACTGTAGGTTGCGCTCCTGAGCCTAAAATGCATGCTCCTAAGCCTAAGCTACTTGCACCAAAGCCTCGTCAAGTTGCTCCCAGTTGACGATCTTGGATGCATGTGAGGAGACACTCACCTGAGACCAGTAACTCATCAGCATATGTCCGGGCCTGCAATAAATCCTCCTAGAGTGCTCAGATCCTAAGACCTAAGATAGATCATGGGGGCCAAAGGTGTTTGAGCCCTCCCTCACAAGTGCATCTAACTATTCATATAATTGCAAATTCAAATAAAATCTTATAAGAAATGCTATAATAGTAGTCATACTAATCATACTCTAGTTATTACTTATAAAAATCCTCTTGATCACAGCATTCATTGGCCTACCATTTTTATCTGTATGACTTGATTGAAAGATATCGTTATGGCTGGGCATCACCCCATCTCTCATCAATTACAATAATCAATCAAAAATATGCAAGAAAATAATTATTCAATAACTTATAAACTAAAGGGTTAGAATTCATTACCTCTCTATGCACATGACTGGCTAGAGACTCACGTTCGAGAGTGTGCATGTACTTCTGAGCAATCTGGTTCTCTCGATTCTAATGAGATGCAGCCTAAAAAGTATTTAAATCATGTAAGTTAAAGTCAAATATAATTTGTCAGTATAATAAAAAATTAATAAGTTATAAATTAAACTTGGAACTTCTAGCTCCTTCAATGCCAGATCATCCCCTCTCACTTACTCGAAAGATCACCCTAGATCCAAGGAACAAGCTCCTCCTTAGTGTCCCTACAGTGCTCTAGTCACTTTCTGTGGAGCTTGACTTTATAGTTTTGATACAACTCTCCAATCTTCTGTAGTCAAGCATTTTAAGCCCTCTTATGATTTGAAAAGGCGTATCTCCTCTACACAAAGTTATTAGAAGTTAGTTACAAAATTATTCTAATCAAACATAGTATAAACATATCACATGCATAAATATAATTAAGATATACTTATTCAAATCTTCTTTCATACCCGATCCCTGACACCAGCGTCCATTAATCATTAGTCTACAGGCAGTACGGGATTGATGTTGGATCACCTCATGAGCACTCTGAAAAAGGAATGCATCTCTCATGCGGTCTCTCCTACTGGCCTTTTCTCATGATCGTACTCTATCATGATCTGATATGAGTAGTGCCACATATGCGGCATGCATATGGGACTATGAAATATCCTACTGGATGATGCACCTATAATGAAAATACATTACGAATATATATGACTGTATAATAACTATAAAAATAAATAAATAAATAATTTATACAATAATAACCTACTCTCATAAGGATTGTGCGATTTGGATGTCGATGGAGCTAGATTGATGGGTGGAGTATATGCCGAAAATGCATAGACTACCAATGTAGCTATCGGTGGAGGCTTAGATGTGGTAGTGGGAGGAGTATGTGTTGTCAAAGTTGAAGCCGATGTGGAGGTGGATGGAGTATGTGTCAGCAGTGGCTTAGATGCGAAGCTCTATGTAGCCTATCGAGAGATGGAGGTAAAAGCTAGATGGCATTTTGGTGCCATCGTGACCTGCAACGTTAATGAATATTAACAAATATAATATGTTGAACAATAGTATTAGTAGAGCATCAATAAATAAATACTAACATTTATATTATTTGATCAATTGAACTTATCATCTACTAGCATCTATAACATGGACATCACTATTGCTCATAATTTGTGCATGCATACCAATGCTTAGAGTTCATAACATTATTACATAGGCAAACAAAAAATGTTGTTTGCATTAAATATCATTTTCAGATACCAATGCATTATAAACAAAAAAGGTTATTTGCATTAAACATCATTACATACTAATGCATTATAAACAAATATTTGAAGGACCAAGAATATATTAAATATTATTTGGTATGCAATAAATGCATCTTATGACCAACTAATAGGTAAAGATAGGTCATATCCTATTTAGAAATTATATTAATTCTATAGGTTCATTACAGTAATCAAACGATATGCAACAGGGATCGAAAAAAATTTTATCAGCTTCTTTTTTAGTTCTTCCTAGTAGAGAGAATAAAAGAAAAATGCAGTCTAAAATTTTTTTTAAACCCTCTTCATACCATTTGATTACTATAATTATCTATAAAATTATTTGCAACTCCCAAACTATTCAAATTAGATAATCAATTGATCATTATACATAATTCTTCCATCCATAAAAAAAATATAAATGTATGGATACTGTAGATTACGTACATGCATTAATCAATTGATAGGTCTATCATTATGCAATATAACAAGTAAAAGCAATAGAGACTAAATAGTAACCAAAAAAATTTTATGCAATAAATTTCACAACAGAAATTACATTAATTCTATAACCTAGAACTCGACAGTCCAAAACCCAATGGCATGATCCAGAACCATCCAGCACTGCCCAGAACTCATGGGCATAGTTTAGAATCTGCTAGGACGACCCAAAACTCATAGGTATGACCTAGAATCCATCGGACCGCCTCTTTTTTTTGTTGGACCCCCCTCCTCCCTCCCCATCTTGGCCATAACACCCTCACCCCCGCCCCCACCTGACCACCTCTCCCTCTCGATCTCTCGATGCTCTGCTCTGCTTGCTCCCCCTCATTGCTCGGCCCCCCTCTCGGTCACCTACCTTTGTTGCCCAAGGATGGCTACCCGGGGGGGGGGGTGAATTGGATATTTTAAATTTTAAGCATATGATGTAAGTAGATTGATCTAATTAAATGCCAACAAATAAGCTATGTAATGTGCAGTGAATAAAAGTAATAGAGCAAAAGCATACAATCACAAATACATAAATTTTATAATAGTTTGGTATCAAACTCAGCACCTACATCTACTCCCCAAGTATATCCCTTAAAAATTCAACTATAATTCTCAACAAGAATTATAGTCCGATTATTTTTTGGACTCACAATCAAATTCAGTTGATTTTTTTTGGCTCATCAATCAAAATCGTACATGATTATTTTTCAAACTCACAATCAACCCAGTTGATTTTTTTTGAATCACCAACCAAAATCTCATAAGTGATTATTTTCTCCAGGCTAACAATCAACCTCGATTGATTTTATCCTTAGCTCACCAATCAAACCAATACAACATCCAACTCGAGGATTGAACCAACCCAAGTTTCTCACCCCAAGAAACTTGAAATAAAATATAAAAAATATAATTTAAAATAAACTCTATAAAATTCAAGAGAAGAAAATCTATATTGCTTTGCTTGTAGGGTTGATTTCTTCTCTTTGAATGCTTGAAGAAGTAGGAGATGATCTTCAATAATGATGGCCTAACTTCTCTCAGATTTGAGGATGTTGGAAAGACAAAGAATGTCTAGAATTCATTCCTTCCTTACTCTTTTCAGCTTACTCTTCTTGCTTTCTTAATAGATACTCAATAAACTCTTCGAAAGCTATCTCTTAATGCTCCAAGTATTTTCTTATATACTCCAAAGGTTTTCCATTATTATAAGTCACTAACATAGGCTTCTGGAGGTAGTCCAGCCATTGGAGAAGAGAAAATAGCCGTTGGAAAGCTTGTGGGATAAAAAAGCTATAGTTTTGAAAACTAGCCGTTACAGGCACTGGGCCGGCTTAGTTTTAGACTGGGTCGGCTCAGTCTCCTGTATTTTGAAATTTATACTTTTTGTGCTTTCTATCTTCTATTTTCACTGAGACTAGGCTAGCTCAATTTTGGACTGGGTCGGCTCAGTATGCGTGACAAGAATGCCAAAAGTTATTTATCGATTTTTCTTCTCCAATTTGATTTGTAGGCTAGGCTTATCTTTTTAACTTGATTTAATCTTCATTAAGATATTGAAAAAGACTGGAAAAATGATAAGCACTTGAAATTTCGGAACTACATATTCTCATAAACATCATTAGACTTTATAACTTATACTCAAAACTCTTTGTCATTATCAAAATCAATCTTTGAGTCAACAATCTTTTTCTTTTTGATAATGGCAAAACTTTTGAGTATATGCAAATAATATGTAGTGAGTTTCTAAAAGATTATATATTTATAAAGCATGAAACCACTAAACAATAAGAATATACTTTATTCTAGTTATGCTCAAGTATATACTCAATAATAACTCTCCCCCTTTTTGACAACATCAAAAAGAATAACTTAGAAAGGAGGTAATTAATAAAATTAATAGCGTAAATTCTTCTTTAATAGTCCAAAATCATTAAGCTCCCCTATAGTATTATAGTCAATTGAGTTTAAAATTTGCTCTCCCTTACTATATGCTAAATTTTTTAGTTTTATTTCTTGCTTACTCTTGACACAATAGAATTAGTTCTTGTCCTTATTTGTTTCTTATAACCAAATTCATATTACATTATGAAAAATAACATAAAATTTTGAGTGATTTAATATGTTAAATTTACTTTCTCCATTTATCAAATTTTCTTCCTCTTTTTGTCATTATAACTATTTACTATAAGTCGGGATACCAATTGAATTTGAAAATATTTCTTTAGAAGTTCAGCTTATCAAACAAATATATCAATATTTCAAATTATTCTTAAACTTTAATAATAAAAATTTATAAATCAATTTTATTCAATAATTCTTCAATCATAATTAATTATAGTATTCAATTATAATAGTCAATCACAATAAGATAAAAATATTGAATCATTTGATACATAATTGGCGGTATGATAATCAATCAAATTAAATGAGATCAAATCATTTTCTTAAGCGTTTTCATCCTCTTTTGCAAAAATACAATATGGGTTTTATGTTCAAATTTAGACCAAGAAACATATTCAATATAAGCATCAATAAATCATCAAAATCAATCATACTAAAAGTATTTCAAGCAAGTAAACACGATATAAAACCATATAGATAGAATCAATCAAATAAGCATTGATGGTATGATATGAAAAAAGTTTAGATTATACCGAGCATCATCATCCATCTAATTTCATTTCCAAGGCATCCATCCAAAATAATTTTTTTTTTCATTCCATTGGATCCTTGGTATACTTGCAAAATTACTTGCTAATTTTTGATACCCAAGTCATCTTGGGTCCATGGAGGTTAGAGCACATGGTTCCTTTAGAAATCCAAATTTGTTTAATTAAAGTTTGGCCAATTCTTTTAATATTGCATTCTAAAATTTTGTTATCAACTTTATTACATTTGAAACATGTAATTGAATGATTTTCAAATAAGATTTTGTCACAAATTTTTATTTTCTTAAAGGATTGTATCCAATTTCAGCTTTATCAAAAACAACCTTTTGATTGATTAAAATATATTGAAGCTTTTGAGATCTAATTGTAAACTTATTAAGCATAAGCTTCAATGTTTCAATCTCTTTTTTTAATTTCATATTTTCTTCCAAAAGAGATTTCTTTTCTTTCCGTAAATCTTCTTTTTCTTCAATGTAAAATTTTGATTTTTCAAATTCTTCTTTCAACTTAATATTTTCTTCAACTAAAGATTTTTTAGATTTAAGAAGTACTTATTTTTCTTTAGCCAAAGCATTCATTTCCTTCAAAAGATCCTCTTTTTTACTCAAAAGGTTATTCTTTTCATTAGCTTGAAGAAGATTTGATCTTTTCAGCTTTTTATTTTTCAGTCTTAAATTTTTGAATCCATCCATTAATTCATTAAAGGCTTCAAATAATTTATTAAAAAAAAATTTAGAGGAGTGTTCATGATATACCTTATCGTTTTGAGCCATGAGGCAACAACTTTCTATACCTTCCTCCTCTTTCTCATTCTCTTCTTTGTCTTGCTCCCTCTTAATCATTATTTTTTTCTTATGTTTCTTTCTTTTCTTCTTCTTTTCTTCTTCATGCACCATAAGGCATAGGTTAGGGTGAGCTTCCTTAACTTCTTGGGAGCTTGATTCTTCTTCTTGATTTGCTCTCTCATAAATCATTTTCAATTTCTTTCATATTTGATTCACTAAAATACATGAAGAAATTTTATTAAACTCATTAATATCTAAGAAGCAATAAAATATATTCATTGTCTTAGCATTCATTTGAATCACTTCTTTATCATGAATCAATGCATCGGGTGTGTGTAGGTCATTGATTATAGTTTTTCATAAATTATAGTTATATGCTTGAATGAAGATTTTCATTATAATTTTCTAATATATGTAATTTGATTCATTTAATAGTAGTGGTCTATTTATGGAATAACATTCATTAAACAAAGACTCCATTTGGATTGCCATTGATCTTTTGCCTTTTGATCACTAAGTCAATAAATAAATATTAGAGCACCTGCTCTGATACCACTTGTTGCCCAAGGATGGCTACCCAAGAAGGAGGGGGATGAATTGGATATTTTAAATTTTAAGCTTATGATGTAAGTAGATTGATCTAATTAAATGCCAATAAATAAGCTATGTAATGTGCAGTGAATAAAAGTAATAGAGTAAAAGCATACAATCACAAACATATAAATTTTATAGTGGTTCGATGCCAAACTCAACACCTACGTCTACTCTCCAAGTATACTCCTTAGGAATTCAACTATAATTCTCAACAAGAATTATAGTTTGATTTTTTTGGGCTCATAATCAAATCTAGTTAGTTTTTCTTGGCTCACCAACCAAAATCGTACATGATTATTTTCTGAGCTCACAATCAACCTAGTTGATTTTTTCTGGATCACCAACCAAAATCTCATAAGTGATTATTTTTCTCCGGGTTAACAATCAACCCCGATTGGTTTTATCTTTGGCTCATCAAACAAACCAATACAATGTCCAACTTGAGGCTTGGACCAACCCAAGTTTCTTATTCCAAGAAACTTAAAATAAAATATAAAAAAATATAACTTAAAATAAACTCTATAAAATCTAAGAGAAGAAAATCTGGATTGCTTTGCTTATAGGGTTGATTTCTTCTCTTTGAATGCTTGAGGAAGGAGGAGATAATTTTCAATAATGATGACCTTACTTCTCTTAGATTTGAGGATGTTGGAAGGACAAAGAATGTCTAAAAATCACTCCTTCCTTATTCCTTTCAGCTCACTCTTCTTGCTTTTTTAATGGATACTCAATAGACTCCCCAAAAGCTGCCTCTTAATGCTCTAAGTATTTTCTTATATACTCCAGAGATTTTCCATCATTACAAGTCACTAACATAGGCTTCTGGAGGTAGTCTAGCCATTGAAGAAGAAAAAATAGCCATCGAGAAGCTTGTGGGATGAAAAGCTGCAGTTCTGAAAACTAGCCGTTACAAGCACTGGGCTAGCTCAGTTTCAGACTAGGTCAGCTTAGTCCCACTAGATCGACTCAATTTATAGCTGGATTAACTCAATCTTCTGCATTCTAAAATTTACACTTTCTATGCTTGCTGTCTTCTATTTTCACTGAGACTAGGCCGACTTAATTTTATACGGGGTCGACTCAGTATGCATGCCAAGCATGCCAAAAGTTGTTTATCAACTTTTCTTCTCTAATTTGATTTGTAGGCTAGGCTTGCCTTCTTAACTTTATTTAATCTTCATTAAGATGTTGGAAAAGACTTGGAAAATGATGACCACTTGAAATTTCGAAATTACACATTCTCATAAACATAGTTAGACTTAACTTATACTCAAAACTCTTTGTCATCATCAAAATCAATCTTTGCATCAACAACCTTTGTTTATAGATTTTTTTTTTGATTTTTGATAGGTCAGCATGTT
Source organism: Cocos nucifera (assembly GCA_006176705.1). NCBI lineage: Eukaryota > Viridiplantae > Streptophyta > Magnoliopsida > Arecales > Arecaceae > Cocos > Cocos nucifera. Next base: position 145,053 of record QRFJ01003436.1, on the reverse strand, counting down.
TAACCCATAGCTCATGGTGGGTCGGGTTGGGTTGGGGTTTTCCTAACCCATTAGATAATCAGGCTAGCTCGCCACACCCTGTTTAGAGATGGGTCGGGGTGGGCCAGCCCATCTTGATAACTCTACTCGAGACCCACCTCAACACATAGTGGATTGGATATCTCTTCTAAATCTCCCATCCAAGTTATCAGATTGAATCATCGTAACTCATTTAATCGAAGCCCCAGCATCCACCAAGTTTTAAACATGGATTGGTTGGTTGAAAGAGAAGGCCAGTTCCACTGGGCTACCATTATGGTGGTTTCTAATAATATTTATGATAATATTTATAATAATATTTATAATTATTATTATAAATATATAATAAATATTTATAATATTTTAAATATTATTATTATAAATGATTATAAATATTATTATAAAATTAAATAAAAAAATTATACCTACAGTAGGGAGGGGGTTGTGTAGACTGAGGGTTGTCAGTGATGGCTTTAAAGGGAGGGCTAGCAGCGGCGAGGTGGGCCGGCGGCGTGCTAGAGGAAGGTCACAAAGGAGTGGGTCGAGCGGTCAGAGCTAGCGATAAGCAGCCTGTGGTTATCAAAGAAGGGCAACAGGGATGGGCCAAGGAGTGAGACCAAGGGGGATGGTCGGCCGAGGACATGGATCGATGAGGATGAGGAGGGTGGTGTAAAGGAGGGGGCCAATGATGATGGTTAGAGTGAGGGGGTGTGGGGAGTGTTGAGGGAGGTGAGGTTGATGGGGAGGGTTAGGCTGAGGGAGATGGGCCGATGGGGATGAGGGAGGCGATGGTGCTAAAGGGAGGTGGGGCCAACGGTGGCGGTGCAAGAGGGAGGGGGTGGCGGTGGGCTAGCCGATGGTGGGGTGGATGGCTAGGGCATGGATAGCAAAGAGGAGAGAGAAAGAGAGAGAGGGGGACTACGATCGAGCACACGAAGTGAATTGGTAGGGAAAAAATTTTCAAAATCTATGGCAGTGATTTTCGAAACCATTGCCATAGGTCTATTATAGGAGTTATTTATAACTACTATCATTTAATCTATAGTAGCGGTTATCAACCACTGCAATAGATCATATAGCAGCGATTATTACCAACCACTGCTATAGATCATAATATAGTTTTTTTCGTATTTTACTAACCACTACTATAGGATCATGATATAGTTTTTTTCATATTTTACTTTGAATATAATATAATTTTGAAATTTGAAGTCCAACTTCACCATTCATTATCTAAATAATTATCATTAGAGTATCATGACAAAAAACTATCTAGATCTGATAGTCCTAGCTATGTCGATCAATAAAATTTAATTTCAATGACCATGAATGACTTCATAATGATCTGATAGATAAACACCATCGATTGATCCAAAAACTTGCAACGATGATCTTGATGATATTTGTAGTATACTATCAAAATTTTACTTTAATCAGACATCATTATCATGGTCAATCTAGCAATTTTGGCTGTTATATGAAAAACAAGTGATATCAAAAGGACAAATAGTGTTCGATTAATAGAAGAATTTTTAGATAATTGATCTTTGATACTACTTTAATTATTTGTATAGTGGTGATTATAAAATCCAACTATATCTATATGAACTATCTATGTTAAACATATCTTACTAAAGCACAGGCATAATAACATAAGATCTTTAAGAACGAGTATCAGGACACATAGTTTTAGATTGTTCATATATACGTGGTTTGAATTTTATAATCACTACCATATAAATGATCAAAGTAGTATCAAAGATCATTTATCTAAAAAATCACCTTATAATTAGTTACCGTTTGGTCTTTTGATCACTCATTTTTTATTTAATAGTTGAAATTATTCAGTACTAGATTGATCATGATAATGATGTCTGATTAAAGTAAAATTTTGATAGTATGCTATAAATATTATCAAGATCATCACTGCAAGTTTTTGGATGAATTGATGATCTTTATCTATAAGATTATTACATGATCGATCATGGCCATCGAAATCAAATTTTATCAATCAACATAGCTAGGGCTATTGGATTGAGGTAATTTTTTATGATGGCACTCTAGCAATAATTATTTAGATAATAAATAATGAAGATGAACTTTAAATTTAAATTATAAAATATTTATAATAAATATAAAAAAAATTATATTATACATCTGTAGCAATGATTACACTTAACCATTGCCATAGGTTGACCTAGGACAGTGGTTACCGAAAATCACTGCATAGATTAATTTATGATAGCGGATATAGATAACCACTTTTATTAATTGAACATGTAGTAGTTGTTGATTAACCATTACAATAAATTGAATCTTTGACAGTGGTTATACCTAATCACTGCCATAGATTTGACTTATGGTAGCGGTTTTATACAACCATTGCTAAAGATTTGATCTATGATGGTAATTTTTTATAACCACTACTATAGATCAACCTATGGTAGTAGTTAAATGTAACCACTACTATAAATCAAATCTATGATAGCAGTTTATACCTAACCACTATCTTAGAGCCTAAGATAGTAATTTTCAAACCACTATAATAGTAAGCACTGTCGTAGCCCCATTCTGTATTAGTGGTCTGCACAGTTCAGAAATATATTAGTTCTAATATAAAAATTAGATCCAGTAACAACTTAATTAATAAATAAATTTTAAAGTTCTTACCACGATCTATCATGATGTAGAATTTAATAGTCCCCAATCTTTCTAGACTGGTGTGTGGCCTACCATAATTATAGCTGGTCTGGTGGATGATCAAGCTGTCATGTCTGTAATAAATAAATAATAAAATTAAATTAATTAAAATATGCATATAAGAGTTTTTATAGTTCTAGTGAAGAGTTTTGGTATTGATTTTTTATCAATCAATTGACCATAACATGTATGTCGACTGAGCTACCTGTGTACCTGATCGGATCCTGCTAGGTAGCCTAGTTTTGTCATGCCCTCTACCGCCTACCAGAGTACTCTTCATTACTCCACTGGTCATAGAGGGCCTGCCATATGTCCTTCCACATCTAGTGATACATGAAGGACCTATAGTCTGATGGTGATTGAAAATCAAAATGCTGGATGGCGGATTGCGCGAGGCTGTAGAGGCTATCTCGAAGCCTCTATGTGGCCACTTCCTCAAAGGTCTGATGGTCAGTCTCCTCATCCTGAGAAGTCTCGAATTGGTAGTACTCCTGCAAGATAGAAGCAAGCATGTATTAATATATAATTAAAATATCAATGTATCAAAAATTTAAAAATTAAATTAGTTTTGACTTACCAGAAATATCTTCGAGGCTACATCATGAGCTCCAGATAGCCAGCTGGAGAACTCATTCACCAGCCCTGGCATCAAGCATCGGATGATGTTGGTAACCACACAAGATACTTCAGCTCTCTAAATGTGCTACAAAATTAATTTTAAAAAATAAATATTAACTCTATAATGGCTAAAATCTAAATATATTAGTTAAAGTTTTCAGTACTTATGAGCAGCTTTGAACATGGATGAGCTGTCTATCCTCCTATCAAGTTTGAGGTGCTACAGCCTGGGCGAGTCCTCGACCATGACTCTATGTCTGGGAGCTTGTTGCTACTGCATATGACTATGAGGTCTCTAGTGATCCTCTCTCATCCGAACCTAAGTATAAAATATCTAACATAAAGAATGTTATGTGAGCTCAGATATAGCACTCCCGAGCCTTGGGAACATAAGAAGAAAGACCATGGAAAGATGGGAGCAAGCCATTAGAAAAATCAGCTTGGATAGTAGAGTTTTAGAAACTTAGTCAACTCACCCTGAGATTGGGTCGATTAAGTTAAAAAGTGGGTTGACCAATGTTAGATATATTTGCCCTAGAAGCCAGAATTGGCTGACACTTGTAATACACTTCTAAGGGCAAAATTATAATTTTGACTAATATCAATAAAATGGGTTATTCTTTATCACATATGTGTATTAAGTGTCTGTGATACATCCTTTGAGTTAATGGTAATGATAATTCATATTTTCAAGAGTTGAAAATTTAAGACATGAATAATCATTGTTAACTCATAAAATGCTCCCGACCATAGGATCATCACGAGGATGGTGATTGATCTGGAAGGTTGGTGTACAATCGCTTCTCTCTAGTAGATGAGTCTTGAGTCTACGGTGTGGAGACACTGGAGTGAGAGTATAGGTACTCATTAGAGAATGAGGGCACTGAGCGTGACCACCTCGAGTAGTCATTAGGGAGTCTACCTTCTCGTCAATGACTGACTCGATGCTGCAGTAGTGTGTCTGGTTCTTTGACCTGAGGTGCATCGATAGTTCACCTTGAGGGTGTTATAGTTTGACTACACCATTACTCGGTCTCCTAGCCATATGGAACCCTGAGGTGTATGTTGGCTATAGCATGTTCATTGTAGGAACTGGATAGCATCAAGATTGAATCTATCTACCTCGGTGGTAGAAGAATAGCCCTATGATGATCATGAGAATCAAGTCCAGAAGCCCATGGCCATGGCAGAGTGAAATAATAGAAAGAGTTTCTATTTAGATTTTCACATCGGACTTGAATCGAATGATTACATCATATGACAGAAACTAGGGTTTGACGAGTTCACCTTAACCCTAATCTGATCGGGCTCAAGATAGAAGAACTTAATCACACAGGTAGCTGCACCAAGAGGTTCACATTCAGCTCTGATGGATTGCCACCATATACTGCTAGGTGTCACTGATGGATTTTGGGAGCAATTAGAATGATTTAGATGATCGATCATTCTAGCTGTTCGAATCAGAAGAGTTCTGATCCATCGAAAGGAGTTTCGATGATGTCGATGATAGAGATCATGACATATCCCATTACCATACAGAACTGAACCTAACTGGGTCACACAAACAAGGGTTTGAATCTGGTGATCATCAATTGAACTGATCCAGTTCAATTGATCTGAATGAGATTCAATTAGGTTCAAGAAAATCGTGCTAGCACTCGATTGAACCTAACGTTCTTCTTTTGCTATCATAAAAAAAGTTGTCCTGATCTGAGCCAAAGGAGTTTGTGCTCAATCAGAGGCCTTCATATGGTCTGACTGGAGGTTGTCCAAGTCAGAAAAGGTTGTCTTATTTTGTAAGACATTACCTGCCATTTTTGGTCACCTACCATTTCTTGTTCTTTGACTTTGGTCAAAAGTCTACCTTTGACTGGTCAAATGTTGACCATTGACACTTTGACTTTTGACCACATGTCACGCACCTATTGGAGAGCTGGTGGGGGCTTGTCCCCCTATCAGAACCTGGCAAGGAGGAGGGCGCACGCCACCCTTAGGCATGTGCCCAAGTTGGAGGCGCCTAGGAGTCCCTGTTGGACAGGGACTCCATCTCCTTTTTGGATTCCAATTAGAGTTCTCCTAAGAACCAACTTTGACTGGTCTTAGGTGCCCTCTAAGGAGGAATCCAGGGGACTCTATTCCCACTGATTTCATAAAGGGTTGTGATTGGTTGGGAAGAAGAGGAATCAGATTTAGATCTGATTTCACAATGCTGGTTCTCTCCTCCTCCTCTAGAGCCCATATTCTCCCTCTCCTCTCCATTGTGATTGGTTGGGAAGAAGAGAAGTTGGATCGAAAGGTGTTTTGAAGACAGTCTAGATTTAATTTTTGGAGAGGTGATAGAGAAGAAAAGTCTTTAATTTTTATTTTTTAATTAAATAAAAATTATAAATAAGACCCTGCGCCCAACTCATATAGATGATTGAATCACAATTCCCCATGCCCCAAGGCTGCCTCTCCCCTCTTCCTCCATGCCAAACCACCTTCTCCCTCTCCTCTCCACGTCCAAAAGGGTTTTGGACCTTGGTTGGTGCAATCTAGACAAGAGAAAGGCGAGTAAAAGCTAGAAGGCTGCGCTGCTGCAAAGGACGACTGCTGATCTTCAAAAGAAGTTTTGAAGATCCTCCAGATCAGATCCAGATCTAATTTTTGGAGATATGATAGAGAAAAAGAGGATCTCCAGATCTAGCTTGAGTGGATACTAGTAGAGGCCAGACACTTGCGTGGCTAGATCCAGAACCTTCCGCTGCATTCAGGATCATCAATGGGTAATAGGATTACCCATATCAAGGTAAGTTAAATCTGATTTAATTTATCTAATTTTATTTTCTGATTTTCTTGGGACACTCATTGGTTCACACTTCAATTTATCTACTGATAGGGTTCCCTTAAAATCATTCCTTACCACACCGTATGAGCATATGGCACGGTAAGAAACCAAGTCTTGAGTCATCTCAAAATGGGCGTTGTCGGCTCTCATGTCAAAATGAGAAACTAGTGGACAAGGTTAAGAGCTTATGGTCCTTAGAGCTTGATTATAGGATATCCTAAAGAGTCATTAGGATTACTATTTTCTAATTCTAGAAAGACCACAATGTGATTGTGAGTCGAACATGCCATCTCTTGAAAAATAGTTTATTCCACACATGCAGCATTGAAAAGTAGATCAAGCTTGATGAGAAACGTCTCCACAAGTACAATGAGCTATAGGACCAATTGGAACCAAATCAGGTTGAGCAATAAGAACACTACCTCCTCCACCTCGAGATTGGAAAAGAAGTTTCCATCCCCCTGAGAGATTACTTAGGTATATTTTTCATAGGAAGTAGATGGAAACATTCCTCATTAGGTAATTTGTGCTTAGGTGATGATCCCAAAACCTTACAAATTGAGGGGGGGACGGGGAAATTAAAATTCATATTAATCGGGACTTTCTTTAGGGGAAAGGAAACATTTGGGGCTTAAGGAAAGACATGCAGCTCAGAATTGACCTCGATGCACTCGAACCAAGTCTGGACCTTGGTAGATCCACCAGAAGGTATAGTACTATTGGGTGTAAATGAATCTTCAAAGAAGATTGGTTTGCAGATGGGAAATGTGAGACATTCAAGGCTAGATTTAGTTTGGCAAAGTTATAGTCAATGCGAATGGCGATTGACATTAAGGATACCTTTCCCCAAATGGCTATGCTTAAAATCCTCCGCCACATTTGCTTGCCGTTGCGGCCTATTCAATTACGAAAATATGGCAAATGGACGTGAAAAACAGCATTCTTGAACGGTATATTCTTGGGACATATTCTATATGGAACAGCACTTAGGTTTACATTCCAGTGATACTGATCACCCAAGGTTTGCAAGCTACTAAAGGTCCATATATGGACTTACATTCAAGCATTCTCGGAGCTTTGAACACTCCTTCAGTGATGTGATCAAAGCGTTTGGTTCATCAAAAACGAAGAGGAACCGTGTGTTTTCCACAAGGATCAAGTGGAGCGCTGCTGTCTTCCTCGTATTGTACGGTGATTGACATCCTCCTTATTGGAAATGATATTCTCTTGTTAACAAACAGTCAATTATGGTTTGTTCCAAGGAATTCTCCATGAAGAAAAAGACCTTAAGCCATTCCTTTATTCTAGGAGATTAAGTCTATCAGGCGCATTAGGACCGAATAGGATGCTAGGGACTTTCTCAGAGATGTAACATAGAAGAAAGTACTAAAGAGGTTGTAGTATGGAAAACTCTAAGAGGCGGAATTAATACCCTTCAGACATGGTATTCATCTTTCCAAGAGATGGTGCCCCAGCACAGCCTTAAGAAAATAGAATGCATGAAGCAAGATCCTGTATTGCTTCTCGCAATTAGGGAGGCCTCATGTATGTGCCATGCCTGATGTTACATGACCTGATACTAGCCCACTGCTGTGAGTGTCACAAGCAGATATCAATCAAATCCATGGTGGAAGAATACAGGAGCTTTTATAAATGTATCCTTTAAGTACTTAAGAAGAAAAAGATATGATGTTCGGTCTTTTGAAGAAACTCAAGTCCAGGGATACACAAACTTGGATCATGTTCGATATAGATATCGAAAGTCACATCTGGGAGTCTTATTTGGTCGTGCAATGGTCGTCTGCTGTCAGCTAGAAGAGTTAAACAAGCAAATGGTGATAGCAGATGTCCAGCCATGGATAGCAGAATAATATCGCTTGCATCAGAGGCTGCAAAGGGAAGCATCTAGTACAAAGAAGTTTGCTGCAGACAATTAGAGTAATGCCATTGGGATGCCATTCCTCTATACTGCCGACAATGAATGGCACTATAGCCCTTGCATAAGGAGCCAATGTCTCACCCAATAATCCAAGACATATTGAGTTGGTGATTACCACCCACATCCGCGCATTACCTCGAAAGGGTTATGTTGCAGGTTCAAGAGTAGTTAACTCCGCAGACATATGTGGCAAAACCCACTTCAAAGCCATTGGGCCAAGCAAAAATCCGAGCCACCTCGAGAAGAGGGACCTTAGACTTGTAAAGCCGCATATTGGCTTAAGGTAAGTGGGAGATTGTTTCAATAATCCGAGCTAACCCATGCCACTAGGTTAGTCATAATTGTTATGACTATGACAAGTCTAGTTTAATGAGACCTGAATCAATTCTCCCTAAGAAAAGATTAAGTCTGAGGTCTTCCACCATTGTAGATGTGCGGGCCCTTCCCGGGGTTGATTGTTCTCGACTGGATACAGTGGCTCAGTTGCACCGAGAAGATGCAACCATGTCTATTAGGCATTGGATGCTATGGGCTGGAGGATGAGTTGGGCTCAATATTCTGGATACGGTGAGAGACTCAATTAGGAACCCAGTCTATGCAAATGGTGGGTCTGACTTAACTAAGGAGTGGATCAATATTTCGGATACGGTGAGATTCATGAATTAGAGACCAAGTTTGGGTGCACCATGATTAGAGAATCATTGAACAAGAGTTGTTCACTCATTGGCTAACCCATCACCAATAACTGTTAGGTGAGGTGATGAGTCAGTTGGTGAGACCGCACCACCCACTAGAAATCATTAATCATGGAGATTTTTCGCATCTCTACAGAGGGAGTGTAGGGATCCGAGAAAATAGTGGGAGCTAATTTGTTTAAAAATAAAATTCCTAAATAAATTGGTCAAGTCAAAATTATAATATCTAACTAGAATCTTTGACTCTCTACAGAAAAATGTCTGCGTCCAACCCATTGGCACGTATCCTGGACACACATAGACTGACTGGACCCAATTATAAAGATTGGCTCAGGAACTATAAAATAGTTTTGGGTTTCTGAGAAGTTAACCCATGTACTGGATCAGGACCCTCCCACCTTACCAGCCCGTCCATCCATTGAACAGAGAGCGTCTCTGGAGAAATGGATAGACGAAGATAATAAGGCCAGATATTACATGTTGGGCTCGATGTCTGATGAGCTCCAGCGCCAACATGAAGATATCGGGACTGCTCGCCAAATGTTGGCTCACCTGCAGGAGATGTTTGGTGAACAGAGTCGCGCAGCCAAATATCAAGTCACAAAATGACTTTTTAAGGCTAAGATGCGTGATGGGCAGTCAGTCCAAGATCACTGTCTGACAATGATCAAGGACATGGAAGAGCTTGAGAAGCTCGGTGTGAAGTTAGACTTGGACCTGCAGAATGATATTATTCTGCAATCCTTGACTGATGCATATGGGCAATTCATCATGAATTACCACATGCATAAACTTCAAAATTTCTTGGCCGAATTAATGAATATGCTGGTCACCGCTGAGCTTTCTATGAAAGGTTCTAAAGGCTCAGTTCTTGCTATGGAACGGACTTCTTCCAAAAGAAAGTCTTATGGAAAGAAAAAGAAGTCTGCGAAAAAGCAAAAGGTGGAAGGAAGCAAAGAAGAAGAAGGCAGAGCCAAAGAAAAAGGCCGATGTCAAAGGAAAGTGTTTCCATTGCAACAGCGACGGCCATTGGAAGCGGAACTGCCCTACTTACCTGGCCACCCTGAAGAACAAGAAGGAAGGTCCTTCTGGAGGTATGCTCGTTATTGAGTCTAACCTTACGGATTTCTTCTGCATCCAGTTGGGTGCTTGACTCTGGTTCTAGTGCTCATCTGTGCACTTTCATGCAGGGTCTTGAGGATAGCAGGAGGCTGAGGGATGGAGACATGATCCTACGCATCGGTAATGGAGCAAGAGTTGCTGCAGTAGCCGTGGGAACATACCCTCTTCGATTACCATCTGGTTTAGACTTAGTTTTAAAAGACTGTTATTATGTGCCTGCAGCTAGCAGGAATTTGATTTCTGTTTCATGCTTAGCACTAGAAGGCTATGTGATTACCTTCTTTAAGGACCATTGTAACATTCTTTATGAAAGAAATAAAATTGCAAATGGTTTCCTTATTAATGGTCTTTATCAGCTACATATTGATGTACCTGTTCTAACTATCGAGCAAAACGTGAATGCCAAACGACCTAGGGATAGTCCAAACGATAGATATCTATGGCACCTGAGATTAGGTCATATAGCAGAAGATAGGATCAACAAATTGGAGAAAAATGGGCTATTGAGTCCATTGACTTTCGAGTCATATCCAACTTGTGAATCTTGTCTTCAAGGCAAAATGACTAAACTCCCTTTTGTTGGACATGGGGAGAGGGCCACAGATCTCCTTGCCCTAGTACATACTGATGTGTGCGGCCCATTTGATGTGCCGGCTAGAGGCAATTTTGTCTACTTCATTACCTTTACCGATGATCTGTCTAGGTATGGGTATGTGTATCTTATGAGACATAAGTCTGAAGCTTTTGAAAAGTTCAAAGAATTCAGACATGAAGTAGAAAAACAAACTGAAAAACCCATTAAGGTTCTTCGATCAGATCGAGGAGGTGAATACCTTAGCCGGGAATTCCTAGACTATCTAAAGAAAAATGGCATAGTCTCTCAATGGACTCCACCAGGAACACCTCAACTCAACGGGGTTTCAGAACGGAGAAATCGGACCCTATTGGATATGGTTCGATCCATGATGAGCTTCACAGACCTCCCTGATTTTCTTTGGGGACACTCATTGTTAACTTCAATTTATCTACTGAATAGGGTTCCCTCTAAAACCATTCCTACCACACCGTATGAGATATGGCATGGTAAGAAACCAAGTCTGAGTCATCTCAGAATTTGGGGTTGTCCGGCTCATGTCAAAAGACAACAAGCGGACAAGTTAGAGTTTAGGTCCTTTAGAGCTCGATTCATAGGATATCCTAAAGAGTCATTAGGATACTATTTCTACATTCCAGAAGACCACAATGTGATTGTGAGTCGACATGCCATCTTTCTTGAAAAATAGTTTATTCAAGATAGCGGCATTGGAAAGCAGATCAAGCTTGATGAGAAAGTCTCACAAGTACAATGAGCTAAGGACCAATTGGAACCAAATCAGGTTGAGCCAATAAGAACACTACCTCCTCCACCTCGTAGATCGGAAAGAGTTTTCCATCCCCCTGAAGAGATACTTAGGTATTATTTCAGAGGAAGTAGAGAAAATGTTCCTCATAGGTAATGGTGCTCATGGTGATGATCCCAAAACCTACAACGAGGCGATATCAGATATCGACTCCTAAGAAATGGCTAGAGGCAATGCAGTCAGAAATTGACTCGATGCACTCGAACCAAGTCTGGACCTTGGTAGATCCACCAGAAGGTATAGTACCTATTGGGTGTAAATGGATCTTCAAGAGAAAGATTGGTGCAGATGGGAATGTGGAGACATTCAAGGCTAGACTAGTGGCAAAAGGTTATAGTCAATGCGAAGGCATTGACTATCAGGATACCTTTTCCTCAGTGGCTATGCTAAAATCCATCCGCACATTGCTTGCCGTTGCAGCCTATTTCGATTACGAAATATGGCAAATGGACGTGAAAATGGCATTCTTGAATGGATATCTTGAGGAAGATATCTATATGGAACAGCCGCTAGGTTTCACATCCAGTGATACTGATCACAAGGTTTGCAAGCTGCAAAGGTCCATATATGGACTTAAGCAAGCATCTCGGAGCTGGAACACTCGTTTCAATGATGTGATCAAAATGTTTGGTTTCATCAAAAATGAAGAGGAACCGTGTGTTTTCAAAAGGGTCAGTGGGAGCGCTGTTGTCTTCCTCGTATTGTACGTGGATGACATCCTCCTTATTGGGAATGATATTCCCATGTTAACAACAGTTAAAATATGGTTGTCCAAGGAATTCTCCATGAAAGACCTAGGTGAAGCATCCTTTATTCTAGGAATTAAGGTCTATAGGGATAGACCGAATAGGATGCTAGGACTTTCACAGAAGATGTACATAGAGAAAGTACTAAAGAGGTTTAGTATGGAAAACTCTAAGAGGGGATTAATACCCTTCAGACATGGTATTCATCTTTCCAAGAAGATGTGCCCCAGCACACCTGAGGAAATAGAATGCATGAGCAAGATCCCTTATGCTTCTGCAATAGGGAGCCTCATGTATGCCATGCTATGTACACGACCTGATATAGCCCATGCTGTGAGTGTCACAAGCAGATATCAGTCAAATCCAGGTGAAGAACACTGGACTTCTGTGAAATGTATCCTTAAGTACTTAAGAAGAACTAAGGATATGATGTTGGTCTTTGGTAATGGAGAACTCCAAGTCCAGGGATACACAGACTCGGATTTCATGTCCGATATAGATGATCGAAAGTCGACATCTGGGAGTCTGTTTGTGTGCAATGGTGGTGCTGTCAGCTGAAAGAGTTCCAAGCAAATGGTGATAGCAGATTCCACCATGGAAGCAGAATATATCGCTGCATCAGAGGCTGTGAAGGAAGCATTCTGGTATAAGAAGTTTGCTGCAGAAATCGGAGTAATGCCATCAGATGCCATTCCTCTATACTGCGACAATAATGGCGCCATAGCCCTTGCTAAGGAGCCAAGGTCTCACTAGAAATCCAAGCATATTGAGCGGCGATACCACCTCATCCGCGATTACCTCGAAAAGGGTTATGTCGAGGTCAAGAGAGTCAACTCCGCAGACAATGTGGCAGACCCACTTACAAAGCCGTTGGGCCAGCAGAAGATCGAAGCCCACCTTGAGAAGATGGGACTTAGACTTGTAGCCAATTGGCTTTAGGACAAGTGGGAGATTGTTAGATATATGTGCCCTAGAAGCCAGAATTGGCTGACACTTGTAATACACTTCTAAGGGCAAAATTATAATTTTGACTAATATCAATAAAATGGGTTATTCTTTATCACATATGTGTATTAAGTGTCTGTGATACATCCTTTGAGTTAATGGTAATGATAATTCATATTTTCAAGAGTTGAAAATTTAAGACATGAATAATCATTGTTAACTCATAAAATGCTCCCGACCATAGGATCATCACGAGGATGGTGATTGATCCTGGAAGGTTGGTGTACAATCGCTTCTCTTTAGTAGATGAGTCTTGAGTCTACGGTGTGGAGACACCGGAGCGAGAGTATAGGTACTCGTTAGAGAATGAGGGCACTGAGCGTGACCACCTCGAGTAGTCATTAGGGAGTCTACCTTCTCGTCAATGACTGACTCGATGCTGCAGTAGTGTGTCTGGTTCTTTGACCTGAGGTGCATCGGCAGTTCACCTTGAGGGTGTTATAGTTTGACTACACCATTACTCGGATCTCCTAGCCATATGGAACCCTGAGGTGTATGTTGGCTATAGCATGTTCATTGTAGGAACTGGATAGCATCAAGATGGAATCTATCTACCTCGGTGGTAGAGGAGCAGCCCTATGATGATCATGAGAATCAAGTCCAGAAGCCCATGGCCATGGCAGAGTGAAATAATAGAAAGAGTTTCTATTTAGATTTTCACATCGGACTTGAATCGAATGATTACATCATATGACAGAAACTAGGGTTTGACGAGTTCACCTTAACCCTAATCTGATCGGGGCTCAAGATAGAAGAACTTAATCACACAGGTAGCTGCACCAAGAGGTTCACATTCAGCTCTGATGGGTTGCCACCATATACTGCTAGGTGTCACTGGTGGATTTTGGGAGCAATTAGAATGATTTAGATGATCGATCATTCTAGCTGTTCGAATCAGAAGAGTTCTGATCCATCGAAAGGAGTTTCGATGATGTCGATGATAGAGATCATGACATATCCCATTACCATACAGAACTGAACCTAACTGGGTCACACAAACAAGGGTTTGAATCTGGTGATCATCAATTGAACTGATCCAGTTCAATTGATCTGAATGAGATTCAATTAGGTTCAAGGAAATCGTGCTAGCACTCGATTGAACCTAACGTTCTTCTTTTACTATCATAAATAAGTTGTCCTGTCTGAGCCAAAGGAGTTTGTGCTCAATCAGAGGCCTTCATATGGTCTGACTGGAGGTTGTCCAAGTCAGAAAAGGTTGTCTTATTTTGTAAGACATTACCTGCCATTTTTGGTCACCTGCCATTTCTTGTTCTTTGACTTTGGTCAAAAGTCTACCTTTGACTGGTCAAATGTTGACCATTGACACTTTGACTTTTGACCACATGTCACGCACCTATTGGAGAGCTGGTGGGGGCTTGTCCCCCTACCAGAACCTGGCAAGGAGGAGGGCGCACGCCACCCTAGGCATGTGCCCAAGTTGGAGGCGCCTAGGAGTCCCTGTTGGACAGGGACTCCATCTCCTTTTTGGATTCCAATTAGAGTTCTCCTAAGAACCAACTTTGACTGGTCTTAGGCACCCTCTAAGGAGGAATCCAGGGGACTCTATTCCCACCAATCAGATTTAGATCTGATTTCACAAAGAGTTATGATTGGTTGGGAAGAAGAGAAGTTGGATCACAGTCAGTCTATAAATAAGACCCTGCGCCCAACTCATATAGATGATTGAATCACAATTCCCCATGCCCCAAGGCTGCCTCTCCCCTCTTCCTCCATGCCAAACCACCTTCTCCCTCTCCTCTCCACGTCCAAAAGGGTTTTGGACCTTGGTTGGTGCAATCTAGACAAGAGAAAGGCGAGTAAAAGCTAGAAGGCTGCGCTGCTGCAAAGGACGACTGCTGATCTTCAAAAGGAGTTTTGAAGATCCTCCAGATCAGATCCAGATCTAATTTTTGGAGACGTGATAGAGAAGAAGAGGATCTCCAGATCTAGTCTGAGTGGATATCGGTAGAGGCCAGGCACTTGCGTGGCTAGATCCAGAACCTTCCGCTGCATACAGGATCATCAACGGGATAATAGGATTACCCATATCAAGGTAAGTTAAATCTAATTTAATTTATCTAATTTTATTTTGATTTCTAAAATAATAATAATCAGATCTGAAATATCTTAGATTTGATCTAGATCAAAGATAAAAAATTTTGAAATATATCTCTTGATCTGATCAGACCTGAACGAACCTAGATCGAAAAATCAGGATTTTCCTTCAACACCAAGTCTAGGACTGCATCGACTATATCTCAGAGAAAAATTCAAATAGAGTAGTATTTTCGAAACTACTAACACAGTACATAGTTTGGTCGACTTAGTGATTTTGTGAGTCAATCCAATCGTAGCTAAGCAGACTTAGTCTGAGACTGGGTCAATTTAGTGATGCAGGATCAGATCTGTATAGGGGTCTGTTTAGGTTTGGAAGTTTTTCTTTAAGCTTGGGGCTTGACCCTATTATATTAGAAAATAGGTCAAGATTTATGTAATACTGAATACATTGCAATAAAGCTCTTTTCACCCTGATAATCTCTCTTGTCCTATCTTTCTCTCTTGAATCCATTGTTCGTGCTTCCACGTTGATTCTAGAAGATCTTTTCTTATTGCTAGCTAATCACCATATGCCACACCGATTTGAGAGAGGGTCTAATATCCCAACATCTGGTATCAGAGTGGTATTGCATGGAATAAAAGAAGATGCCTAGGGTTTCTATATCTAGGGTCTACTGTATTAGATTTTTATCCTAAATCTTTTTGTCTTCTTCATGTTTGTCTCTTATTTAAGGTGGAGAGTTATTACATGGAGAAGAGGTAATTCAAAAGGTTGGAAGGAAGATCTAAGGCATATAGATCTTTTTGGAAGGGTTATTTTTTATTGGTGTATAATTGTAGAAGGGTGATAGAATTTTTCTTGTGGCTTGATTGTAGTCATGAGATCAAGTGTATTCAAGATAGATTTTAAGAAGTTTGATAGCAAAAAAAACTTTACCCTATGATAGTAAAGGGTAAAGGATCTATTGGTTCAGCAGAGGATCTACAAGATCTTAGTTAGGAAAAGATCGGAATGGATCAGTGTTGAGGACTGAAAAAAGTTAGAAGATATTGCTTTTAGTATAATCAGAAAGTGTCTGGCCGATCAGATGTTGCCTGACATTTGTGCAGAGACTATGACAAAGGGGCTCTAGACATGACTGGAGAATACTTACATGGGAAAGAACATGACTAATAAGTTATGGTTGAAAAAGCAGCTTTACAGTCTAAGGATGTCCAAAGGTAGAGATCTTATTGTCTATTTTAGAAAGTTAAATGAGGTGTATTCTGAGGTGATGAGCTTGGATGTGAAGATTGATGAGAAAGATCAGGCACTATTATTACTTTGTTCTCTTTCAGATTCTTATGATAGTCTCATAACAATCTTAGTCTATAGAAAGGAGATCCTAAACTATGAAGAGATTGTTGGTGTACTTAGATCAAATGAGCAAAGAGAAAAAATCTACAAAGAAGATCCTAAGTCTGAGATCTTGGCTATGAATGAAAGACAAGGAAGATCAATAAAGAAGGCTAAGGATAAATCCAAGGATAGATCTAAATCTTGAGATTAGAAGAAGATATTTAAGTGCTACAAGTATCATCAGCCTAAATACTTTAAGAGAAATTATCTCCTTTGAAGTCAGAAAAAGAAAAGACCAGCAAGAATGATGATACAGCTTTGGTGAGCAGTAGAGAAGATCTACTAGTTGTATTAGATGGATCTACAGAGTATGATATTACATGGATGTAGGATTTAGCATACTCATATCACTATACTTATTATCCAAAGTGGTTCACTACCTCTTAGAAGATTGATGAAGAAAATGTCAGCCTTGAAGATGATCACCCTTGCAAGTGTTAGATATGTGTGCCCTAGAAGCCAAATTGGCTGACACTTGTAATACACATCTAAGGATAAAATTATAATTTTAACTATAAATAATAAAATAGATTATTTT